>CAWUFW010012388.1:0-545713 GCA_963921515.1 Calotriton arnoldi | reverse complement strand
CACCCTCTCACATAAAAACCAAGCACCCTTCCTTCAGGATTGTTAAGGCCTGCCATAGGAGTGACTTATAGGTTTAAATGTGGGTGCAATTGTAGTGATATAGGTAGCCTACATCACAGTAAGGGGTGCATGCACCACCTTACCCAGGCTGCAGTAGCAGACCTGTGGTGTCATTTTGGATGGCCTTCCAGCGGTGGCACAATACATGCTGCAGCCCCTGGTAGGCCTCTGAGGTACCTATGCCCTGGGTACATAGTATACCATATACTTGGGACTTATAATGGCACTCCAGATTCCAATCAAAGATGTGCCTAAGGCACATGGAAACCATTTTAGAGAGGAAGCAGCTAGGCTGGGGTTCTGATTAGCAGGGCCCCAGCCAGACTAAAGTCGAAAAACAGTGAAGCATCAGCAAAAAGTGGGGGTACCCATGTGAAGCAGATCCTACTCTCCTACACACAGGAACCCTCTGCCTTCAGAGGACAAAAGATTTACTGGTATAAATATTGGGGCCCAGACCCCAGAACTTGAGATCACTTCTGGGAATCAAGACAAACCTTTGCCAAGGAGAAGAACCAAGGAAGCTGAAGGAGGAGACTGCCCCTGTGCTGTTTTGCTATTTCTGGGGTTGTCCTGCAGTGGTTATTTTATTTGCCAAGGAAAGGGGAGAAGGACTTTTAGGAACTTTTCATAATCTTGAGGAAGAATCTCCAAGGGTTTGAAGTGTGCTTGCCTCCTGCCTGAAGTCTCAGGGATACAAGACTTCACCACCAGCTCCCCTGAATTCCCTTGCTGGGAATTCTACCTGCAGAGAGGTGCCTACTGTTGTTTGGGCCCTCTGAGAAGACTGCGTGTCGCTGGGAGCTGGAAGCGCGACCTAACGAAGAGAAGCGTGTCGCCGCCGCAGCAGTTGCCGTCGCATCGCCGAAGAAGCGTGCCGCCGCCGAAGCTGTTCGCCGTCGCATCACCGACGAAGCGTCTCGCCGCCGCAGAGGTCGCCGTCGCATCACAGGAGAAGCATGTCGCAGGGCCTGTCGCGGCTCAGAAGCTACCAAGTTCGCCGCACGGCCGTCGGGCGTGCACACATCGCATCCAACGTTGTCGCATCGCATCAAAGACGCTATTTTGTCGCATCGCACCGGATCGTCGCATCCCATCGAGGCGCCATCTTGTCGCATCGTCACCGGGCCGCAGTAAGAAACGACGCATCAACTCCCCACACAGTAAGGAAGCGAGCCTCAACTCCCCTGCGCAGCAGTAAGGAACCAACGCATCCACTCCCCTGAGTGTAAGGAACAGCACATCAACTTCCCTGCGACCCTTTTGTTTGTTTTGCGTGATGCATCCAAGGTACTTTGAGAGTAAAGTGTCGCATTTACCATCTACAGTGAACTAAGCTATTTTCTACCATTTTAAAGTCTATTTTTAATTTACAGTATTGTGGAATTTTGTCGTTTGGTCTTGTGTTAAGTCTAGTAAAGATTACATATTTTTCTAAACTGGTGTGGTGTCCATTTGTAGTGTTTTCAGTGTATTACTGTATGTGTTCACAAATGCTTTACACACTGCCTCTGAGATAAGCCTGCCTGCTCGTGCCAAGCTACCAAGGGGGTGAGCAGGGGTTATTTAGGAGTGTAGCCCCCTTACCCTGACTAGAAGCAAGGGTCCCTACTTGGTCAAAGGTACCTACCTCTGCCAACTAGAGACCCCCAATTCTAACAAGCAGATACCCATATTCCCCTTCAACAGATGTTTGTGTGTATAAAGCATTAGTCTGTCCCTACACTAGCACTAACCTGGCTTCCCTACATAGCATTTCCAAAGGAAAGATCAGTTAAGGTGTCAGCTTGTGAAGTCTTCCTAAGAAGTCTCTTCACATCAGTTCGGTCAAGTAGTAATAAACTACAGAGCTCGTTCTAAGATGCTCTCTCTCTTAAAGCCAGGCAGAAGTCTCCGAACACTTTCCCTAGTTACAATACATCAATACCACAGGTAGTATCCCATGGTACGTTGCAAAATCACGCCATCCAGTCAGGACACCTCCTCATAGGTAACTTTCCATTAGGCAGAGATGCTCCCAAGCTGTGCGAGATGACCTTGATTCCCAGTCTTGCTCTGATGAGAAAGTACAACAGTTCTCCATTATCAGTATCAATGTTCAATGTAACCTCTTCTCCCTAAACTCCTAAAACAAAAACATAATTCTAACTAACAAGAATGATTCTTCCACCTGCAACAGAAACGTGAGAAAGAACAAATCCAACATGCACATGAACTTCAACTATTAAATCTAATGCCAGAGCTTCCAGGGAAAATGTATTTCAGGCCTACAGAGATCAGCCAACATAAGAAATAACACACAGGCCTTAAGAAATGACATATAAATTAACACTTTTTACTGAGCACTTCTATGTTAACAAGTTATATAAGCACTTCAGATACGTGAATAATTGTCAACAGCATACACAAAATTTCTGCACAATAATGTTTTCAGCTAAACACATATGAATTTCAACGTTAATCTCTTCACGTTTACATTTAAATATCCCTAACACACCATAGTTCACATTATTACAGTTCATGTTCTACTGTCCCAGGTTAATAAGACAAAGGAATATATGCGGGTGCAGACTACTCGCAATTATGATGCACTCCTATAATTAAAAAATTAAGTTTGCGCTACATCAACCATAATGCATTGGGGCAAACTGTGCTGGGATTTGAGGAAGCGTGCCCCCACCTCCCTTCTTTGGATGCGTTTATTTAGGCTAATGAGCTGATAAGCTCCTCCGGGACGCCCCTGTGTGCCAGTAAGTGGTACCATGAACTGTGAAGACTTGAGCAGCATTTCCAGCAACCCCATATGAATGTTTGCTGCTCTCTACTGATGAAGGACGAAATCCAGAAATTCTACACGTGTCTACAGCGCTAGCTGCACCAAAATTGGTGAAAAACTACAGTGAGTCTTGAAGTAAGCGCTAATCTTGTACTGCATTTACGATAATGCATTGGGGCTAAATGTGCTGGGATGTGGTGCAGGGTGTTCCCACCACACTTCTGTTTAAAAGTCTTCCTTGAACTATTGAGCTGACGAGCTCCTTTGGGACACCTTTGTGCCAGTGAGTGGTAATGTGATCTGTGAAGATTTTGCAGCATTTCCAGCAACTCCAGATGAAAGTTTGCTGCTCTCTACTGACAAAAGACCGAAACCAGAAACACGCATACGTGTCCACAGCACTATCTGCACCAACATTGGAGAAAAACTAAAGTGACTTTTAAAGTAAGCGCTAATATTGTAAGTAAGTGCTAATCTTGTACCATATGTATTATCATGCAGTGGTGCTAACTGTGCTGTGATGTGAGGTAGGGTGCTCCCACCCCCATTCTGTTTAAAAGGCTCCCTTGAGCTAATGAGCTGATAAGCTTCATGGGACGCACCTGTTTGCCAGTGAGTTGTACTGTAACCTGTGAAGACTTTGGCAGCATTTCCAACAACCCCAGATGAAAGTTTGCTGCTCTCTACTGACAAAGGACAAAATCCAGAAATGCATACACATGTCTACAGCACTATCTTCACCAACATTGGTGAAAAACTGAAGTGACTTTTAAAGTAAGCACTAAAATTGTACTGGATTTAGCATAATGCATTGGGGCTAGCTGGGATGTGAGGCAGTATTGTCCCACCCCCCTTCTGTTTAAAACTCTCCCTTGAGCTAATGAGCTGACAAGCTCCTCTGGGATGCGCCTGTGTGCCAGTGAGTGGGTCTGTGACCTGCGAAAACTTTGGCAGCATTTCCAGGAACCTCAGATGAAAGTTTGCTGCTCTCTACCGATGAAGGATGAAATCCAGAAACACGTACGTGTTTCTATAACACCATGTGCACCAACATTGGTCAAAAACTCCAGTGACTTTTGAAGTAAGTGCTAATCGTGTAAATGCTTTGGGGCTGGCTGGGGTGTGAGGAACTGTGCTTCTACCCCCTTCTGCTTAAAAGGCTCCTTTGAGCTAATGAGCTGACAAGCTCCTCCGAGAGGCATCTGTGTGCCATTGAGTGGTACTGTGACCTGTGAAGACTTTGGCAGCATTTCCAACAAACCCAGATGAAAGTTTGCTGCTCTCTACTGATGAAGGACAAAATCCAGAAACACTTACACGTGTCTACAGCACTATCTTCACCAACATTGGTGAAAAACTAAAGTGACTTTTAAAGTAAGCACTAAAATTGTACTGGGTTTAGCATAATGCATTATGGCTAGCTGGGATGTGAGGCAGTATTGTCCTGCCTCCCTTCTGTTTAAAGGTTCCCTTGAGCTAATGAGCTGACGAGCTCCTCTGGGATGCACCTGTGTGCCAGTGAGTGGGTCTGTGACCTGCGGCAACTTTGGCAGCATTTCCAGGAACCTCAGAGGAAAGTTTGCTGCTCTCTACCGATGAAGGATGAAATCCAGAAACACATACATGTTTCTATAACACTATCTGCACCAACATTGGTCCAAAACTCCAGTGTACTTTGAAGTAAGTGCTAATCATGTAAATGCTTTGGGGCTAACTGGGCTGGGGTGTGAGGAACTGTGCTTCTACTCCCCTTCTGCTTAAAAGGCTCCTTTGAGCTAATTTGCTGACATGCTCCTCCGGGAGGCACCTGTGTGCCAGTGAGTGGTACTGTGACCTGTGAAGCCTTTGGCAGCATTTCCAGCAACCCCAGATGAAAGTTTGCTGCTCTCTACCCCCAAAGGACGGAAACCCGAAACATGCACACGTGTCCACAGCACTATCTGCACCAACATTGGTGAAAAACTAAAGTAACTTTTAAAGTAAGGGCTAATATTCTAAGTAAGTGCTAATCTTTTACCACATTTATTATAATGCACTGGGGCTAACTGTGCTGGGATGAGAGGCAGTGTGCTCCCAACCCCTCTTCTATTTTAAAGGCTCCCTTGAGCTAATGAGCTGACCAGCTCCTCTGAGAGGCACCTGTCTGCCAGTGAGTGGTTCTGTGACCAGAGAAGACTTTGGCAGCATTTCTAGGAACCCCAGATGAGAGTTTGCTGCTCTCTACTGATGAAGAATGAAATCCAGAAACATGTACAAGTGTCTACAGCACTATCTCCATCAACATTGCTCAAAAACTACGGTGACGATTGAAGTAAATGCTAATCTTATACTGGATTTACCATAATGCATTGGGGCTAACTGTGCTGGGATGTGAGGCAGTGTGCTCCCACCACCCTTCTGTTTAAAAGGCTTCAATGAATTAATAAGCTGAGGAGCTCCTCCGGGACACACCTGTGTGTCAGTGATTGTTAATGTAACCTGTGAAGATTTTGGCAGCATTTCCAGCAACCCCAGATAAAAGTTTGCTGATGAAGGACAAAATCTAGAAACACATACATTTGTCTATAGGACTATCTGCACCAACATTGGTGAAAAACAACAGTGACTGTTGAATTAAGCACAAATCTTGTACTCCATTTACCATAATGCATTGGGGATAACTGTGCTGGGATGTGAGAAATATGCCACCACCTCCCTTCTGCTTAAAATGCTCCCTTGAGCGGATGAGCTGACTAGCTCCTCTGGGACGCTCCTCTGTGCCAGTGAGTGGTACTGGGAAGACTTTGGCAGCATTTCCAGCAACCCCAGATAATCGTTTCCTGCTCTCTAGTGATGAAGGACAAAATCCAGAAATACATACATGTGTCTACAGTACTATCTACACCAAACTTGGTGACCAACTACAGTGACCTTTGAAGTAAGCACTAATCTTGCACCGCATTTACCATAATGCATTGGGGCTAACTGTTCTGGGATATGAGGCATTGTGCTCCTACCCCCCTTCTGTTTAAAATGATCCCTTGCGCTAATGAGCTGACAAGCTACTCCAGGACTCCTCTGTGTGCCAGTGAGTGATACTGTGACCTGTGAAGACTTTGGCAGCATTTCCAGCAACCCCATTTAAAAGTTTGCTGCTCTCTTTTGATGATGTATGAAATCCAGAAACACGTACGCGTGTCTACAGCACTATGTGCACAAACATTTGTGAAAAACTAGTGACTTTTTAAGTAAGAGGTAATCTTATACCACATTTACCATAATGCATTGGGGCTAACTGTGCTGGGATGTGAGGCAGTGTGCCCCACTCATATTCGATTTAAGTATCTCCCTTGAGGTAAAGAGCTGATGAACTCCTCCAGGACACAACTGCATATCAGTGAGTGGTACTGTGATCTGTCAAAACGTTTGCAGCATTTACATCAACCTCAGATGTCAGTTTGCTGCTCTATACTAATGAGGTATGAAATCCACAAACACGTACATGTATCTACAGCACTATCTGCAACAACATTTTTGAAAAACTACAGTGACTTTTGAAGTAAGCGCTAATCTTGTACTGCATTTACCATAAATCATTGCGGATAGCTATGCTGGGATGTGAAGCAGTGTGCTCCCACCCCGTTTCTGTTTAAAAGGCTCCTTTGAGCAAATGAGCTGACTAGCATCTCTGGGACACACCTTTGTGCCAGTGATTGGTATTGTGACCTGCGAAGATTTTGGCAGCAATTCCAGCAACCCCAGATAAATGTATGCTGCTCTCTACTGATAAAGGACGGAATCCAGAAACACATACATGTGTCTATAGGACTATCTGCACCAACATTGGTGAAAAACGACATGACTTTTGAAGTAAACGCTAATTTTATACTGTATTTACCATAATGCATTGGGGCTAACTGTGCTGGGATGTGATGAATATGCCCCCACCCCCCTTCTTTTTAAATCGCATGCTGAAGCTAATTAGCTGATGAGGTCCTCTGAGACGCACCTGTGTTCCAGTGTTTGGTACTGTGAATTGTGAAGACTTTAGCAGCATTTCCAGCAACTCCAGATGAATATTTGCTGCTCTCTACTGATGAAGGACAAAATCTAGAAATAAGTACATGTGTCTACAGCTCTATCTGCACCAAAACTGGTAAAAAATGCCAGTGACTTTTGAAGTAAGCACTAATCTTGTACCGATTTTACCATAATACATTCGGGCTGACAGTGCTGCGATGTGAGGCATGAGCTAATGAGCTGACAAGCTCCTCTGGGACACACCTGTTTGCCATTGAGTGGTACTGTGACCTGCAAAAACTTTGGCAGAACTTTCAGGAACCCCAGATGAAAGTTTGCTGCTCTCTATTGATGAAGGACGAATTCCAGAAACACGTATACATTTTTATAGCAATATCTGCACCAACAATGATGAAAAACTTCAGTGACTTTTGAAGTACGTGCTAATCTTATACCATATTTATCGTAATGCTTTGGGGCTAACTGTGCTGGAATGTCAAGTAGTGCGCCCCCACCCCCTTTCTCTTTAAAACGCTCCCTTAAGCTAATGAGCTGATAATCTCCTCCGGGACGTGCCTTTGTGCCGGTGAGCGGTACTGAGAACTGTGAAGACTTTAGCAGCATTGGCAGCAACCCCATATGAATGTTTGCTGCTCTCTACTGATGAAGGACGAAATCCAGAAAAACGTAAATGTGTCTATAGGACTATCTGCACCAACATTGCTGATAACTACAGTGACTTTCGAAGTAAGCGCTAATCTTGGAACTCATTTACCATAATGCATTGGGGCTAACTGTGTTGGGATGTGAGGCAGTGTGCTCCCAACACCCCTTCTGTTTAAAATCTCTCTTCAGCTAATGAGCTGACCAGCTCCGCGGAGAGGCAACTGTATGCCAGTGACTTTGCCAACATTTCTAGCAATCCCAGATGAAAGATTGCTGCTCTCTACTGATGAAGGACGAAATCCAGAAACATGTATACATGTCTACAATGCTATTTCCACCAACGTTGGTCAAAAACTACAGTGACTTTTGAAGTAAATGCTAATCTTGTAGTCCATTTACCATAATGCATTAGGGATAACTGTGCTGGGATGTGATGCAGTGTGCTTTCATCACCATTCTGTTTGAAAGCTTCCTTGAACTAATGAGCTGACAAGCTCCTTTTGGACACACATGTGGGGCACTGAGTGGTAATGTGACCTGTGAAGATTTTGGCAGCATTTTCAGCAGCCCCAGATGAAAGTTTGCTTCTCTCTACTGATGAAGGACAAAGTCCAGAAACATGTACACGTGTCTACAACACTATCTGCACCAACGTTGGTGAAAAACTACAGTGACTTTTGAAGTTAACGCTAATTTTGTACTGCATTTATTATAATTCATTAGGGCTAACTGTGCTGGCATGTGAAGCAGTGTGCTCCCACCACTCTTCTATTTAAAAAGCTGCCATGGGCTAATGGACTGACAAGCTACTCCAGGACGCAACTGTCAGGGACTGTCCGGGACTATGTCAGGAACACAGTCAGGGACTTGGGCAGGGACTCGGAACGGGGGAGAAAACGTACACAGAGAGAAGTACAGCGCTGCCCAGGATCACACAGGAAGTCAGAGGAGGAAAAGGGATCCAAAGGGGAAGCCTGTACAGGTGAACAAGATGGCTAAGACCCAGAAAGGACAGGCAATTATGAAACAATTTAGCATTCAGAAAAACTATACCCAGGACAAATGTGCAAGACATATATATGAAACAACATTAACAATAAAGGGGAGTGTGGGGTAAAGCACTCAGGAACTCCACACGGTAAGACTGAAGCTCAGTAAGTTTCTCACCCACAATTGCCGTTTCAGATACTGACTGCAAATACCCACATATAGGATATGCATGCAAAGGCAGGGTCTGTGGAGCTTATACCTATGGTGCTGTTATAAATGCAACTCAAAGACAATACTCACAGTGAACAAGAAACACCACCTAGGTAGTCAGCTGTGCCCACGGATCCTGGCGATCAAACAGGAACACGCAAGGCAGTAACAGCAAGGGGGCAGAACTAAACACAAGCACAATAGACAAGGAGCTAGCAAGGAGGAGTGCTTAACAGGAAAGGAAGGAAATCACAGTGCACACTTGGCAGAAAGCAGGTAACAAACATACAAGGCAACAGAAGCAAGACAGCAGAATAGAAAGACAGCAAACTAGGAACTGGAACCAAGGAAATGGGAAGAAAGGCAGGGACTGGAAAAGGATATACAGAAGGGGAGGCTACAAAGGTATACTAGAATAGGGCAGGTTCAGGAATCAAGAAAACAAAGTCGCATTGAAGGCAATGCTGGGGCAGGATCAAGAATTGAGCTAAGGCTCAGGAGTCAAGGTAGCACTGCAGGCAGTGCTAGTTCAGGAACAGGGAAACTGCTGCAGCTCAGGAACAAGGAATGCTAAGGCTCAGGAGTCAAGGTAGCACTGCAGGCAGTGCTAGTTCAGGAGGAGGGAAACTGCTGCAGTTCAGGAACAAGGAATGCTAAGGCTCAGAAGTCAAGGTAGCACTGCAGGCAGAGCTAATTCGGGAATAAGGAAAACACCAGGAGCTCAGGAACAAGGAATAACTAAATCTCAGGAAACACTGGAAACAAGGATTTCAAAGGCTCAGGAAACACTGGAACAAGGATCGGTCTCACCGGTATACAGCTACAATGACCAACCTTGGCCTGAAGGGAGCTGGGGCTTAAAAGAGCTCACAGTAATCACATGCATAAGGTGTGAGCAGGCTAGCAGCAGCCAGCCACAGGTGAGCTGAATTCCTCCACCCATCCTTGGCCTGCAGGGGTGGAGACGAAGCAGTGAGCAGGGGATTATAGATAATGGAGTTTCCAGCATGAGAAGACTGGCTTCCACAAAACCCGGCATGGATTGGGAATGGATGTCAATTCCTAAATAGTGTCCAAATGCCTGGAAGTCAAGATATGCATGCAGGGGAGTATCTGGAGGCATATTAGAGCACTGGAAAGCCCCACAATTCGGCCCCCTGGTGGTGGGCACGAGAGCACAGGGAGTGAATCGTGACAGCAACTGTGTGCCAGTGAGTGGTACTGTAACATGTTAAGACTTTGGCAGCATTTCCAGCAACCGCAGCTGAAAGTTTGCTCCTCCCTAGTGATGAAGGACGAAATGTAGAAACACGTACACGTGTCTAAAGGACTATCTGCACCAAGACTGGAGATCAATAACAGTGACTCTTGAAGTAAGCGCTAATCTTATTCCGCATTTACAGTATTGTATTGGGGCTTACTGTGCTGGGATGTGAGGCAGTGTTCCCCCACCCCCCTTCGATTTAAAAATCTTCCTTGAGGTAAAGAGCTGACAAGCTGCTCCGGGACACACCTGCGGGCCAGTGAGTGGTACTGTGCTCTGTGAAGACTTTGACAGCATTTAGAGCAACCCCAGATGAAAGTTTGCTGCTCTCTACTAATGAAGGATGAAATCCACAAACACATACATGTGTCTACAGCACTATCTGCATCAACATTAGTGAAGACCTACAGTGATTTTTGAAGTAAGCGCTAATCTTATACCACATTTACCATAATGCATTGGTGTACTGTGCTGGTATGTGAGGCAGTGTGCTACCATCACCAATCTGTTTAAAAGGCTCACTTGAGCTAATGAGCCCTCTGGGATTCCCCTGTGAGCCAATGAGTAGTACTGCGACCTATGAAGACTTAGGCAGTATTTCCAGCAATCCCAGATGAAAGTTCGCTGCTCTCTACTGATAAAGGACGAAATCCAGGAACAAACATACACGTGTCTACAGCACTATCTGCACCAAGATTGGGGTAAAATTACAGTGACTTTTGAAGTAAGCGCAAATCTTATACCGTATTTACAGTATTGAATTGGGGCTCACTGTGCTGGGATATGAGGCAATCTGCTTCCACCCCCTTTCTGTGTAAAAGGCTCTCTTGAGCTAACTAGCTGACGAGCTCCTCCGGGACACACCTGTGTGCCAGTGAGTGGTACTGTGACCTATGAAGAGTTTGGCAGCATTTCCAGCACCCCATATAATAGTTTCATGCCCTCTATTGATGAAGGATGAAATCCAGAAACACATACACGTGTCTACAGCACTATCGACACCAACATTGGTGAAAAACTACAGTGACTTTTGAAGCAAGCGCTAATCATGTACCGCGTTTACTATAATGCATTGGGGCTAACTGTGCTGGGATGTGACTGTGCTTTGAGTTGAGGAAGTGTGCTCCCACCCCCCTTTTGTTTAAAAGGCTCCCTTGAGCTAATGAGCTGATGAGTTCCTCAGTGATTCACATGTGTGCCAGTGAGTAGTACTGTGATCTGTGAAGACTTTGGCAGTATTTACAGCAACCCCAGATGAAAGTTTGCTGTTCTCTACTAATGAAGGACGAAATCCAGAAATATGCAGTGGCGGCTTGTCCATTTGGGTGGTGAGGCGTTGCCCCACTAATAATTATTGGCGCATTTATTTCAATAGCGCGCCGCCGCCGCAAATTATTAATACATTACAATTTCAACTTTCAATGTTGAAATTCTTGTATTAATTTAAAGCGGCGCGCGACTCGCGTGGCGGCGTCACGTCACACCGTCATGTGCATCATCATAATAAGCACAGTTACAGTCAGAATCAATTGCTTTCAAAAAAGAGTGCCGGCGCCACACCTGCGCACTGTGCGTGGCACAGTGAGCACACTGCGCATGTTGGGTTTGGCCAGCTGCCTTTCTGCGGTCAGGAACCCAACATGCACACAGTGCCCTTTGCAAAGCAAGCACAAGGTGCCTGGGGGTTTGCCGCAAACCACAGACCCCAGTGGTTTGAAAATGAGCGGCAAGTTTGCCTGCTCACCCCAATCCTGGCGCTGCTCTCTTACAGAGAGAGCCTCTCTCTGTAAGAGAGCAGCGCCAGGATTGGCTGCAGTGCTGCAGCATGCGCGGCGGCGGTTGCCAGTCTAGTCTGCAGTACTAGTAGCACATAGAGAGGCATCGACTCACTTGGCACCGCGTGGGAGGTCCCGCCCAGCGTCCAACGTAGCAATGCTCAATCACTGTAATGGCTTATTGTTAAGCCATGCAGTGATTGGGTCATTCTGCCATTGCTGGGCAAATCGGGCCGGCCAGAGTCCCTTCCTCCTCCTCCTCAGTCTCACAGTGGACTGGAGCACGTGTCTACTCGACTCTGCAGTCGTCACTCTCGAGATCGAATCGAGCAGTACTGTAGTGTGTAGTCCCTAAGTCCAGTGAGTCCAATCATCATCCATCTGATCATCGATCTGACTGTCACTGTCAGAAGAATGGGGGGCTTGGGGGTGGCATTCAAAGAATGTCCACCCCCGGGCAGCTTCGGGCATTTGGTTTCGCCCAGACCGAGCGCGTGCAGGCAAGTCATCTGCTTTAGAACGTGGTGTTTTCAAACACCACGTTCTAATTGATGTCAGTTGGGGGTCCTGAAGTGAGGTAGGCAGGCAGCGCGCTCATTTTGTGCTGCTCCTGACTGAATTATTTCCACTTTGAAAGGCTCGTGTGTTTATTTTACGATGGCTGAAGCAGCTGATAAGGTGATGGAGGCGCTGAGAGTGTTGTGCCAGGCAGGGAGGGTAGATTTATTGGCCCCTGGGGTTTTAGGTCAAGCTTGGACAGGGCTAACTGTTAAAAAGAGGGCTTCCTCGGAAGGGGTGTCTGCTGCAGTGATTGCCTGCACATTGTCAGACAGTTCCCCTGAGGTGGTGCCTGTGAAAATAAATAATTCTTTAAGTAAAGTGCCTAGAGAGGCTCCCCTGCTTACTTCTTTACAGCAGCCAGCTTCTCCGGTTGTGGTGAAGTGTAGAGGGAGGGCTCGCACACGCTCAGTCAGGGGCAGAGGGGCTAAGAAGACAACCTCTCTAAAAGGGATATCTAAGTTTTCTGAGTTTTCTGAAGGTGCTGTCTTTGCTAACAGTGAGGCGCTGGCGCCATCTAGTGACAATTTTCAGCTGAGTAATTCTGGTGATGTTATGAATGGATTTTCTGGAGAAGGGTTTACTAGTCGTGATATTCCTATATTTGGTACAAAAATTTTATTATCCAAGGTTGGGGCGTCTGCTTCTTGTGAGAGGCCACTTTCGCCTGTCATATCTTCTGATACTAGTTATTTATCGGCGAGTGGTTCCATTTTACCAAAAGTTGTCCCTTCAAAGGTTGGTATAAGTAGCGCTCCTGTGTTTTTTCTGTCTCAAGCTCCTTGAATTTCCCTGTCAGTGAGGTGAATAGGGCTAGTGGTTCAACCTCTGAGGTTGGTGGCACAGATGTCAGCTCTGTTAGGGCAGCCAGTGAGCCTCCTGGAGCGGATAGGTGGGTTTGGATTGAAGGGAAGACAAAAGGCAGTCTTGCGGTGCCTGGCAAATTTCAAGAACCCCACATGTCTGCAAGTAGTGGCGACTTGCAGGCCAACACTGCGTCAAAGCTGCAGAAGGGCATCAGATGCAGCGCACCGCCGTTGAGCAAGTTTCCAGCATCTTGCTCGCCTTTTCACCCTCAAGAAAAAACTGCTGAAGCAATTTTCCCAACTCCGTTACCTGATTATAAGCTCTCCCAGTTCAAAAAAGCGGTGAACTGGAGGCTTTTCGACGGTGGTGTGGGGGATGGGGCTCAGCCTTCATGTAGTGGGGCTGCACAGGGGTTTAATGATAACGATGAGGATGATTTATCCGAATTGGAGGAGGGTGAGATTGCTAGTCAAGGGGACTTTTCTAACAACTGTTTCCTTTCCAAACAGGGGGGGCTTGTTAACCAGATTTCTCGAGCTAATGTTTTGCAGATGCAAGAATCGGAGAGAAGTTGGAAACGGCTAGAGCGGTTTTCCAAGGCATCTGACGGTGTAACTACAGGAAGAAGTGCAACGCTGGACAAGCCCCTTTCAAGCAGGTGAGCAAGTCATAGACACTTATTCTCAATCCAATGTTAGAAAACGTAAAGCGGTCACA
The DNA here is from genome assembly GCA_963921515.1 of Calotriton arnoldi. Taxonomy (NCBI): domain Eukaryota; kingdom Metazoa; phylum Chordata; class Amphibia; order Caudata; family Salamandridae; genus Calotriton; species Calotriton arnoldi. The sequence continues at coordinate 531,891 of CAWUFW010012388.1, read as the reverse complement.
GTTCCTGGGAAAGCCACGGATGCTAAGGTTTGTTGTCATTGTGAATTTATAAAGTTACAGGAGGTATCCCCTAAGACAGATACAGTTCCAAATAAGGCACCTGCCTCAATTTCTCAAGGGGAGAAAGATGTCAAGGTCAAAACCACAAGTTTAAAACGGTTGCCCTATATGGGGTTGTCCATGCCATTAGGTTCACATCTTAATAAGCAAACTAAAGATAAGATTTGGAACGGGGAATTTGTAGACGTTTTAAGTTGCTGCATAGAGAGCTCCAATCCAAGGAAGGTTCCAGGGAGGAGGCATGGGAGCTGGCTAGGAGACCCAGGGTTCCCACTAACATTGATTCCTGGACCTCAGCCTTTCTGATTTTTGCAAGCGTTTACTGTGAAAAGTTCCCGGACCGTTCAGTCTCAATTTTCAAATACTTGGATACAATTAGAAAGGCTCAGGCAGAATTTGGAGGTTTTGCATGGCTACATAACGACGAGGAGTTCAGAGCTCGTCTGGTGTTAGTTCCAGAAAAACCTTGGGGCGAAGTGGACAACGAGTTATGGGTCCAATGGATGTATCCCCAGAGGCCTCCTCCTACTTTGCATACCGCCAGTGGGCTGGCTGTTACCCCTTGGCCCTTTCTTAGCAGACCCACTCCGGGAGGGGTGGGCTCATGGGCTAAACCCGCAGCTTTTGCCACAGGAGCGTGTTGGAATTTTAACAGGGGTTTCTGCCAAAAGTATCCATGCAAATACAGGCACGAATGCTCAAAATGCGGTGGCAAACACGCAGTATTGCAATGCTTTAGCGAACAAACTTCCAGCTTTCCTACCGGTCAGGGCAGATGAAGAGGCGTCCCTGTCCAGCCTCCTTTAAAAGGCGGTTACACCAATTGATATTCCCAACTTATGTCATTGGCTCAGTTTTTACCTTCTCAGGGAGGAAGCTTTAAGATTAGAGTGGGCGTTTAAGGAGGGTTTCAAACTAGGTTATCAAGGTCCCAAGCAACGCAGGTTTGCGCAAAATTTGAAATCTGCAAAGCAATTCCCACAGGTAATTGCTAACAAGTTATACTCTGAAATTGCTGAAGGTAGGATAGCCGGCCCTTTCTTTTCTTGGCCCCTCCCCAATCTTATTGTTTCCCCTTTAGGAGTGGTTCCCAAGAAGACGCAGGGAGAATTCCGTATGATTCAACACTTGTCGTAGCTCTGGATCTGGTTAAAAAGGCCGGCTCAGGAGCGGAGTTAGCCAAATGCGATATAAAATCAGCCTTTAGGTTGCTCCCAGTCCATCCCCAAGACTTCGAGTTACTGGGCATACATTTTCAAGGGCATTTCTTTGTTGACAAAGTGTTACCTATGGGGTGTGCAGTCTCCTGTCAACTGTTTGAGGATTTTAGCTCCTTCTTACAATGGCTTTTCTCATTCAGATCAGGTTGCATGCAAGTGTCTCATTATTTGGACGATTTTCTTTTTGTCGGTCAAAAGGGCTCACAGCAGTGCAGCAAGGCAGTCAAAATTTTTTCAAACAGTAATGCAGGAATTAGGTGTGCCGTTGGCGACAGAGAAGACAGAGGGGCCAAAGACATGTCTAATATTTCTAGGTATAGAAATAGATACAGTCAAAATGGAAGCCAGGTTACCAATTGTAAAAGTGCAGGAAATGGTTCTGTTACTGGACCATGCCAAGGCGTCATATAAATTGTCTCTATTTGAGATGCAACGTCTATTGGGGCATCTGAACTTTGCTGCAGTGTAGTACAAGCTGGGAGATCCTTTTGCAGGAGGTTGAGTTTTGCCATGGCGGGTGTGTCATTACCGCATCACAGGGTCAGAGTATCTCTTTACATGAGATCAGATTTCGAGGTCTGGTTGATGTTCCTGCAAAGTTTCAATGGTGTTCCTATCAGGTCTGTTGACGAACATTTTGTGCGGTCCATACAAATTTTTTCTGATGCTTCAGGAGTTAACGGTTTTGGCCTTTTCTGGGACGGAAAATGGTGCGCTGAGCCATGGCCCCCTGCACTGGGTCATTGAAAAACGCAGCATCGCATTCTTTGAATTTTTCCCCTTGATAAGTAGCACTGTCAGTCTGGGGCAAGTTCTTAGCTTATAAATCTGTGCTTTTTCACGTTGATAACAGAACCGTAGTTGATCTGGTCAGTGGTCAGAGGGCAAGAGAAAAACGCCTGCTTCAATTGTTGCAGAGGTTCATGCTGAGTTGCTTAATGTTGAATATAACTTTTAGAGTTAAGCATATTCCTGGTCTGGACAATAATATAGCAGATGCGTTATCTTGTTCTCAGTGGCAGAGACTCCGTGGTTTGACACCCACAGCAGATCCAGAAAAGACTCCAATTCCTCAGGAGCTATGGTTGCTAGCGGATTGAAGATAAGGATGTTGGTGGAACATTCTCTTGCTATCAGCACACGCTTAGCTTACAGAAGGGCATGGGCGGAATTTCTACAGTCAGGTGCGGCTTGTCGTAACAATGATCACTCAGGCTCTTTACTACGTAATGATGACATACTGTTTTGTTCTGAGCAACATTGATAAAAATATAGCTGCTACCACTATTGCGGGGAAGCTTTCAGGCATCTCTTTTTATGGAAAATGTTTTTGGGGTTATGACCCCTCTTTAGGTGAGTTAGGAAGAAGAATTTTACTAGGTTGGTCTAAGGCAGAGGTCTTCAAACTGTGGGGCGCGACCCCCAGGGGGGTCGTGGAGTCCTAGGAAGGGGGTCGCAGATTCCCCAGCTTCACTTGTCCCTGTAAAAATACAGCTGTCTTGGGACAGCTAATTGAGATCGTTGTCAGCTGCTTGCCTGAATGAAAGGCAAATGCGCCTTATCTGGTAATCTGCAAGTGTAAAGGATTCTTGGGGGCAGTTCTGGCTCTTTGTGAAGGCAAAGATGCGTGTTTTTAGTGGAAGTGCAAAGAGTTAACTACTGGGCTGGGAAGTTCTTGCTTTTAATTTTAACTGCATTTACACAGCCCTTAGTGCCCCTAAAGAGGTGTTGAAGGGACAGTTATGTAAAAAAGAAAACTGCATTACATACGCTCTGGTATTATTAAAACCTACATTTTGAAAGCACCATTTTATTGTAAAACTATGCGCACGTTTTGCAGCATTCTATCTTTCCCTGTGTGTAATGCAAGTATGAAAAATTGACTTACATATTCACAGTGCTTTCCGTCACAGGCTGTGACTTCGTAGCACTAAAAATACACATCACTATTCTCCACTGCACCAATCAAGTTTTAATTCTGTGGTTCTCTGGTTACACACAGACCTCTGCAGTGCATTAACTAATAGAGGTTTCATAATGTACTACAGTGCATTTCCCACTGAGCAATAACTTTTTTAAATTTATTTTTCATTTACGCTGCCCATTATTTTATATGTAGATACCTGAAGGTGAAAGACCTAAAAAACGTACAGAATATTTTGGGCTTATTTATGAGAGGCGTGCATCGCCAAAGCATCACTTTTTTATGCTCCCGTGGCGCAAGCATCTCAACCATACCTATGAGGCAGTGCAAAGTCACCCTGCATGGCTTTGCATTGCCTCATAGATATGGAGTAAGACATAGCAGCGCAAGTCACTGCGTTGCCTTACTCTGCGTCAAGGAGGTGTTCCATGGGCTTTGCGTGGGGTTCCCACGCAAAGCCCATGGATTTGATGCTGCCCCATATTTACAAAATCACGTAAACCTGGGGCAGCTCCAAAAACTGACACCTCTCCAGTGGAGGCGTAACGAGGAGAAATGTTTTAATTTCTCCTCGTTTTTTCCTCTTTCCATGTGTGCTGCATTCTGCAGCTCTCATAGAAATAGGAAAACGCCCCTCAGGATTGTTTTGGTGAAGGAAGGTGCCTCTTCCTGTACAAAAATAATTCTGCCTACGTTGGTGCTAGGCAGCAATTTGTGAAGGGAAAAGGACTGGAATGCTCCGTATTTCATAATGACAGTGCATTCCTGCTCTTTCACATTGGCATAGGGCAGCGCCGCAAGAAGACTTGCAGCGCTGCCCTACACCAATTCCTCATAAATGAGGCCCTTTGTTCTTAGCTACACCTTTGGCTACACCCCTACGCTCAATGACCTTTGGTTTGCTAAACACTGTTTAATATCATTTCCCCACCGTAAAAATTATTTGCTGTGGTAATTGGGGGCTGTTAGAAATGGGGGTCTCTAGTTGGCAATGGTTTTCACCTTTGTCCAAGTCGGGACCCTTCCTTCTAGTCAGGGTAAGAAGGATACACTACTGAAATAACCCCTGCTCACCCCCTTGGTAGCTTGGCACGAGCAGTCAGGCTTATTTCAGAGGCAGTGTGTAAAGGATTTGCACATAACCAACAGCAATACACTGAAGACACTACAAAGGACACCACACCAGTTTAGAAAAATATCCAATGCTTTATATATTCAAAACAAGACGAAAACGATAAAAATCCAACATACAGTACTTAAAAATATGTACTTTGCGGGGAGCTGGTGTCGGTCGGTCCGGACTGCGGTGTGGGACGGGGCAGTGTGTCGCAAGACTTACGAGCAGTGCTCCCAACCCACGGTGCGGTCACGGTTGTCGAAGTCAGTGACGGCATCGGTGAGACCAGGGCGGTGAAGTGAAGCGAGGCGGTGCGGAGTCCGGTGCCCACAGGTCACGGTGCAAGCAGCAGCTCGGCGGCTGTCATCAGTGAGACCAGGGTTGCGGTGCAAGATGCAGCGGTGCCCTCTGCGGTGCCTTCTGGGCACGGAGCCAGCAGCAGAGTCAGTGACGGAGTCGGTTGCTTTCCCCCTCTGTGGCAACTGAAACCACGGTTCCAGAGGCGGTACCCAGAGGTCAGTGAAGTCTTTGCGGTCCCTGAGACTTCAGAACAGGAGGCAACAAGTAAAGAAACTTCAGTCCAGTCCTTTCACTGCCCAAGGCAGAAGCAGTAACTGCAGGCCAAACCAACAAAGCAACAACACAGCAAAGATGCAGTACCCCTCTTGGCAGTTCTTCCAGCTCTTCTTCTTGGCAGGTTCCTTGATTCCAGCGAGTTCTAAAGTTCTAGGGTCTGGACCCCAATATTTATACTCAGTTTCTCTTTGTGCTTTTGGGCAGAGAGTGCCTGTGCCCAGCCCAAACCAGTTCCATCTTTTCTGGCCCAGCTTCCTGGCAGGAGGTGGAGACCGCATTGTCCAAGGCAGACCAGGCCCATTCAGGTGCAAGGAAATCTCCTCCCACTACTATAAATACAGCCCAGGTCTATTCAGCCCAGCCTGACTCATCCAGGAAAGGCAGGACACACCTTGACCCCCCAGTGGCTGTCTGATGAGAATGCACATCCCCAGCCCCTGTCACTCCAAAGCCAGACAGTCAATCCACAAACCCAGCAGAGGCACACAGGATGGCTAAGCAAGAAAATACCTACTTTCTAAAAGTGGTATTTTCAAACACAGAACATAAAAATCATCTTTACTAAAAGATGCATTTTTATATTCTGAGTTCAGGCATGCTAAACCCCATTTCTCTATCTTGTCCCAATGGGAAGATATGCTTATAAGATGTTATAAGTAAACTCCCATTCTATCCTATGGGACAGATAGCCTTTCCATAGTGAAAAATGAAACACACTGTAATTCACTACCAGGACATGTCTCACACACACCAGTACATGTCCTACCTTTAATATACACGGCACCCTGCCCACAGGGGTACCTTGGGCCTACCTTAGGAGTGACTTACATGTAAGAAAAGTGAAGATTAGGGCTTGGCAAGTGTGTGCACTTGCCAGGTCGACTATGGCAGTTACAAACCGCGCAGACACTGCAGTGGCAGGTCTGATAACCCTTTTCAGGGCTGCATGGGTGAGTGGCACAATCAGTACTGCAATCCCACCAGCAGCATTTGATTTACAGGCCCTGGCACCCTCAGTGCACTTTACTAGGGACTTACTAGTAAGTCAAACATGCCAATCATGGAAACACCAATCCATAATACAATTTACAAAAGGAGCACTTGCACTTTAACACTGAAAAGCAGTGAGAAAGTGTGCAGAGACACTGAACCAGCAAAAACAGAGCCAAAACTAGGAGGTCAGAAAGGAAAAAAACAGGGGAAACATGCCAAAAGATGCCAGGTCTAACAGGGGCATTTATGGTTGTCGATAGATGGTGATGATGAGGAGAACCAGTTTCTAGAAAATTTTGTCAGAAGGGGTCCTTATGCCTAAAAAGGTTTGACAAGGGGGTCTCGACATCAAAAAGTTTGAAGACCACTGGTCTAAGGTAAAGAAACGCGGAACAATACTGCGCAAGCCTATATCTTTTGCCTTATTGGAAGGGATTATACCAACGTTGCCCACACTTTGTTATTCCAAATTTGAAGTTGCACTTTTTAAACTTTGCATGTTATGGTTATTTTTTGGGGCGTTTAGGGTATCTGAACTTTTAGGAAAATCGTTTGTACAAGGTCTAAAATATTCCAATGTATCAACCTTGTCCGATTCACTACGAATCCATTTAGAATCATCTAAAACAGACCAGAGATGTAAAGGGGCTACTGTAGTGTTGCGGAAACTTAGCGGTCCGCTATGCCCATGGTTTGCCTGGTTACAATTTCAAGAGTTTGCCTGTTACACCAATAACAACTTTATTTTTCAGCACCAGGATGGATCTTCACTGACCGCTTCCCAGCTGTTAGCAGTACTGAGAAAATCTTTGCTTGCATTGGGGTTGAACCCTTTAGATTTTGGTACTCATTCCTTTTGCCTAGGAGCAGCTTCAGAGGCTGCCAGAAGGGGTTTCTCTTTACAGCAGCTGCGCCGACTCGGCTGTTGGTCATCAAATTGTTGTTTAAAATATGTTAGAGATTTGAATGAATTTTAGATATCCATTTCGTTCTTGCTAACATTTGTCTCTTTTTAGGTCCCCACATATCTTCACCGGCATCCATGGCGAATGTATGGATTGTAGGACACTCTTTCGTCAGATGGGCGGCCAAACAAGCTGACAGAAGCCACCATGGTTGAAATTTGGGTTTTAGTTTTGAGGACACAGACATTTTATGGTTTGGTGAGAGTGGGATGAGGTGGGGTCAGCTGTTGCCCAGTTTAAATGAATTGGCTTCTTCTAAGCCTTTACATAAGGTGTTTGCTGCTTCATTTGGGGGAAAATGATTTAGTACAATTGTCAGGCCTGGGTCTCCTTCTGGACGTCAAGGCCGACTTAGCCAAAAATCGTACTTTCTTGGCCCACCACGAAAATCATATTTACAGCACTCATCAATGACATTAGCTGGCTGTCGCACGATGACATTGGAAAAGACGATTTTCAATTTTCAGACCGGATGGGATCCATTTGTCCTTCATTGCAAACGAGTTGTATATTGTAAATATCAAAGATAAATTGTCTTACATTTTGGGCCTGCATCCGTGGGGTTGAAGGTTTGCACAAGCGGCTTTCCTTCTTATTTGGGGAAACTTATGATATTAAAGAATTTTGTTTTCTCTCACAAGATGATTTATGGATTTGATTAAGATTGCTATCTGCACAATATTTGGTTATTATTAATCTCCAAGCACAGTAAAAGCGGGGTTTGGGGGGGGACAGGAAAAACACCTTTGCAGGGTTTTTTCCTGGTGGCAGATTGGGACGGGATTGAGGCAGGCAGGAAGGGTTGGGGCAGGCAGAATAGCTTAGGACAGAAGGGAAACAGAGATAAAGGGTTGGGGTCGAGGTTCCAGGTGGGGGAGAATTGGGGATCTATTTGGGGAAAAAATTCATGGGGGAAATCTCTTGGGGGATCGATATGGGGGAAATTTCATTGGGGGATCGATATGGGGATTTTTTATGGGGGATCAATGGAGGGGTGGCGGGGGCGGGGTTTTTCTTGAAAGTCATTGATTACATTATGATTCTGTTTGTTGTTGCTGAAATAAAAGCGACCTTTTAACCCCCATCGGTCTGCGATGTGATTCATTGCCCGATGGGGGGCTTGGGGGTGGCATTCAAAGAATGTCCACCCCCGGGCAGCTTCGGGCATTTGGTTTCGCCCAGACCGAGCGCGTGCAGGCAAGGCGTCTGCTTTAGAACGTGGTGTTTTCAAACACCACGTTCTAATTGATGTCAGTTGGGGGTCCTGAAGTGAGGTAGGCAGGCAGCGCGCTCATTTTGTGCCCCACCCACCCTCCCACTTTTTTAGTACAATTTTTTATAGCTACACTTTTTTCCTTTCGGGGAGGTTTTCTGGGTTCCATGGTTTTGTTTTCTCATTAGAGGCAGATTGGGACGTGATTGAGGCAGGCAGGAAGGGTTGGGGCAGGCAGAATAGCTTAGGACAGAAGGGAAACAGAGATAAGGGGTTGGGGTCGAGGTTCCAGGTGGGGGAGAATTGGGGATCTATTTGGGGAAAAAAATTCATGGGGAAATCTCTTGGGGGATCGATATGGGGAAATTTCATTGGGGGATCGATATGGGGATTTTTCATGGGGGATCAATGGAGGGGTGGCGGGGGCGGGGTTTTTCTTGAAAGTCATTGATTACATTATGATTCTGTTTGTTGTTGCTGAAATAAAAGCGACCTTTTAACCCCCATCGGTCTGCGATGTGATTCATTGCCCGATGGGGGGCTTGGGGGTGGCATTCAAAGAATGTCCACCCCCGGGCAGCTTCGGGCATTTGGTTTCGCCCAGACCGAGTGCGTGCAGGCAAGGCGTCTGCTTTAGAACGTGGTGTTTTCAAACACCACGTTCTAATTGATGTCAGTTGGGGGTCCTGAAGTGAGGTAGGCAGGCAGCGCGCTCATTTTGTGCCCCACCCACCCTCCCACATTTTTAGTAAAATTTTTTATAGCTACACTTTTTTCCTTTCGGGGAGGTTTTCTGGGTTCCATGGTTTTGTTTTCTCATTAGAGGCAGATTGGGACGGGATTGAGGCAGGCAGGAAGGGTTGGGGCAGGCAGAATAGCTTAGGACAGAAGGGAAACAGAGATAAGGGGTTGGGGTCGAGGTTCCAGGTGGGGGAGAATTGGGGATCTATTTGGGGAAAAAATTCATGGGGGAAATCTCTTGGGGGATCGATATGGGGAAATTTCATTGGGGGATCGATATGGGGATTTTTCATGGGGGATCAATGGAGGGGTGGCGGGGGCGGGGTTTTTCTTGAAAGTCATTGATTACATTATGATTCTGTTTGTTGTTGCTGAAATAAAAGCGACCTTTTAACCCCCATCGGTCTGCGATGTGATTCATTGCCCGAAGTCAACTGTTAGCAGGTACTAGTTAACTACTTAAGTTGTCTTGTGTTGTTACTTGGTGGTTCACTACTAGGGTCCGGGACAGGTGGTTCCGCAGGTGTGAGGCTGAAGCGGCCATGATCACGGCACGCCTTTGCGCAGCCCACTCGGGTGGAGATTTCAGTGAAATCAAATCTCCATTCAGATTTGGCAGATGATGAGTGAGTGAGTCACGCACAGAGAAAAACCTTCGGTATTGACCGGTCCGTGCAAATCCGGGATGGCTGGTCACCCCCTAACAAGTAACATCGGAATATAATATTGGTTATATAATTCACTGCTGTGCACCCCAGAGGAAATCACTGCACAGCACAGCAGTGAATTATATAACCAAAATATTCCTAAACTAACTGGTAAAGGTGCCCAAAGTGGCCATACAATATTGAATTCTCCCGACCCTCAGCGCGTGCCGCGTTTGCCTAATCGTAATCCCGGCCTGGCGGCCTCTACGGGACAAAGTGTCGGGGTCCGGGCCGGCTCGCGACTGTCAATAAATAATTTAATACGCATCATGCGTATTAAATTTATATAACGCATCGCATGGAAGGCGCCGGCGGGGTGGGCCTTGAAAGTTAATGAATGGCCCTGCGGCTCCACATTACATTTCTTGCCCCCAATTGTCCCTCAGCGCGTTTCTCCATAAAAATCCCGCACCGATTCGCATCGCAATCGCATGCACACCATGGCTCGCCGCAGCCGCATACTGATTCCCCCTAGGCCTGGCTGTTATCCTGAATCACTGATCCCTACACGCATCATGCATTGCTCCGGGACCGCATTCATTCATTCAAATCATGTATGGAGACGAGACGGTTTTGCATAGGGTGCCGGGCGATGCATTATTAATCTCAGAGTCAGAGATCTGAGTGACTGACTCCAGAGAGATGTGAGGAGCAGCCACGACGAGTGCAGGCAGCGGAAAGGTCAGCGCCGCGGTAATGAGTGGGACTGGGAGTGAATATTAATAATGATGAAGGCTCGCATCCCTGACCCTGAGTGATATTCCGGAATTTCCGGTCATCATGTAACTGTGTACGGTCTTCTTGTTATGGCTGCCTTGACAGTGCGGTCGGTTTCAGTCAGAGCTGAAGACTTACGACTCCTAGCAGCACATCCACATACTGCCAGTTCTTTCGTACACCGGAGCACTACCAATATGCTCAGGCTGTCATCACAAACACAGCACTGATGGCTTCTCTCAAACTGTGCAGTTTAGCAAGCACCGTCATGCCTTAATCATACCTGTCCGCCATATCCACCAAACCTCCGATGAGTGGGAAACTGCCTTTATTAGGCTTCTCCGCTTATATCTACTTCTACTTCAATTGAAGCACTTTCTGAAAGGTATTGGTATATTAGAATGTCAACGGATTGTATGGGAGACACTGGCACATGTAGCTCCATATTAAAGTTATCTCGACTCATAGGCCAATATTTTATTGGGCTCGATAATCCTTATGTAGGCGCCAACAGGTGCTTGCACTTGAATTGGGATTTACAAGTAAAGCGAAAGTACGAAACTTTTTCTAAAGCAGAAATGTATCAAAATAATGCCTGGTAAAAACTGTACAAGGAAACGCCACACCAATGCATGAAAACCTCTGTTGTGCTCTATGGCTTGTGGTATTGAAGCTATACCTTCAGAGTTTGTACTCGTTTCTTTAAACTTTGCTGGTAGCATAATAAATATGACAATCTCTTTATGGTCGTGCGAGAGACCCAATATTTCTGTGTTGCATGTTTTCAGGAAATTAGAAGGAATGAAATGACTTCCCCTCACAAAAGTGTCGTCTGCTCTGACTCTGGCACTTAGCACGCGAGCCCTCCATTGCATGGAAACCACGCTAACGCCACCCACGTTGTCTGTAACCAACAGCGTGCCAACGCGCTCTATTTGAGGAAGATTCCTTATAGACCAGCAATAAGCTATGTTTTCATCAGCACAGTCCTCCTTTGCAATATTCTATGTGTGCCCCCCCGAAGTTTGAATGCCTGAGGTGTCATGAACAAACATGGTGATGGAGTGAGAAAAGAGACTACAAAACTTGACAGGGTATAATTAAATTAGTAATTTGTAAGTTTTGTAGTCTATTTTGGACGGCTCAGCTTAGTATCTAGATAGTATCTAAATATAAACTGAAATAAATGCATTCTCGGCTGCATGGTAGTTTGGTCTGGAGGCCCAGAGTCTGGTGCAGTTGCTATGTCTGTGTCGGTTTTTATGGTGCACCAAGAATAAAAGAAAAGTGCAGTGGCCTTTGAAACAGAAGAGAGGGATCAATACATCTCCGTGGCATCTGGTGGTTGAATTTCAAAATGTTAAACCAGAGAACCAGGAATGAATACTAGATTATCTGTTTCTCCAAATTGTGTGATCCTAGGCAAACCTGGTATTTTGCAGCGCCTCCTTCTCATTTATCATAAATGAGCACTTTTAAATGCACGAGTTCAGGATGTGCATGGTACACTCCACTCTTTGTTTAATTTATTAGACTATAATGTTGCTGCTTCTATAATAAGAATGTAGGCCACGTTTAGGGTTTACATGACTACTGACATGTCGCCATGTTCAATAATCGTTGGGGAGCGCACCATTAATGTTTCTAAATACAGATTTAAAAACCATCACTTTTAATCTATCAGCATTTGTATAGCATAGTGCTGTCACCCCTAGGGGTATTTATTTGTTTGCTAAGGGAGCGCCAGATCTGTCGAAGAGCCAGTGACTTTCGTGGGTGTCGGCAACAATAACCCTAGATGTGGCAAGATATGGGGAGAACCCACTCCAAGTGCTTGCGATCATTTCTCCTCATATCTTGCCACATAATGACTGTGTTAAAAAAAAGAAGGGGGATTTTGGAAATTGCATGACGAGCAAATATTGAATTTTATATGATGTTTGATTTGAGAAGAGTGCATGCAACTGCTCAGGGAAGTTTGCATATTATGATAATGTACGACAAATGGGGATTTGGCAAAGGAGTACCTATATCCTCATTTTGTTTTGTGGACGCATCCCATTTTCCTTTAAGGAAAACGGGCTGCATTTAAAAAGAAAAAGATTGCTTTATTTAAAATAAATGGGCATTAGATACAATAGCATATTTTTGGGCATCTGTTGCCTGGATCGATTCCGAAGCAGATTTCTTACATTCCAATTCCAAGAGTCACTAAGATCTTACATTGATTCTTCTCATACCTTAACAAATAAGACAATGTGTATTGTGCATTGGTGGGTAGAAACGTCTGCACAACTTGACTCTGAAGTCACAGGATGAATCTGTTTTATGTATGATCCGAGGCCTGGGGTTCTTTACGATTAAGTTAACAGTCTGTGTATTTGGTTGACACAACTACATTTTGTTGTATTTGCTTTTCAGCATCTGGTAAAGCCTCAGGCTGCCGACCTGTACCTAATTTTTGGGCAAATAAGGCAAAGAAGAAGAGGCACCAACCTCCTTTGCTGCTACAACACAGTCAAAAACCCCAGCGTTTAACCCCTACGATGCTTATGACGAGCTGGACTCGTCATGGCACACAGTGGTCGTGTGCTCATGACGAGTCCAGCTCGTCATAAGACCACCCACGGGGGAAGCGCTGGTGCTCCCCCCGTGGGAATCCGATCGTTGTTTTTTTTTGGGGGAGGCAGGGGAAGGGCTTCCCCTGCCTCCCCGCCCTCCCCATCAATGACGTCAGCGCGCGAGGCGTGCTGGCGTCATTGAGGTTCCCTTTCTTCCCCGACGCGCTGGAAGCCATTTGCTTCCAGCACGTCGGGGAAATCAGGTGAGTTTTGGCTCGGGGAGGGGGGGTTTGAATCAAAAGAGGCATCGAGGGAAAGGAAAGGGTTTTCCTTTCCCCCGATGCCTCTTTTGTGCATTCCTGCTGCACGATCATGTGATCGTGCAGCAGGAATGCCCACTAGGCACCAGGGATGTTGTGTGTGTGTGTGGGGGGGGGGCAGGTTTATCGCCGGCTGGAGGGCCATTTGGACACCTCTCCAAACACCAGTTCTGTTTTCTGAGTAGTAAGGTGATGTATATCTCAGTGTGTCCTTCTGTGATTCGCCCTGTAAACATTAATCTTCTTCAAAGCATGCCGCTAAGAGAACCTACGTGTTGTTCATTGATGGGAAAGCTTTCATGAAGCTGGCTGTTCAACACATGGTTTTGTCAACCTTGCATAAAATGTTTTAGACATTTCTGTGTCTCGAGTAGTTGGAGTTTGCTGCAGCCTCTGGTTATTGATGTGGGTTTGTGGTGGCATTGTGAACCACTTCTTGTCTCCTGAAAGCTTTCTTGGGCAGCTCATGGAGAGAGAGAGAGAGAGAGGAGAGAGAGAGAGGACAGAGAGAGAGAGAGGAGAGAGAGAGAGAGAGAGGAGAGAGAGGAGAGAGAGGAGAGAGAGGAGAGAGAGAGAGAGAGAGAGAGAGAGAGAGAGAGAGAGAGAGAGACACACACTCACTGACTCCAGCACGCAAGGGTGAGGAATGTACAGGAAAAAGTACAAATTTACATTGAAGAGCGAACTTCCTAGAGGGGGCTCAGAGAGAAAGTATTAGTTCTGAAAGTATCTTTGGAAGAGAAGAGATTTGAGGTCAGCTTTGAAGATCCGGGTAGAGGAGGTGGCATGGAGCAATGGGGGAAGCGAGTTCCAGATTCTCACCGCATTTCCTGAGAAGGATTGCGCCATCGATCTTTCCCTTTTTGAAGACGGGGGGCTCAAGCAGAAGCTTTTCCGCATTGCGAGAAGGGCGAGAGCCACCGGACAATTTCAATTTATTTGCCAGGTAACGAGGGGAGGAGGTGTGTAAGGCTTTGTGTGTGATGCAGGCAGTTTTGTAAATCGATCTTGCCTCGATCGGAAGCCATCGAAGAGAGGATAGGAGTGACGTGGTTGCTTCGTTTAGACCCTGAAATGAGGAGAGCTGCTGAATGGAGGATGGATTTGAGAGGGGAGAGGTGGGATTTGGGTAGGCCCGTCAGAAGAGAATTGCAATAATCCAGTCTTGAGAGAACCAGAGATTGTACCAAGGTTTTTAAGTCTTTCTCCGGGAAGAACCGACGGATCCCCGTAGAAGGCGCAACTGGTAACGTGCGTTCTTAGCAATAGAGTTGATGTGGGAGATTAGGTTGAGTCTTTTGTCAAGAATGACACCTAGGGATTTAGCGCTGTCGACAATGATGGGTTTGTTGTTGAGTAGGTTCAGCTGATCCATCCAAGATTGAACAGGAGGAGGTGAGAGAGAGGTAGAGAGGAGGAGGAATTCAGTTTTGGCGGGATTCAGAATGAGTTGGTGAGCTAACATCCAGTTGTGAATAGAGTTGAGAGTAGAGTTGAGTAGTGAGAGATCGTGTGCAGAAGATAAAGGTATCTTCCCACTAGTCCACCAGGCATTTATTTGTGGAGAGTTACCCCTTGGGTGGCAGAATAGCAGTATGATTTTAGGCCCATCTGCCCCCAAGGAGGGCAGAAGCCACTAGACACCAGGTTTTTTTAAAATTTTTGTGTTGGGGAGTGGCCAAAAGGGCAAGGGTTGCTCCCTTTTACGGGGTGAATATTTTATTTATACTCTTTGGCCCACCTACCCCTTAGCTTGGCTGGTGGATTGTGTGTGGACTGGTGCATTATTTGCATATGTGATTGTAATGTTTTTTTTCTCCTTTTTATTCTAGTGTAAAGCTTTTGATTCCTGTTTGCGGTTTCGGCAGTGGTTGTTCTGCAGTTTTGCGTAATTGCATTTATTTGGTAAGAAAAATATTTTTGTTGTGTGTACTCCAAATGAGTATTATTGTCATGCATGAATGAATTTTTTTGTAAGTGGTGTCATAATGGCAGCATATTTGTTAGTGTTCAGAGCATGAAATTCCTTGCGATGTTTTGCATTGTCTTATGTGTAATTTTTTTTCTTCTTCTTTTTTAGTGGGATATTGTTGATCCTGTGCAGAGTAGGTGGTGGTGAGTCTAGCTGCTTCTGTCATGTGAGTGGTATAGTGTTGGAGTATATAGGTCTTTGTGATAAAGCTACATTTTGTTTATTTCTTTTTTTTACAAAGGGTTTGTTGTTGTTGACTTGTTTGACAAGTAACCTTTATTAGTAAGCATTATGGCTAGCCGTAGAATTACTGCTCAGCAGGTGGTTGGTTTGCTTCTTGAATCTTCCTCTGAGCAGGATTATGAGACTGACAGTGCGTCTGAGGGAGAGGAGGGAGGGGAAGATTCAGGCAGTGAGTTTTCTCTCCACATGGAATCATCGGATGATGAAGGTACTGTCAGTGCAGATGAAGTGCCTGATTTAGAGGAGGATACTACTGTGCCGATGGTGCAAGAGGCATCTGGATTGCAGCCTGGGGCTGCTAGGCTTCCTATTGGAAGTGCTGGACTCTGGGTTGATCCAAACATGGTGCAGCCGGTGTTGCCTGCCTTTAGTGGTTATGCAGGGTGTAGAGTGGATTGTGAACATTATTTGCCTATCCAGTATTTTCAGTTGATAATGGATGATGTATTTTTGGGTGAGATTGTTGAGCAGACTAATTTGTATGCTGAACAGTTTTTGAGGGACAACAGTGCCAGACTTAGGCCCCATTCTAGAGCTACCCGGTGGAGTCCCACAAATCTGGAAGAGATGAAGAAGTTTTTGGGTTTGACTTTTTGATGGGTTTGATAAGGAAGCCGTCCATGGGTTCATATTGGTCTACCAGTCCCTTGATGGCAACAGCCATATTTCCTGCAGTTATGACTCGTGATCGGTATTTACCATTGCTTCGGATGCTGCATTTTGTTGATAATGGTTTGGCGTTGCCACTAGATCACCCTGAATGTGACCGTCTTTTTAAGATTCGGCCTGTTCTTGATCACTTTGTAGATCGATTTTCAGAGATCTATACTCCAGGGAAAGAAATATCTATTGATGAGTCTTTGGTCCTGTTCAAGGGCCGTTTGGTTTTTAGGCAGTACATTCCTAGCAAGAGGGCACGCTATGGAATTAAGCTGTATATGTTGTCTGAGAGTAGGACAGGATATGTTTTTAATTTGCGTGTGTACACTGGTAGGGATTCCACTATTGACCCCCTGGTTGTCCGTCCACTTTTGGAGTTTCAGAGAAAATTGTGTGGGATCTTGCTAGAGGACTGTTTAACAGAGGCCACCATTTGTACCTTGATAACTTCTACACTGCTGTGCAATTGTTTAAGGAATTGTTCAAAGTGGACACTTTTGCTTGTGGCACAATCCGCTCTAACCGTAAAGGTTATCCAAAAGAGCTTGTTTGCAAAAAACGTCAGAGGGGACAGTGCAGTGCCTTGCGTAGTGAGGAACTGCTAGCTGTGAAATTTGTGGACAGGAGGGATGTGTACATGCTGACTACCATCCATGATGAGAGTACTTCACCTGTGGCTGTTTGGGGTCAGATTGCTGAAGTGCGCAAACCTGTGTGCATTTTAGACTACAATAAGCACATGGGTGGTGTTGATAGAGTAGATCAGAGGTTGGAACCTTACACTGCTATTCGTAAGTCTTACATTTGGTATAAGAAGTTGGCCATCCATCTCTTCAATTTAGCAACTTTCAATGCTTTTGTTGTGTTCAAGGAGTGTTCTCCTGCGTCAAAGTTGACTTTTGTTCAGTTTCAGCAGTCTGTCATAGGCAGCCTTGTTGTTGTGGAACAGGCAAGTGTTCCTAGAGTTGGAGTGGTGGAGGATGTGGCTCGATTGAAAGATCGCCACTTTCCTGATCACATTCCTCCTAGACCCTCAAAAGACTTTCCCACTAGGAGATGTAGAGTCTGTTGGCGAAGAGGTACGCGGAAGGAGACTCGTATGTACTGCCCTGAGTGTCCTTCTAACCCTGGGCTGTGTGTGCCTGCTTGTTATAGACCGTACCACAAGCAAAATAATTATTGGGAGCAACCATGAGTGGTAAAGTGAACTGCCTGGTCTCTAATGTTTAAGAATTGTTGTTCTGTTTCAAGGTTGGCATTAGTGCAATGTATTTAGTTTCTGATTTTGTGTTAGTAGATTTGTATCTATTTGCAATTTGTTTGTGTTTTCTTTTTTGTATAAAAAAATCCTAAATGTGATGGTGGTGTGTGTAGGCTGGTGCTTGGCTGGCGGTGTGCGTGGAGTGGCGCTTGGCTGGCGGTGTGCGTGGAGTGGCTCTTGGCTGGCGGTGTGCGTGGAGTGGTGCTTGGCTGGCGGTGTGCGTGGAGTGGCGCTAGGCTGGCGGTGTGCGTTGAGTGGCGCTAGGCTGGCGGTGTGCGTGGAGTGGCGCTAGGCTGGCGGTGTGCGTGGAGTGGCGCTTGGCTGGCGGTGTGCGTGGAGTGGTGCTTGGCTGGCGGTGTGCGTGGACTGGCGCTCGGCTGGCAGTGTGTGAGTAGTGACTTGCTGCTGGTCACTACACACACTGCTAGCCGAGCGACACTCCACGCAATCCATCAGCTTGTGTGGTTGCTGTGTTAGGAATGTGGGCGTGTGATAGTGATGGGCCCTTGAATGGCGCTGTCTGCTGGTGTGAGTGTTGTAATGTGATGGGCCCGCGGCTGGTGGTGTGAATGGTTTTGTATTTGTCACACGTATGAAAGGTGTATGAATGGCCTGTAAAGAGGTTGGTGCCTTGTCGTGGCTTTACAGCTCACGAGCTGTGAGTCAATGGTTCAGTTTCTCGTCCTTTCAATTATTAACAGTGCATTTCATTTTTGTGAAATCACTTGTTAATACAATTGTATATACTGAACCATCACTCACCCTCGTGCCAAATCCAACCAGTATGTGTGTGTGTGCTTGAGGATTAGATGGCTGTGCAGTAATATTTTTTTTGTCTTTCTCAAGCAGGGTGTACCTTGTCCCTTTTTGTGAATGTTGTAATGTGTTTGTTTCGTGCCTGGTGGTGTGAATGGTCTTGTGTGTATCACGTATGAAATGTGTGTGAATGGCCTGTAAAGCGGTTGGGGCCTTGACGTGGCTTTACAGCTCAAGAGCTGCGAGTCACTGGTTCCGTTTTTTGTCCTTTCAATTATTGACAGTGCATTTCATTTTTGTGAAATCTCTTGTTAATAAAATTGTATATACTGAATCATCACTTGCCCTCGTGCCAAATCCAACCAGTATGTGTGTGTGCTTGAGGAATAGATGGCTGTGCAGTAATCTTTGTCTTTTAGTCTGTCTGCCAAGGTGTACATTCCGTCTAAGAATAACCTACCAACTGTAGATATTGTCGTAAATCGAAACACCCATGGGAGTACATGGTGATATCTCTCTTGTGGATCCCAACAAGTTATGGTACCCACAATGTCCTGCAAACCTCAAAATGTCTGTCACATTTTCCTTGCAATATTGTGCCAAAATTTTCACGCTGCAGAAATAAACAACACATTATCTCAAAATGACCTGGTTTTGCAAGGGGGTCACCTGGGTTTTTGGCCCGGGGCTCGGCGGCCACATAGGGAAACCTACCAAACCCACACATTTCTGAAAAGTAGACACCCGGGGGCTTCCAGGGAGGTATGGCTTGCGTGGATCCCCCAACGTTTCCTTACCCAGAATCCCTGCAAACCTCAATTTTAGCTGAAAAAATCACTTTTTCACACATTTTTGTGTGGGAAAGTGTGACATCACTGGCCTCACACAAATTTCCTACCACCCAGCGTTCCCCCAGGTCTCCCGATAAAAATGGTGCCTCACTTGTGTGGGAGGCCCAAGTACCGCGACAGGCAAGGGCCCACAACGTATTGAGGCGACCTCAAAATGGCCTTTCACAAAACGACCTGGTTTTGCAAGGGGTCACCTGGGTTTTGGCCCTGTGCTCGGCGGCCATCTAGGGAAACCTACCAAACCCACACATTTCTGAAAAGTAGACACCCGGGGGCTTCCAGGGAGGTATGGCTTGCGTGGATCCCCCAACGTTTCCTTACCCAGAATCCCCTGCAAACCTCAATTTTAGCTGAAAAAATCACTTTTTCACACATTTTGTGTGGGAAAGTGTGGCATCACTGGCCTCACACAAATTTCCTACCACCCAGGTCTCCCGATAAAAATGGTGCCTCACTTGTGTGGGAGGCCCAAGTACCCGCGACAGGCAAGGGCCCACAACGTATTGAGGCGACCTCAAAATGGCCTTTCACAAAACGACCTGGTTTTGCAGGAGGTCACCTGGGTTTTGGCCCTGTGCTCGGCGGCCATCTAGGAAACCTACCAAACCCACACATTTCTGAAAAGTAGACACCGGGGGCTTCAGGGAGGTATGGCTTGCATGGATCCCCCAACGTTTCCTTACCCAGAATCCCCTGCAAACCTCAATTTTAGCTGAAAAAATCACTTTTTCACACATTTTTGTGTGGGAAAGTGTGGCATCACTGGCCTCACACAAATTTCCTACCACCCAGCGTTCCCCAGGTCTCCCGATAAAAATGGTGCCTCACTTGTGTGGGAGGCCCAAGTACCCACGACAGGCAAGGGCCCACAACGTATTGAGGCGACCTCAAAATGGCCTTTCACAAAACAACCTGGTTTTGCATGGGAGTCACCTGGGTTTTGGCCCTGTGCTCGGCGGCCATCTAGGGAAACCTACCAAACCCACACATTTCTGAAAAGTAGACACCCGGGGCTTCCAGGGAGGTATGGCTTGCGTGGATCCCCCAACGTTTCCTTACCAGAATCCCTGCAAACCTCAATTTTAGCAGAAAAAATCAAATTTTTCACACATTTTTGTGTGGGAAAGTGTGGCATCACTGGCCTCACACAAATTTCCTACCACCCAGCGTTCCCCCAGGTCTCCCGATAAAAATGGTGCCTCACTTGTATGGGAGGCCCAAGTACCCGCGACAGGCAAGGGCCCAAAACATTTTTTGATAGGCAATGTTGATGTTGCCTCAAAACGTTTTGTGTCCTTGCATGTCGCGGGTACTTGGGCCTCCCACACAAGTGAGGCACCATTTTTATCGGGAGACCTGGGGGAACGCTGGGTGGTAGGAAATTTGTGTGAGGCCAGTGATGCCACACTTTCCCACACAAAAATGTGTGAAAAAAGTGATTTTTTCTGCTAAAATTGAGGTTTGCAGGGGATTCTGGGTAAGGAAACGTTGGGGGATCCACGCAAGCCATACCTCCCTGAAGCCCCGGTGTCTACTTTTCAGAAATGTGTGGGTTTGGTAGGTTTCCTAGATGGCCGCCTAGCACGGGACCAAAGACCCAGGTGACTCCCTTGCAAAACCAGGTGGTTTTGAGATAGGCAATTTTGATGTCAGCCTCACTACGTTTTGGGCCCTTGCCTGTCGCGGGTACTTGGGCCTCCCACACAAGTGAGGCACCATTTTTATCGGGAGACCTGGGAACGCTGGGTGGTAGGAAATTTGTGTGAGGCCAGTGATGCCACACTTTCCCACACAAAAATGTGTGAAAAAAGTGATTTTTTCAGCTATAATTGAGGTTTGCAGGGGATTCTGGGTAAGGAAACGTTGGGGGATCCACGCAAGCCATACCTCCCTGGAAGCCCCAGGTGTCTACTTTTCAGAAATGTGAGGGTTTGGTAGGTTTCCCTAGATGGCCGCCGAGCACAGGCCAAAACCCAGGTGACTCCCTGCAAAACCAGGTCGCTTTGTGAAAGGCCATTTTGAGGTCGCCTCCATACGTTGTGGGCCCTTGCCTGTCGCGGGTACTTGGGCCTCCCACACAAGTGAGGCACCATTTTCATCGGGAGACCTGGGGAACGCTGGGTGGTAGGAGATTTGTGTGAGGCCAGTGATGCCACACTTTCCCACACAGAAATGTGTGAAAAAGTGATTTTTTCTGCTAAAATTGAGGTTTGCAGGGATTCTGGGTAAGGAAACGTTGGGGGATCCACGCAAGCCATACCTCCTGGAAGCCCCCGGTGTCTACTTTTCAGAAATGTGTGGGTTTGGTAGGTTTCCTAGATGGCCGCTGAGCACGGGACCAAAACCCAGGTGACTTCCTGCAAAACCAGGTGGTTTTGAGATAGGCAATTTTGATGTCGCCTCACTACGTTTTGGGCCCTTGCCTGTCGCGGGTACTTGGGCCTCCCACACAAGTGAGGCACCATTTTTTGATAGGGAGACCTGGGGGAACGCTGGGTGGTAGGAAATTTGTGTGAGGCCAGTGATGCCACACTTTCCCACACAAAAATGTGTGAAAAAAGTGATTTTTTCAGCTAAAATTGAGGTTTGCAGGGTATTCTGGGTAAGGAAACGTTGGGGGATCCACGCAAGCCATACCTCCCTGGAAGCCCCCGGGTGTCTACTTTTCAAAAATGTGTGGGTTTGGTAAGTTTCCCTAGATGGCCGCCGAGCACGGGGCCAAAGACCCAGGTGACGCCCCTTGCAAAACCAGGTGGTTTTGAGATAGGCAATTTTGATGTCGCCTCACTACGTTTTGGGCCCTTGCCTGTCGTGGGTACTTGGGCCTCCCACACAAGTGAGGCCCCACTTTTATCGGGAGACCTGGGGGAACGCTGTGTGGTAGGAAATTTGTGTGAGGCCAATGATGCCACACTTTCCCACACAAAAATGTGTGAAAAAAGTGATTTTTTCAGCTAAAATTGAGGTTTGCAGGGGATTCTGGGTAAGGAAACGTTGGAGGATCCACGCAAGCCATACCTCTCTGGAAGCCCCCGGGTGTCTACTTTTCAGAAATGTGTGTGTTTGGTAGGTTTCCCTAGGTGCCGGCAGAGCTAGGGTTCACAAACTACAGCTAGGCACTTTGCCAAAAAAGGGTCAATTTTCGCTGCGAAATTGAGGTGTGACCACGTTGCGTTTTGCGCCGTTTCCTGTCGCAGGCACTAGGCCGACCCACACAAGTGAGGTACCATTTTTCTCGTAAGACTTTGGGGAACGCGGGGTGGGTGGAAATTTGTGGATCCACGCAGATTCCAGAACTTTCCACCACAGAAATGTGGGGAAAATGTGTTTTTTTTGACAATTGTTTAGGTTTGCAAGGGATTCTGGGTAACAGAACCTGGTGGGAGGCAGTCAAGTCACCCCATCCTGGATTCCCCTGGGTATCCAGTTTTCAAAAATGTATAGGTTTGCTAGGTTTCCCTAGGTGCCGGCAGAGCTAGGGTTCAAAAACTACAGCTAGGCACTTTGCCAAAAAAGGGTCATTTTTCACTGCGAAATTGAGGTGTGACCACGTTGCGTTTTGCGCCGTTTCCTGTCGCAGGCACTAGGCCGACCCACACAAGTGAGGTACCATTTTTCTCGTAAGACTTTGGGGAACGTGGGGTGGGCGAAATTTGGGCATCCACGCAGATTCCAGAACTTTCCACCACAGAAATGTGGGGAAAATGTATTTTTTTTTACAATTTTTTAGGTTTGCAAGGGATTCTGGGTAACAGAACCTGGTGGGAGGCAGTCCAGTCACCCCATCCTGGATTCCCCTGGGTGTCTAGTTTTCAAAAATGTATAGGTTCGCTAGGTTTCCCTAGGTGCCGGCAGAGCTAGGGTTCAAAAACTACAGCTAGGCACTTTGCCAAAAAAGGGTAATTTTTCACTGCGAAATTGAGGTGTGACCACGTTGCGTTTTGCGCCGTTTCCTGTCGCAGGCACTAGGCCGACCCACACAAGTGAGGTACCATTTTTCTCGTAAGACTTTGGGGAACGCGGGGTGGGTGGAAATTTGTGGATCCACGCAGATTCCAGAACTTTCCACCACAGAAATGTGGGGAAAATTTGTTTTTTTTGACAATTGTTTAGGTTTGCAAGGGATTCTGGGTAACAGAACCTGGTGGGAGGCAGTCAAGTCACCCCATCCTGGATTCCCCTTGGTATCTAGTTTTCAAAAATGTATAGGTTTGCTAGGTTTCCCTAGGTGCCGGCAGAGCTAGGGTTCAAAAACTACAGCTAGGCACTTTGCCAAAAAAGGGTCATTTTTCACTGCGAAATTGAGGTGTGACCACGTTGCGTTTTGCGCCGTTTCCTGTCGCAGGCACTAGGCCGACCCACACAAGTGAGGTACCATTTTTCTCGTAAGACTTTGGGGAACGCGGGGTGAGTGGAAATTTGTGGATCCACGCAGATTCCAGAACTTTCCACCACAGAAATGTGGGGAAAATGGTTTTTTTTGACAATTTTTTAGGTTTGCAAGGGATTCTGGGTAACAGAACCTGGTGGGAGGCAGTCAAGTCACCCCATCCTGGATTCCCCTGGGTGTCTAGTTTTCAAAAATGTATAGGTTTGCTAGGTTTCCCTAGGTGCCGGCAGAGCTAGGGTTCAAAAACTACAGCTAGTCACTTTGCCAAAAAAGGGTCATTTTTCACTGCGAAATTGAGGTGTGACCACGTTGCGTTTTGCGCCGTTTCCTGTCGCAGGCACTAGGCCGACCCACACAAGTGAGGTACCATTTTTCTCGTAAGACTTTGGGGAACGCGGGGTGGGTGGAAATTTGTGGATCCACGCAGATTCCAGAACTTTCCACCACAGAAATGTGGGGAAAATGTGTTTTTTTTAACAATTATTTAGGTTTGCAAGGGATTCTGGGTAACAGAACCTGGTGGGAGGCAGTCAAGTCACCCCATCCTGGATTCCCCTGGGTGTCTAGTTTTCAAAAATGCATAGGTTTGCTAGGTTTCCCTAGGTGCCGGCAGAGCTAGGGTTCAAAAACTACAGCTAGGCACTTTGCCAAAAAAGGGTCATTTTTCACTGCGAAATTGAGGTGTGACCACGTTGCGTTTTGCGCTGTTTCCTGTCGCAGGCACTAGGCCGACCCACACAAGTGAGGTACCATTTTTCTCGTAAGACTTTGGGGAACGCGGGGTGGGCGGAAATTTGTGGATCCACGCAGATTCCAGAACTTTCCACCACAGAAATGTGGGGAAAATGTGTTATTTTTGACAAGTATTTAGGTTTGCAAGGGATTCTGGGTAACAGAACCTGGTGGGAGGCAGTCAAGTCACCCCATCCTGGATTCCCCTGGGTGTCTAGTTTTCAAAAATGTATAGGTTTGCTAGGTTTCCCTAGGTGCCGGCAGAGCTAGGGTTCAAAAACAACACCTAGGCACTTTGCCAAAAAAGGGTCATTTTTCACTGCGAAATTGAAGTGTGACCACGTCGCGTTTTGCGTAGTTTCCTGTCGCAGGCACTAGGCCGACCCACACAAGTGAGGTACCATTTTTCTCATAAGACTTTGGGGAACACAGGGTGAGTGGAAATTTGTGGATCCACGCAGATTCCAGAACTTTCCACCACAGAAATGTGGGGAAAATGAGTTTTTTTGGACAATTTTTTAGGTTTGCAAGGGATTCTGGGTAACAGAACCTGGTGGGAGGCAGTCAAGTCACCCCATCCTGGATTCCCCTGGGTGTCTAGTTTTTAAAAATGTATAGGTTTGCTAGGTTTCCCTAGGTGCCGGCAGAGGTAGGGTTCAAAAACCACTGCTAGGCACTTTGCCAAAAAGGGTCATTTTTCACTGCGAAATTGAGGTGTGACCACGTTGCGTTTTGCGCCGTTTCCTGTCGCAGGCACTAAGCCGACCCACACAAGTGAGGTACCATTTTTCTCGTAAGACTTTGGGGAACGCGGGGTGGGCAGAAATTTGTGGATCCACGCAGATTCCAGAACTTTCCACCACAGAAATGTGGGGAAAATGTGTTTTTTTTGACAATTTTCTAGGTTTGCAAGGCATTCTGGGTAACAGAACCTGGTGGGAGGCAGTCAAGTCACCCCATCCTGGATTCCCCTGGGTGTCTAGTTTTCAAAAATGTATAGGTTTGCTAGGTTACCCTAGGTGCCGGCAGAGCTAGGGTTCAAAAACTACAGCTAGGCACTTTGCCAAAAAAGGGTCATTTTTCACTGCGAAATTGAGGTGTGACCACGTTGCGTTTTGCGCCGTTTCCTGTCGCAGGCACTAGGCCGACCCACACAAGTGAGGTACCATTTTTCTCGTAAGACTTTGGGGAACGCGGGGTGAGTGGAAATTTGTGGATCCACGCAGATTCCAGAACTTTCCACCACAGAAATGTGGGGAAAATGTGTTTTTTTGACAATTTGTTAGGTTTGCAAGGGATTCTGGGTAACAGAACCTGGTGGGAGGCAGTCAAGTCACCCCATCCTGGATTCCCCTGGGTGTCTAGATTTAAAAAATGGATAGGTTTGCTAGGTTTCCCTAGGTGCCGGCAGAGCTAGGGTTCAAAACCTACAGCTAGTCACTTTGCCAAAAAAGGGTCATTTTTCACTGCGAAATTGAGGTGTGACCACGTTGCGTTTTGCGCCGTTTCCTGTCGCAGGCACTAGGCCGACCCACACAAGTGAGGTACCATTTTTCTCGTAAGACTTTGGGGAACGCGGGGTGGGTGGAAATTTGTGGATCCACGCAGATTCCAGAACTTTCCACCACAGAAATGTGGGGAAAATGTGTTTTTTTTACAATTATTTAGGTTTGCAAGGGATTCTGGGTAACAGAACCTGGTGGGAGGCAGTCAAGTCACCCCATCCTGGATTCCCCTGGGTGTCTAGTTTTCAAAAATGCATAGGTTTGCTAGGTTTTCCTAGGTGCCGGCAGAGCTAGGGTTCAAAAACTACAGCTAGGCACTTTGCCAAAAAGGGTCATTTTTCACTGCGAAATTGAGGTGTGACCACGTTGCGTTTTGCGCTGTTTCCTGTCGCAGGCACTAGGCCGACCCACACAAGTGAGGTACCATTTTTCTCGTAAGACTTTGGGGAACGCGGGGTGGGCGGAAATTTGTGGATCCACGCAGATTCCAGAACTTTCCACCACAGAAATGTGGGGAAAATGTGTTATTTTTGACAAGTATTTAGGTTTGCAAGGGATTCTGGGTAACAGAACCTGGTGGGAGGCAGTCAAGTCAGCCCATCCTGGATTCCCCTGGGTGTCTAGTTTTCAAAAATGTATAGGTTTGCTAGGTTTCCCTAGGTGCCGGCAGAGCTAGGGTTCAAAAACAACACCTAGGCACTTTGCCAAAAAAGGGTCATTTTTCACTGCGAAATCGAAGTGTGACCACGTCGCGTTTTGCGTAGTTTCCTGTCGCAGGCACTAGGCCGACCCACACAAGTGAGGTACCATTTTTCTCATAAGACTTTGGGGAACACAGGGTGAGTGGAAATTTGTGGATCCACGCAGATTCCAGAACTTTCCACCACAGAAATGTGGGGAAAATGTGTTTTTTTGGACAATTTTTTAGGTTTGCAAGGGATTCTGGGTAACAGAACCTGGTGGGAGGCAGTCAAGTCACCCCATCCTGGATTCCCCTGGGTGTCTAGTTTTCAAAAATGTATAGGTTTGCTAGGTTTCCCTAGGTGCCGGCAGAGGTAGGGTTCAAAAACCACTGCTAGGCACTTTGCCAAAAAAGGGTCATTTTTCACTGCGAAATTGAGGTGTGACCACGTTGCGTTTTGCGCCTTTTCCTGTCGCAGGCACTAAGCCGACCTACACAAGTGAGGTACCATTTTTCTCGTAAGACTTTGGGGAACGCGGGGTGGGCAGAAATTTGTGGATCCACGCAGATTCCAGAACTTTCCACCACAGAAATGTGGGGAAAATGTGTTTTTTTTGACAATTTTCTAGGTTTGCAAGGCATTCTGGGTAACAGAACCTGGTGGGAGGCAGTCAAGTCACCCCATCCTGGATTCCCCTGGGTGTCTAGTTTTCAAAAATGTATAGGTTTGCTAGGTTACCCTAGGTGCCGGCAGAGCTAGGGTTCAAAAACTACAGCTAGGCACTTTGCCAAAAAAGGGTCATTTTTCACTGCGAAATTGAGGTGTGACCACGTTGCGTTTTGCGCCGTTTCCTGTCGCAGGCACTAGGCCGACCCACACAAGTGAGGTACCATTTTTCTCGTAAGACTTTGGGGAACGCGAAGTGGGTGGAAATTTGTGGATCCACGCAGATTCCAGAACTTTCCACCACAGAAATGTGGGGAAAATGTGTTTTTTTAAATAATTCTTTAGGTTTGCGAGGGATTCTGGGTAACAGAACCTGGTGGGAGGCAGTCAAGTCACCCCATCCTGGATTCCCCTGGGTGTCTAGTTTCCAAAAATGTATAGGTTTGCTACGTTTGCCTAGGTGCCGGCAGAGCTAGGGTTCAAAAACTACAGCTAGGCACTTTGCCAAAAAAGGGTCATTTTTCACTGCGAAATGGAGGTGTGACCACGTTGCGTTTTGCGCCGTTTCCGGTCGCAGGCACTAGGCCGACCCACACAAGTGAGGTACCATTTTTCTCGTAAGACTTTAGGGAACGCGGGGTGGGTGGAAATTTGTGGATCCACGCAGATTACAGAACTTTCCACCACAGAAATGTGGGGAAAATGTGTTTTTTTTGACAATTTGTTAGGTTTGCGAGGAATTCTGGGTAACGGAACCTGGTGGGAGGCAGTCAAGTCACCCCATCCTGGATTCCCCTGGGTGTCTAGTTTCCAAAAATGTATAGGTTTTCTAGGTTTCCCTAGGTGCCGGCAGAGCTAGGGTTCAAAAACTACAGCTAGGCACTTTGCAAAAAAAGGGTCATTTTTCACTGTGAAAATGTGGTGCGTCCACATTGCGTTTTGCGCTGCTTCCTGTCGCGGGCACTAGGCCTACCCACACAAGTGAGGTACCATAGTTTTCGGAAGACCTTGGGGAACGCGGGGTGGGTAGAATTTTGTGGATCCGCGCAGATTCCAGAACTTTCCACCACAGAAAAGTGAGGAAAATGTGTTTTTTTTACCAATTTTTTAGGTTTGCAAGAGATTCTGGGTAACAGAACCTGGTGAGAGCCAGTCAAGTCACCCCGTCCTGAATTGCCCTGGGTGTCTAGTTTTCAAAAATGTGTAGGTTTGCTAGGTTTCCCTAAGTGCCCGCAGAGCTAGGGTTCAAAAACTACAGCTAGGCACTTTGCAAAAAAAGGGTAATTTTTCATTGTGAAAATGTGGTACGTCCACGTTGCATTTTGAGCCATTTCCTGTTGTGGTCACAAGGCCTACCCACACAAGTGAGGTACCATTTTTATCGGGAGACTTAGGGTAACACAGAATTGTAGAGCAACTGTTATTACCTATTGACTTTCGATGCATTTCTGCATTCCAAATGAAAGACAATGTGTAAAAAATAAGTCATTTTGAAAAATGACCTATAATTCTCATGCTAGTATGGGTACTCCCAATTTCGGAAATGTGCAAATATCTACTGTTTCTAAAATTTACATTTTGTTCCCATTTCAGAAATACATAGGTGTCTTTCATAACAATTTTTCCATATATACATTTTCCCAAAATAATTGCCATATACCCGGTACATAATAAAAAACCATTGCAAGATGCTGCTCAGTTATTGGCTCTGGGTTCGTCGGGTTCTTGGTGAACCTACAAGTCCTATATATCCCCACAACCAGAAAGGTCCAGCGGATATAACGGTATATTGCTTTCAAATAGCTGTCATAATTAGAAGAAGTTACAGGTGAAAACGTTGACACAAATGGCTGTTTTTTTCAACTACTTTTCAATTTTTCCTTCATTTAACTGTTAGTTTCTATAAGGAAAACTTTAAGGATCTACACAAATGACACCTTGCTGAATTCAGAATTGTGTCTACTTTTCAGAAATGTATGGCTTTTCAGGATCCATTATTGTTTTCATACCCATTTCTACCATTAACTGGAAGGAGGTTGAAAGCACAAAAAATAGCAAAAATAGGCTATGTCCCAGAAAAATGCCAAAACTGTGTAAAAAAGTTGGTTTTCTGACAAAAGTCTGCTTGTCCCTGAAAGCTGGGAAGATGGTGATTTCAGCACCACAACCCCTTTTTGATGCCATTTGCATGGAAAAAACAAGACGCTTTCATCTGTAGCCCTTTTTTCGCATTTTTCCCCAAAAAAACAAAATTTTGCTGTATTTTGGCTAATTTCTGGGTCCCCTCCAGGGGAATCCACAAACCCTGGGTACCTTTACAATCCCCATGATGTTAGAAAAAAAGGACGCAGATTTGGCGTGGATACCTTATGTGGTCAAAAAGTTACAGGGGCCTAAGCGCGCACTACCCCAAATAGCCCAAAAAAGGCTTAGCACAGGGGGGGAAAAGGCCTAGCAGCGAAGGGGTTAAGGTAAGGAAACTGCTGCTATATTTTACATTCTAGTAGTTAAGGGCTATGTAAGTTGTCTACATGGTGGGTGGCGGCTACATGCACCAAACCTCATATGTTGTACTTTGATTATTGACAGGTAACATTAACATTGGTAGACACCATGAATACAGTAGAGCAACTACTTGCAAAGCCGTTCATTGGACTGAAATGTGAAGAGAAACTAATTGTAAAACAATTAGGACCTCACCGGCCAGACCTAAACCTACAACAAAGTTCCAGAGACAG
Organism: Calotriton arnoldi; assembly: GCA_963921515.1. Classification (NCBI taxonomy): domain Eukaryota; kingdom Metazoa; phylum Chordata; class Amphibia; order Caudata; family Salamandridae; genus Calotriton; species Calotriton arnoldi. Next base: position 502,320 of record CAWUFW010012388.1, on the reverse strand, counting down.
AGGGAAGATTTACACACGTTCTTTCTCAAACACCTGGTACACAAAAGTTGATTGGCTTACAGGGTGTACTTCAAAAAATTCTCTGTTCTGCTTCCCCTGCTTGCTGTTTGGTGGTGAAAATCCTTGGGCAAAAAAAGGAGTAAAAGACTTGAAGCATTTGTCAGATAAAGTAAAGAAGCATGCACACACAAAAATACATATGGAAAACCTGACGAGACTGGGAATGTTGGGAGACACACCGATTGAAGCCCACATAAGCGACGCGTACCGCAAAACAATAAAGAAACACAATGAAGCAGTTGATAGGAATAGACACATACTATCAAAAATCATTGATTGCATTCGTTTCTGTGGTGCTTTTGAACTGGCATTACGAGGGCATGATGAATCGGAAAGTTCTGCAAATCCTGGGATATTCAGAGGCCTTGTGGACTTAATAGCAAGCATAGACCGTGAAATGGAAGCACATCTATCAAGTGCTACAGTCTTCAAGAGCACCTCTAAAATAATACAAAATGAACTGCTTGAGTGCACGCTAGAGATTGTAAAAAGCAATATCGTACAAGAGTTGAAAAACACAGACTTTGTGGCTATTCAGGCTGATGACACCACTGATGTGGCCACTAAAACACAGTCAGTATTAGTCTTTCGGTACATTGACAGTGACAGCAAAATTGTGGAAAGGTTCTTTGGTTTCACACATTTAAGAGACTCTAGTGCAGAAAGCGTTTCTTCAGCTCTTCTACATGAACTAAACTTGATTTTTCCAGAGCAGCCTCAAAAACAAAAACTGATTGCACAAAGCTATGATGGTGCTGCAATAATGAGTGAAACCTCCGGTGGAGTACAAAAAAAAATTGGAGATGTGTACCCTAATGCCCATTATGTGCACTGTTATGCCCACCAACTTAATCTGATTATGCAACAAGCAGTAGGAAAGATCTCTGAGGCACAGATATTCTTTATGGATGTAGTAGGAATGGCAGTATTCTTCTCACGTCCCCCCAAAAGAACGGAGGTACTTCATACGATTGTCAACAGAAGGATTCCAAAGGGAGGCCCAACTCGTTGGAATTTTCGCATTCGTACAATCAGCCTAATATACCAATATAGGGTTAACCTTGAGAAATGTTTCGACACCATAGAAGCCAATGAAGACTTTGACTACAAAAGTCGCAATGAGGCCCGTGGCTTTGCTAGAACACTGCAAGACAGGGAGTTCCAGTTTTTGCTGTTTTTGTTTTATGGAATAAGGCCTCATGTTGACGCACTATATGAAAAGTTACAAAGACGTGAAATAGATACTGTCTATGTGGAAACAGCTACCACCGACTTTGTCACCAGCATGAACAAAGTCAGAGAAGGGGTTGACAATTTAGACAGCAGGCTGCCAAATGATTCTAGTTTCTCTAACCGCAGAAAAAACATCAGCAGTCTGGTCCGAATTGCAAAAGAGATATGTGACACTATAATTGTGCAGGCAAAGGAACGTTTTTCTTTTACAAAGCATTTGGTGAGTGCCACATTACTGTGAAGTGATCTGTTTGCAAAATATGATAATTCCTTCCCTGAGCAAGCACTGAATACGACTGTGGATGCTTACCCTATGCTCAACAAAGAGGATCTGAGAACAGAATTAACTGTACTGTACGGTATGCATGTATACCGGCAGGCCACTGGTGCAATTTCTTTGCTTGCTTTAATTCAGAACCTTAACATGGAAAAGTCACTTACAGAGACAGTGGCTTTACTAAAAATAGTCATTACCACTCCGATGACAACAGCAGAGGCGGAACGATGTTTTCCCACTTTGAATAGAATTAAGACATTCCTGAGGAACACCATGATTCAGGAAAGACTGAATGCTTTAGCGATGCTCTCTATAGAGAGAGACTTAGTTAAAAGAATACCAGACTTTAACGTTCAAGTTATTGAGAAGTTTGCTGCTATTAAAGACAGACGTGCTGATTTTATCTACAAAAAGTGAACAATGTGTTGAATGCTGCTAGTTTGCGTCCTGTTTAGTTGTTTGTTAAATAAAATACATCTGTGAGGTACTCAGCAATGCATTGTATCTCGAAGTCTGTTATGAAGCGCTGTGGTTATACTGAATAAGCAGCACTTTCACAAATGCTTTATTAACCTTCCTGCTTTCTCAAATTTGCTTGAAAATGCACCATTTGTCCACTCTCTTTTCAAAATTTTCTCGGGGGAGAACCCCCCCGAACCCCCCTTAGGTTGTTCGGGCTCGCTCGCTACGCTCACTCGCTACGGTGCAGTATGACAATCATTTTACGGCACACCACTTTCAAATGTCACCAGCCGCCACTGGAAATATGTTTATGTGTCTATAAGGCTACCTTCACCAACATTGGTGAAAACTACAGTGATTTTCGGAGTCAACGCTAATTTTGTACTGCATTTACCGTAAAACATTGGGGCTAACTGTGCTGGGATGTGAGGCAGTGTGCCCACACCCACCTTCTTTTTAAACCGAACTGACGCTAATGAGCTGATTAGCTCCTCCGGGACGCACTTGTGTGCAAGTAAGTATTACTGTGGACTGAGAAGAACTTAGCAGCATTTCCAGCAACCCCATATGAATGTTTGCCGCTCTGTACTGATGAAGGAAAAAATCCAGAAATATGTACACATGTCTACAGCTCTATCTGCACCAAAATTGGTTAAAAACTACAGTGGCTTTGGAAGTAAGCGCTAATAGTGTACTGCATTTACCATAATCCATTTGGGCAAACTGTGCTGGGATGTGAGGCAGTGTGCTCCCAACCCCCCTTCCGTTTGAAAGGCTCCCTTGAGTCAATGAGCTGATCAACTCCTCTGAGACGCATCTGTGTGCCAGTGAGTGGTACTCTGATCTGTGAAGACTTTGGCAGCTTTTCCAGCAACCCCAGGTAAAGGTTTACTGCTCTCTATTGAGGAAGGATGAAATCCAGAAACACGTAAGCGTATCTAGAGCACTATCTGCACCAAAATTGGTGAAAAACTACAATGGCTGTTGAAGTAAGCACTAATCATATATCACATGTACCATAATGCATTGGGGCTAACTGTGCTGGGATGTGAGGCAGTGTGGTCCTACCCCCTTCTTCTGTTTTAAAGGCTCCCTTGTGCTAAAGAGCTGACGAGCTACTCCGGGAGACACCTGTGTGCCAGGGAGTGCTACTGTGACCTGTGAAGCCATAGGCAGTATTTCCAGCAACCACAGCTGAAATTTGCTGCGCTCTACTGATGAAGGACAAAATCCAGAAACAGGTACGTGTCTACAGCACTATCTGCACCAAGACTGGAAAAAAATGATAGTGACATTTGAAGTAAGCGCTAATCATATACTGCATTTACAGTATTGCATTGGGGTTTACTGTGCTGGGATGTGAGGCAGTGTGCCCCCACCCCCCTTCGATTTAAAAAGCTCCCTTGAGGTAAAGAGATGACGAGCTCCTCCGGGACGCACCTGCGGGACAGTGAGGGGTACGTTGTCCTGTGTAGACTTTGGCAGCATTTACAGCAATCCTAGACAAAAGTTTGCCGCTCTCTACTGTTGGAAGGATGAAATCCACAAACAAATATATGTGTCTACAACATTATCTGCACCATCATTGGTGAAAAACTACAGTAATTTTTGAAGTAAGCGCTAATCTTATAACACAATTACCATTATGCATTGGTGTACTGTGCTGGGATGTGAGGCAGTGTGCTCCCACCACCATTCTGTTTAAAAGGCTCACTTGAGCTAATGAGCTCCTCTGGGATTCACCTGAGTGCCAGTGAGTGGTACTGCGGCCTGTGAAGACTTAGGCAGTATTTCCAGCAACCCCAGATGAAAGTTTTCTGCTGTCTACTGATGAAGGACGAAATCCAGAAACACGTACATGTGTCTACAGCACTATCTGCACCAAGACTGGAGAAAAATTACAGTGACTTTTGAAGTAAGCACTAATCTTATACCGCATTTCCAGTATTGAATGGGGCTTACTGTACTGGGATGTGAGGCAATGTGCTCCCACCCCCTTTCTGCTTAAAAGGCTCCCCTGAGCTAATTAGCTGACGAGCTCCTCTGGGACACACCTGTCTGCCAGTAAGTGGTACTATGATCTATGAAGACTTTGGCAGCATTTCCAGCAACCCCATATAAAAGTTTCCTGCTCTCTATTGATGAAGGATGAAATCCACAAACACGTACATGTGTCTACAGCACTATCTGCACCAACATTGGTGAAAAACTACAGTGACTTTTGAAGCATGCGCTTATCATATACTGCGTTTACCATAATGCAACCCCAGATGAAAGTTTGCTGCTCTCTACTGATGAAGGATGAAATCCAGAAATACGTATACGTGCCTATAGGATTATCGTCACAAACATTGGTGAAAACTACGGTGACTTTCGAAGTCAACGCTAATTTTGTACCGCATTTACCGTAATGCATTTGGGGCTAACTGTGCTTGGATGTGAGGCAGTGTGCCCCCACCCCCCTTATTTTTAAACTGCTCGCTTAAGCTAATGAGCTGACTAGCTCCTCCGAGACGCACCAGTGTGCAAATCAGTGGTACTGTTGACTGTGAAGACCTTACCAGTATTTCCAGCAACCCCATATGAATGTTTGCCGCTCTGTACTGATGAAGGACACAATCCAGAAAAACATACACGTGTCTACAGTTCTATCTGCACCAAAATTGGTGAAAAACCAGAGTGGCTGTTGAAGTAAGCGCTAATCTTGTACCGCATTTACCCTAATGCATTGGGGCTTACTGTGCTGGGATTTGAGGCAGTGTGCTCCCAATCCCAGTTCCGTTTGAAAGGCTCCCTTGAGTCAATGAGCTGATCAACTCCTCTGAGACGCATCTGTGTGCCAGTGAGTTGTACTCTGACCTGCGAAGACTTTGGCAGCTTTTCCAGCAACCCCAGATAAAATTTGCTGCTCTTTATTGAGGAAGGATGATATCCAGAAACAAGTACGGGTGTCTACAGCACTATCTGCACCATCATTGGTGAAAAACTAGTGCCTTTCAAGTAAGCACTAATCATATACCACATTTACCATAATGCATTGGGGCTAACTGTGCCCTCGATGTGAGGCAGTGTGGTCCTACCCCCCTTCTGTTTTAAAGGGTCCTGTTAGAAATGGGGGTCTCTAGTTGGCAATGGCTGGCCACTGTCCAAGTAGGGACCCTTCTTCCTAAGTCAGAGTGAGAGGGCTACACCCTTCGATAACCCCTGCTCAACCCTGTGGTAACGTAGCATGAGCAGCTAGGCCTATCTCAGAGGCAGTGTGTGAAGCATTTATGTTGCAACACTGAAGAATGAGGGACGGGGAGCAGTTTCAGAAAAAAAGGGGCCTAGGTCCAGTACCAGTGCTCCCAAGAACTAACATGTAATCACTGTATGGTAACTGTTCCTGAAGTTAAGGTTCATAACCGATTTGGTTATGTTGGCGAAAGAGATGGAAGGAAAAAGAAGGAAAAAGAAGGAAGTCTCTATATGTGGTTTCCTATTGACAAGGGTCGGGAATTTCTCCTTTAGGAATTAGTGCCCTCACACACCCTTTCGGGTGTCATGCTTCATCATCGGGCGTTGCTCCTCGTGGGGGTGGCGCTGCTGTCCCCCACGGGCCCCGCGAGAGGGCTCTTTGTCGGAGATCTTTTAGGAGACGCCGCAGTTGTGCATGCGGGTGTGTGGGCCTAAAAGGGTTGGTGCTAGTGTTTTAAAATTACCCCACCAGTACCCTGAGAGAGAATTTATTCGTTGGTCCGGGAGGTAAGGATAAAAGAATTATACAGGGGCGTTGGGGCACCTCTATTAACAAATAACATAGAGGTCAGGATATTACTCCACTGCTCCTAGTGCCCGTGTGTGACTGTGAGTGTGCGTGTAGGTCAACATGTTTCGCGCTATCATTGGGTCCCTACTGGATCCCCGTGCGCTTCGTCAGGACCATGTGAAAGTGAAATAAAATATAAATAAATAGGAGTAGGGAAAAGACACCCTATCTTCCTATAGTACCTTTTCTTAGGATTGTATGCGCTACTTGCGCTTAAAGGAACACCTCTCTCGTGTTCCAACTTGTTACCTTATGGTTAGAGCAAAAGGGAAAAGAACAAGACACACATATAGAGACAAACATGAGTAATGGCAAATAGCGATCCACATTAGATTTATTGTACTGTTGCGTTATCGCCTGACATATCGTGCTAGCAGTGTGTGGGAAAACGTGCCCTGGACATACTATCACTGCCACATGTGCACGTGTGACAACAGCGACTGTCTGTGTCTATCATCATTGGTAAGATCTCATGCACTTGCCGGTGATGGTTGTGCATACCCGCTAATACCGAGTGCAGTGTGACAAAAACACTCGTTTATCATCATGGTGGCCACCAGTGCTAAGGTAATGCAAAAGCGCGTTTTGTGCGTGAAGTTCTTATCACGTAATTAGGTATCACGTAATGCCGGGAGATATCATAACCAAGTTAGGTCATGAAAAATGCTTATAGATACGTGAAATCTATTCACCCATAGCTCACATACACTCATTCTAAAAATACATACTGATTACCCCTTAAAAAGCAAAGTCTTGTGCCTCTTCGGCTGTCCCCGCGGTCTCGAGGGGGAATCTCTGTGGATCAAGAGAGTCGAGGTCAGCCCCATGCATGCTCAACGTACCTGTCGATGTCTAGTTGAAGCAGCGGAGTAATACTCACAATCAGTCCCCTTCGTTCTGGCCCATTACCTGCCCTGCCGCTGGATGGATGCCGGAGAATCAGAGGCGGCGTCCATCCGATTATGAATGCTTGCAGGCGGAAGTGACGGGAATTGGGAGGGCGTGTCAAGAATGACGTCACCGGGGGATCGGAGGAGTGTGGAAAATAACATACGCGGCGGCCATCTTGTAATGGTTCCATATGAACTCAAGGTTCCTATTTTGTGCCTTTGTAATCAGATGTAAACCATCAAAATCGTAATCGTGCTACTATTGGACAAAGATGGATAGAGTCCTAGTGCAGTTACAATGGTGTTGTTGATTAAATTGCTCCTAGTCATGTGGGGAGTGGTATCAGTGGCCTCGCTGTGTCTCAATAAAGTTATACAACACAAGGATGCCCACTCAATGTGTAAAATCATAGCTTATGCATCTTATCACCGTGGGCCACCCCCTTGTAAGATGACAGTGCTCCGTGTTTGGAGATGGGGGATCCAGGCATCCCAGGTCAAGGGCCATTACAGAAATTATCGGAGCCCAAGTGTCCTGTATTGTGTTTATTTTTGTCAAATTGAACTGCCGTGTGGACCTACAGCATGGTGAGTAGCGGTGAAAGTATATTGCCTGTTGTATGGTACTCGGTTACATTCACTCAGAGCATAAAACCATCTACTACACTTAATTATAATTACATATGGAGGCGTTAGCCCCTTGTGTCCAAATGTTATAATGGTTGCATCTTTGCTCAGTAGCGTGGCACCAGTCTGATGGGGGTGATAGGTCTAATGAGCAATGCTATTACTCATACTGGGTGTAGAAGTAGAAAAGGGGTCTGATGGCTCACCCCTAGTACTGTTAACAATTACAGTTAAGAAAGTTGTATCCTTCTATGACCAGTGGTCAATGGTGGGTATACCCTCCTTCATGTTACTGGGGTGGGCCACCCACCTAAACCAGTATTCGTATAGGGCTTCCATCAGACTAGGTCATAAGTTCAGACCACGGGATGTCATCATTTAGTCCTTGTGTATTACTCCTCAATCGGAACACCCAGCGTTGTTCTTGCCTGAACAGCGTGGTGGTAGTCCAGTTGGCATTGGCCTCAATGATGGTCCATTTGAGGTTATTGGGAGTATGATTCATTTCTAAGAAGTGATTTTGTAATCTAGTGTTGGTCTTTTTGCACCGTATCGTGCTTTTGTGTTCCCCTATGCGTAGTTTTACGGGTCTGGTTGTCATTCCCACGTATCTTTTATGACACGGGCACGTGATAAGATAAATGCAGTTTTTTGTATTACAGTTTGTATGTCGTTTTTGTACCCATGGTCTGGCCAGACCAAGGTCGATCGTTTTTGATGTCTCCGTCAGTGGACAAATGGAGCAGGTACCACATGGATGATGACCCTCAACAGGTGGTAGAGCCCACAAGGTGGGTTGAGTCTTGATGGTTTGTTTAGGTCGAGTGTGTACCAAAAGGTCTTTGAAATTCTGTGTCCTTTTGTATGAGAACAAAGGAATTGGTCCTGGGTCAAGTGTCCCTGTCTGCAAGATACCCCAATGTCTCTTAATCAGTTTCTGGATTTTGTTAGAATTAGGGGTGAACGTGGTTACACATGTGAGTGCATTGCTTTTGGGTTTTTCCTTGACTTCCAACAATGCCTCCCTGTGGTTATTCCTAGCTCGTTTATGTGCTTTTTTTATTGTGCTCTGCGGGTAGTTGCGCACCGTTAGATTGTGTGACAAGATGGTGGATTGTTTCTCGAATTCACAAATTGTATTGCAATTCCGCCTAAGCCGGAGAAATTGTCCTACAGGAAGGTTATCCCTCAATGCCTTAGGGTGATGACTCTGGTACATCAGGAGACTATTTCTGTCAGTAGGTTTTCTGTAGTTTGTGGTTAGTAATGTACCTTCTTGTAGGGTGATCCAGAGATCCAAAAAGGCAACACTATCTTTGGATCTCGTGCCTGTGAACTTGAGAAAGGGATCTAGGGTGTTTAACCATCCGAAAAAAGTGTTGCAACGATCCTCATCTCCTTTCCAGAAGAGTAGAATGTCGTCGATATAGCGTCGCCATATCATGAGATTCTCTCTGTAGGGGTTGTTTACATTCAGAATAAACTTGGCTTCAAAGTTAGCCATATACATACAGGCTAGACTCGGCGCGAATGTGCTCCCCATGCTAGTACCCTGTATTTGATGGTATAGTTGTTTCTTAAAGGCAAAGAAATTTTCTTTGAGAGCCACAGCTGCGCATTCGCAGATGAAAGAGACTGGTGTTTCGTAAGGCCATGGGTCAACATCTAGTAGCATGGCCTCCATGACCTCTAGTGTGGCATCCTGGGGAATATTCGTATATAGTGCCTCCACATCTAATGTGGCCAGTAGAGTGATTGATCCTGGGTCACTAAAATTTTCAACGAGGTTGAGGACCTCTGTAGTATCCCTTAGATAAGTAGGTGTTTTAGTGACAATGGGGCATAGAAAAAAGTCACAAAACTTGCTCAGTGGCTCGAGCAATGAGTCGATACCGGACACTATTGGGCGTCCTGGAGGAGGATTAGTCCCCTTGTGTATCTTCGGTAAGGTGTAATAATAGGGTGTTCTGGGGTTGTCATTGGTCAAAAATTCTGCTTCCTGGGCAGTAATCCAATCTCGCTAACAGCTTCAGTTACCAGGCTTCTGATCTTCATAGTCAGTCTTGTTGTAGGGTCTTCTTCAATAGGGAGGTAATATTTGGTGTCCGTGAGTTGGCGTTGGCATTCCACATCATATGTGCCTATGTCCTGGACCACGATGGCACCGCCTTTATCGGCTGGTTTGAGGATGATTGATGAGTCTTCTGTCAAACCTTTTAGAATACGTCTCTCATCTTTCGACATGTTATCAAAGGAGTGGCGATGTGGAAGATTCGTGACATCCTTCAGGACTGCTTGTTCGAACGTAAGCACTTCGTTAGGAGTCATGGCTGCCGTAGGAGTAAATTTAGATTTCTTTTTCAGCCCGGTGCCCGTGATGGATGTCTCAGGTTTGCCCTGGAAAAAGGCCTTCAATCTCACCTTCCTGAAAAATTGGTGGAGTTCTTGATGCAATCTGAATAGATCCTCACAGGGTGTCGGGACAAAACCCAATCCCTTCTCCAAGAGATCGGATTCCCCCCTAGACAGTGCTCTAGAGGAGAGGTTAACAACTAGCGTATCGTTCTGGTTGTCTTGCTCCTCAATATCATTTGCTCTGGTTCCTGCCAATGCACGTTCTTCGTGCCGCTTTTCCGTCTTCCTCTTCCTCTTCCTCTGCCCCTTCCTCTGTTGTGAAAAGGGGGGTTCGGGAATTGGTGGTATTGCTGCATCTGTGATGGATAACCCACTGGTGTGTTCCACATGGGTGGGTGACCCACCCATTGACCTGGGTACGGTTGTTGCTGGAAAGGGTGGGGTGGGAAATTCTGGAACAGTGGTGGTGGTGGTTGCCTCCAAGATCCTCTTGATAGTGGTGCATAATTCCTCCCTTCATAGCTGGAGTCGCTACTCACTGACCCAGATCTTCTGGAGCTATTACTGCTCAATTCTTCTGAGGATGTCTCATGGTTCTGGAAGACATAATCCTCTTTCGTATACGGGTATACCTTCTCCTGGGAAAATCTTTTAACATCTTTTGAAGTTTAGTTACCTTTTGCTTAGTGAGGAAGTCTTTGTGTTCTGTCATTTCTTCATTGATCTCAGCTAAGCGTGTCTTGTACGCTGTAATTGATATCCCCGCTTTCAGACCTGATTCCGCTAGGGTAATCTGAATGAGGAGTTCGTCCGAGAGACGCTTGGCCGTATTGATTATAAGTACAAGCCAATCTCTTGTGCATTTCCACGCTATCTTGGACCACTCCCTTCTAAGAGCCACACAAGTCAGCCCATCCTGGATTTCCCTGGGTGTCTAGTTTTCATAAATGTATAGTTTTGCTAGGTTTGCCTAAGTGCCGGCTGAGCTACGACTCAAAATCCTCTCTTGACTGGGGGTGAATGTTTTGATTTGTTCTGCATCAATTGTGTGTCTTTTGCTTTCTCGCCCTAAGTGCGCCGGGTATGCCCAGACGTGGGTCCCGGGCTCACTGTGCCACTGGAATCAAGCTATCCTGGCTGATGAGGGGTGAAACCCCGAAACTGGTCCTAGGATGCTTGGTTCCGGTCCAGGGAGGACCTGGCTTGGCAGTTCGGGCTGGACTGTTCCCATGAGGCACAGGGTCAAGACTGATTTGCATATGGCCAGGTCTAAACTGGGGTGGCATGGTGAGCAAAAGAATGATGGATTTAACCCAGATCTCTTGACTGGGGGTGAATGTTTTGATTTGTTCTGCATTCCGTCCATCAATTGTGTGTCTTTTGCTTTCTCGCCCTAAGTGCGCCGGGTATGTCCAGACGTGGGTCCCGGGCTCACTCTGCCACTGGAGTCAAGTTAACCTGGCTGATGAGGGGTGAAACCCCAAAACTGGTCCTAGGATGCTTGGTTCCGGTCCAGGGAGGACCTGGCTTGGCAGTTCGGGCTGCACTGTTCCCATGAGGCACAGGGTCAAGACTGATTTGCATATGGCCAGGTCTAAACTGGGGTGGCATGGTGAGCAAAAGAATGATGGATTTAACCCAGATCTCTTGACTGGGGGGGAATGTTTTGATTTGTTCTGCAGTCCGTCCATCAATTGTGTGTCTTTTACAAAATCCACAGCTAGGCACATTGCAAAAAAAGGGTCAGTTTTCTTTGGAAAAATGTGATGTGTCCGACTGTGAAAAGGAAGATGGCAGATTGACTCCGCCATGGAGAGCACCTTCTGTAGCCAGCTCCGACTCTGCCAGTGTGTCCCTTCAATCCACCTGGAACAATACTGAGACATGCTAAAGGGCTAATGGCAAAGGATTAGTTGGCGATTTGGCTGATTGTACCTGATGTGCTGGCGATACACTGCAGTTACCCGCGGCCACCTCCAGCTAAACAGGGAGGCGAGGTGGTTCACCGCTGCATCCTGCACTGTCTTGGTCTGCGGAGGTTCTGCGGTGGATCTTGGCATGGCCCTGCAGCATCCAGCAGCTCAAAAAGGATGTGGTAGCCGCATTAACTAGGCAGCAGCGTCAAGCCAGGGGGTCCCTGATGCATTTGGAGTGAAGTCAGTGACGGAGTCAGCGCTGCCACTGCTGGCTCGGGCTGGTTGGATATCCGGAGCAGCTTCCGGCTTGTTGCTGGGGAAGCCGATCTTGCGGCTGCTCCGCTTTGGGAGAGCAGGCAGCTTACTTAAGTCCTGCGGCTTGGAGAATTCCACCCCGGTCTCCGAAATAGTAGGCACTCTGCTTTTCACTGTGCATGAGAGCTGGGGTTCTAACTTGGTATCCACAACTATTTTGGTAGCAACTGAGTGCATAACTGCTACTGTGGAGGCTGACCCGGAGCATGACATGCAGGAGCCAGCTGGGGCACATAGCCTCAGTACTATTAATGATCCACATCAAGGTATGGGACAATTTGAATCTGAAACTGTACCTGTCAAAATACTACTCGGCCTTGCGGTAGCTCCCCATCTGTATCACTCTTATCTCAGCAAATGGCTGGGGGCAATAGGGGGGGGAGAACTTCCTGATGATGCAGATACCAATCCTCAAGCTGACTCCTTGGTCGATCCGGGGTCACTCAACCTGGAGGATGTGGAAGTCTCAACTATGCCAGATTCAGATTCAATGATGTCACACCCTGCAGCGCCTAGTTCTGCATCAGATGTTTCGGCTGATGCTACCTGTGGGTCTATGTAACAGACTATCGAGCTGACAGAGGTCTTGAGGCCTAATGCTATGAAGGACAGCACCCCTCTGGGCAACAAGACATCTAGAGCTAAAGGGGCTGAAGGAGGGAAAGGACGAGGATGTCTTAAATTCCGTAATGTTGACTCTGAGGTGCTGCATAAAAGCTCTGTCTCGACACAGTCAAAGGCAGGATGTGAGGCTAGCCCCCTACTTAAATGGGTTACCTCTAAGGGAGAGGTTAAAGCCATAATCTCTTAGCTGTCCAACACCGGCAATGCAGGACCCTCTGGGCACTCTTTCCCGGGGGGCAGTCACCAGAGGTCGGCCAGGCTACCCAGGAAAATATAATCTCTAACTCAGAGCAAATGGACAACCTGGAAGGGATTCATGACTTGCCTAGCCACTCGCTATCACCAACGGTTCATCCTAACCCTCTGGAGGGGTCAGGAGCGGGAAGTTCCAAATCTATTGAATTAGAGGAGCCATCTTTGTTTACAATATTGCAGGTGTTGTCCACTCAAAGAGCAGAGGCTCAAGAATACTATACTCCAGCAAAAGCCGATAGCTGGGAGATTAAACAGGCATTAGCGGATGTTACTAGTAAAGTTATCTCTCTCTCCTCAGAGGTCTCGGGCTTGCAACAGAGGATTGCCGCTGCAGAAGAGGTCAGCACCGCGGTGGTGAAATCAATAAAAACGCAAGAGATTCAGATGGTGCAGGGGAAAATTGAGGATCTCGAGAAATGGCAATGTCGTAACAATCTGAGGGTCTTTGGCATATCCGAAGGGAGGGAAGGATCGGATCCTAGAGCCTATATAGTCAGTCTATTCCCGCAAGCATTCCCTGTCCTTGCCAATTGGGATATGGACTCACAGGTTTAGCGGGCACATAGATTACCATATTTTGTAGCGCAAGGGCCCCAAGTTAAGACATCACACCCTCGCTCAATACTCGTGTATATCAGCAACTTTCTGCTCCGACAAGCAATTTTTGCTAAAGACCGGCCTACTACCCCTGTAAAGTGGATTCAGTCTCTATCTTTGTAGGACCAGACATGTGTAAAGCTACGATGGACAGGAGATGGAAGCTAGGACAGCTGATTGACCCTCTTAAAGCAGTTTGTTTGCAAGTCTTCCTGCAGGAGCCAGCCCGACTGAAGATTTTTAAAGACGGACGCTTGCAATTTTTCTATACAGAGACCGAAGCTAAACAAGCTCTCTGAAGATGGCAATCTGACACTTCTTTAAAAAAAAAATATGCCTGAGAGTTTTTTCTTAATTGTGATATTTTCATCAATATTAGCGTTTCTTCTCTTTTCTCCCTTTTTCCTTTTTTTTTGCTGTTTCTTTCTGTGTTGGTTGGGGGCGGGTCTGTCGGAGCCGGGGGGAGGGGGGTTCTGGGAGGACTGCTCTCTGCCGGCTGTCAGTCAATGACAACAGGGAGAGAGGATGATTCCTTTTTCTAGACACGGGGAGGGCAGAGTTGTGTGGGGTTGGGGAGCAACGGAGAGCTGTTTTCTATTTTTCTATCAGCATTACTGGGTGGGTGGCAGGTGGGGTAGGGGGTAGGGGGGGAGTAAAGGAGCCAGTCAACATGTCGAAATACTCCCAAAGATGGAGTCTGGAAAGAGAACAGTGTGGCATAAATAAAGAAGAGAATAAAGGGAAAGATAGTTTGGACAAGATTATTTAATGTTTAATTTGAAGTATATGTGTTTGGAATGTTGCAAGACTAAACCAAGCTAGGCAGCGATGACTGATTTCTAAGTAAGTAGGTAAGTAAGACATTTGTAAAGCGCGCAAATGCCGAGGCGTTGTGGCGCTAAATGTGACGAGTAGCGAGAAGATTCTCCAAAAAGGGAAGTATTACATTCTTACTTGGACAGGAATAACCAGGTCTTAAGCATTTTCCTAAACAGGAGTCTATTTGGTTGTAACCTAGTTACAGCCGGCAGCGTATGTCAGAGCTTGGCTGCTTGATGGAAGAAACTTCTCCCCCCATCTTGCCCTTCGAATTTTCAAGACCTGAACATGTCCTTTACTAGCTGATCTTTGGTTCCGCAGCGGGACATGGCAGGAAAAAAGTTTCTGTAGATCCAGAGGCCCCCCACCGTATAGTGCTTTATGCACCAGACACAGAGTCTTTAATTCAATTCTTTGCTGGGCCGGAAGCCAATGGAGTTCCCTAATACTGTTGGAGATAGGATGAAATTGCGGGATGTTGAGAAGCATCCTTGCTGCGACGTTCTGCAAAGACTGGAGTTTTATTTGTTGGTGTTTGTCAATGCCAAGAAAGAGAGCGTCGCAGTAATCAAATCTAGAAAGAATAAAGGCGACTATTACCGTTTTTCTGAGTTCCTGGCACATGAACGGAAGAATTTTGCGCAGGATCTTTAGCAGGAAGAAGCACGAGGAAGTCAGGAGATTGATCTGACCTGCCAAAATTGAGCTGATCATCAAACATGACTCCTAGGTTTCTGACCTTTTCAATGGGGTCAGGACAACACCCTGCCTCTACCGGCCACCACAAATGATTCCAGAGTGATGGTCCCTTTCCGAACTCCACCACTGGCGTTTTATCTGTGTTCAATTTAAGATAATTCTGATGCATCCACCCAATAATGTTCTTCAGACAGTTGTAAAACATCCCAGGGACTATTTCTGCACTAGAAGATATAGATATGACTATCTGAGTGTCGAATGGAGTCAATGGGGTAACCCTGTGTCCCTCAGAGCCTGGGCATGCATAAGATAAACTACAATTGTTTCTGTCAGGTAGAACTGCTTTGAACCTATGCAGTATTAATCATGCAAGAATGAGTCTAATACCTTTCTTTATAGACTACAGGATGGAACACACATAAAAGAAAATGTTTTTTAAAGTAGGTATTTACTCTTTGAATCATGCATGGCTGTCAAATTCAATACTCATCAAATGACATCAATAACATGTAAAAAAAAGTGAATGAAGTCCAACAAGGTGATATACGTGACTAAGTGAAATTATACATGTGATAAAAGACATATATTATGTACACAATTTACAAAGCGATTGAAATTATGTTTGTCCTTTTCAATTTTTAATCGTGTTGTCGGCGTAAGAAACCAACGAGAACCTGTGTGCTTTGATCAACTTAGCCAGCGGAGTGACGTAGATGTTGAACAGGGTCGGTGACAGTACTGAGCCTTGAGGAACTCCACTAGGCAGTGAAAAGGCCTCCGATGTAACGTTACCCCAGCACAACCTCTGTTCCCTAGAGCTAAGAAAGGAGGTTAGCAGGGTTCAAGCTGTACCCTTAGTTCCGACTGACTTCAGCCTCTGCGTTAGTACCAGATGGTTAACAGTATCAAACGCTGCTGAGAGGTCCAGTAGGATGAGGACAGCCCTCCCCCCACTATCCAGCTGTTCACGTATCTCCTCGGTGGCCATGACTAAGGCTGATTCTGTAGAGTGGTGTGGTCTGAAGCCATGTTGGGTGGTGTCTAACAGGTCGTTGGATTCTAAGTAACATGCCAGCTCATGATTAATACATTTTTCTAGAATTTTAGCTGCAGGGGTAGGCAGGATATCAGCCTGTAATTTTTGACTTCGGAGGGATATAGTGAGTTTTTTTTTAAAAATAGGCTGTATACAAGCTTTCTTCCAGGAAGTGGGGAAGATACCGGATTTAAGAATGTTATTCAGGAGCAGGGCCAAATGGGTGCTAACCCTGTCTGAAGCCATGTGAAGTATAGAGGGAGGACAGGAATCCACAGGGGAGCCCGATTTGATAGATGATAGTAGTCATTTACTCTCTCAGAGGTTAGAAGGGAGAAATCAGACAGTTGACAGGTAGTAGGAGATACAGAAATAGTGTTCTCCATTAACATCTTGTTGGCCGTGTCTGGAGCGTTCCCTGTGAGCTCCTTGTGGATTGTTTGTACTTTTGTCTGGAAAAAGTTGGCCACTTTATTGTAGAAAGCTTGATCAGGAGAGAATTGATTCTCCCGCTGAAGTTTAGACAACGAGATGACAGTTTAAAAAAGTTCTCTAGTCACATTTTTTACAGCCTCTATTTTAGTGGTGAAATAGATAATTTTGGCAATTTGAATTGCTTCTTTATATTCTACTAGGGCTAGTCTGTAATTAAATTTGCCCTGCTCACTATAGTCCAGCCTCCAGGTGCGTTCTAGACGCCTACACTTAGATTTTATACTTTTAAGTTTTGTACTGTACTAGGGGGCTGAGGCTTGGTATCTGCATTCTTTAGGCGATTTTTCAGGGGCCAGAAGATCAATTTCTGATCTAATCCAGCCGTCAACATTATCCGCAGCCTTATTATTGTCTGGGACCAGCAATGGAGGGTGTCTATCTAGGGCCTCTTCTAGATCAGTTTTATTAATTTTGTGCCATGGTCGGGTTTTAAAAGGAGGCAGTCTATTTGGAGAAAAAGCGGAAGAAGGAGTTTGAAGAAAATAGCCTTATGATCTGTCCAGGTTAACAGCAGTATTTTGTTCAAGGTAATATTGAGATTATTAGTAAAAATACCATCTAGTGTATGACCGGCCTTATGAGTGGGCTCTGTGATGATCTGAGTCAGCCCAAAACCTGCCATATTATCTATCAGAAGTGATGTGTCCGCGTTGATTCCACATTCAAGATGAAAATTAAAATCCCCAAGTACTGTGAAAGTGGGGGAATCTTGGCACGATTCCACAAGTGTTTGCAGTGAGTGTGTAAACGGTGCCCTTGGCCCCGGCGGCCAGTACAGGTGTAATCCAGGGAAGGACAGAGCATTACTGAATTTGAAGTTGAAGGTCATGGCTTCTATTCCAATATGCTGGGTAAGGTCAAACGTAGCCTTAAAACTGGAGCGATATATAATTGCTATGCCTCCTCCCTTTTTCCTTTCCCTGTTTACACTTGCTAATTCGTATCCTGTTGATAACGCTGCAATCCAGTCGGGCTCAGAAGTTTCATTGGCCCAGGTTTCAGTTAAGAAAATCAGATCCGGATTAGAGGTCTGCATCAAGCACTCAAACTCATATTTGTACTTGAGTTTTGGGCCGTTTCCTGCTGCGGGCACTAGGCCTACCCACACAAGTGAGGTAGCATTTTTATCGGGAGTTTTGGGGAAATGCTGGGTGGGTGGAAGTTTGTGGCTCCCCACAGATTCCAGAACTTTCCATCACAGAAATATGAGAAAAATGTATTTGTTTTGGCAAAGTTTGAGGTTCGCAAGGGAATCTGGGTAACAGAACCTGGTGAGAGCCACACAGGCCACCCCATAGTGGATTCCCCTGGTTGTCAAGTTTTCAAAAATGTACAGGTTTGCTAGGTTTCCCTAGATGCCGGCTGAGCTAGGGCCCAAAATCCACCGCTAGGCACATTGCAACAACAGGGTCCGTTTTCTGTGGAAAAATGTGATGTGTCCATGTTGTGTTTTGACCTGTTTCCTGTCACAGGCACTAAGCCTACCCACACAAGTGAGGTTCTGTTTTTATCGGAAGACTTAGGGGAACACAGGTAGAAGAAAAAGTGTTATTACCAGCTGTCTTTCAATGGATTTCTGCCATCCAAATGTATGACACTGTGTAGAAAAGAAGACATTTTGAAAAATGCCCCTTAATTTACCTGTTGGTATAGCTGTCCACATATTCAGTGATGTGCAAATAACCACTGTTTCTAAACGCCATATCTTGATCCCATTTCGGAAATACATAGGTTTCCTTGATACCTATTTTTCACTCTTTATATTTTACCAAATGAATTGCTGTATACCAGGTACACAATGAAAACTATTGCAAAGTGCGGCTCAGTTATTGGCTCTGGGTACCTTTGTGAACGTACAAGCTCAATAAATACCCGCAACCAGAAGGGTCCCGCGGACGTAACGGTATACTGCTTTAAAAAATCTAGCATAGTCAAAAGAAGTTACAGGTGAAAATGTAGGCACAAATGGCTGTTTTTATTTCAACTCAATTTCAATATTTTTTATTTCAACTGTTACTTTCTATAGGAAATTCTTGAAGGAGCTTGCTAAATTCAGAATTGTGTCTTCTTTTCAGAAATGAATAGTGTAGGAAGGTGGAATCTGACTATATGGTTGCCCCCACTTTTTTATGGTGTTTTGCTGGTTTATGACTTAGTTGGACTGGGACCCTGCTATTCAGGGCCCCAGTCTATCTGCTCTCTCTAAACGACATGGAGTGCACTCTAGGTGCACTAGTGATTGGATACTGTGGTGCCTTATGAGTCCCTAGTATATGGTACCTTAGGTGCCAAGGGCATAGGTACTTCACAGGCCTCCCAGGGGCTGCAGCATATGTTATGCCACCCCTGGGAAGCAGTCTAAATCTGACACCACAGGCCTGCTACTGCAGCCTGGGTGAGGTGGTGCTAGCACCCCTCACTGAGATATAGGTTTCCTATATCTCTCCTGCACACACATATAAACCTATCAGTCACCCCTAAGGCAGGCCCTATCAATCCTGAGGGCAGGGTGCTTGGCTTCTATGTGAGGGGGTGCCTCTGCCTGAGCAGGGCCCCTCTGCAGCTCTCAGAGTCTATTCTCTGGTGCTGTTTGTGGATGCGGTTAAACCATATACTATTAAGTGCATTATATCCTCGCGGTAAATGCTAACTTTGGAATGGCTGCATCAAAACATGTCGTGTTTGGTGTCAAACATCTTGGAATACTACCCCCCGCCAATCTTGGCGGCGGGGGTAGCATTCCACCCTTCTAGAGGGATAAGACATGTACCTGCTGTGGAAACGCGGTAGAATCCTAAAGAGCCCTGGCATCACAAAATGGATGCCACCAGTCACAGACACTGGGCTGCCCTCCTGCTGATGACCGAAACTCACAGTGGAGGAAGCCCAACAATAGGCATCCTGTCACAGGGAGGTGTAACCACCTCCCAGACAGGGTTTAGTGTATTGGGGCTGGGTGGGTGCACTCTTAGAGTGCTTTGAAGTCCTGCACTGGGGGAGCAGAAGGCTCCTCTGTGCATATGCCAGTTCAAACCAGCTCAGGGGCTACCTGCCCCTGCTCTGGCGCGAAACTGGACAAAGGGAAGTGGGTGTAGCCACCCCTCCCTTGACCCTCCCATAGGTGGGGTCATAGAGCTAGTCCATCCCCTCTTTTCAGTATAAGTTGGGGAACCTTGCCATTGCAAAGCAGATAACCCCTGGACGACGCTCTACAGAAGAATCCTGGCCCTTCGACGTTCCACTACCTTTGGAAGACAGAAGAATCTCCTTGGAGTCAAGGAGTGACTCCCCTGCTTGGCAGGCACCAAAAACGACAACGACGGTCGCAAACTACGCCGCTCCCGCCGGAGTCCGAGGTCCCTGCAGCCCAAGAAGTGGATTTCCTGACCTCTCCCAGGCCATCGTGAGTCCCCAGCGAAGCTGAGGCAAGTGGACCCCACGAGTAACGAGGAACCGCGACCCCTGGGTACCGTGCACTATTGTCGAGTGCAACCCCTTCACAACGTTCTACGAACTTGTGCTTTGGACCACGTGTGGTCCCGACCTCCAGCAGGAATCCCTCCGAAGATCAGAGGCCTACACCGTCCCGAGTGACCGTGGGCCCCTGTTGAGTGATTCCGCCCGAGGTGTCTTCGCGATCCCTTGCCCGCTGGCTTGTGGGTCCCCAGAAGACTTCTTAAAGAAACCGAAGGGCTCCCTGGTTGCTCCAGGCCTGCCCTGACTTACCCTCGCTGGGTGAGTTCCACAGACCTTGCTGGTCTGCGCCATCGACTTTTCTTCATCTCCCCGAGACTTGCGGCTGCCAAGGCTTGTTGGCTCCGATCGAGTTGCCGACACCGCAGTCAGCTGCAGACGTCGAGGACACACCGAATCCAGCTCCTGGTCGTCGTCGACGCCTCCTGGACCACGTGGCTGAAGAGTCAAGGCACCTGCAACCGACCTGAAGCGACCGACGACGGTGGGCATCCATCTTCCTTGCCCCGGGTCACTGCCAAGTGACTTTGAACACTGTCCCCTCTGCTTTCAGGTCATCCTTCTTCAGAATCCAGGCTTGGATTCCACCGGACACTTCTCCAGCTCCCGCAAGCAGCAAGTCTTCTTTGTTCGCCATTGAAAACGACGCCGCGACCCGACACCAAAGGACACCTGTGCACCCGGCTTCCCTGGGTGAGGTAACTCCAGCACTACGGTGCTCCTGTGGGTGTGGGCCCTAGAACTACTTACCCTGTAAGTGACTTGCTTGTAGGTTCTCCCGAAGTATCCTAAAACTCTTTATTTCCAACCGCGACTTGCCCCATTGAAGTTAACGGCGATTCGCGCCTGTGTATCCACACTGCACGCGTCCCCCGTGGGTCCTTTACTTACCTGCCTTGGGTGGTTTTGTGAGGCCCCAGCACTTCTGAAGGCCCTAGGCCTTGTCTCCCTGCAAGTCGTTGTTTCTAAGTCTCTTACTTAGTATATGGTCTGGTACGCCCCTAGGGCCCCAGCCATATTTTGTGCTTAACTTATTGTGAAACGTTGATTTGTGCATATGTTTGTCTTCTAATCTCATAAAGAGATTAGTAGAGAGTTATTTAGAAATAAATACATATATATTTGATATATATACCTGTGTGGTGTCTTTTCATTTGGTGATTCAAGAGATTATATGGTAAAACAAGCTGCTTTACATTCCTCCGAGACTTAGCCTGAAGGCTGCTCTCCACAGCTACCACTAGGATAGCTTTCTTTAAAAGGTTGTCTTAAACCTATCTACCATAAGAGTCGATTTGCCCTGGTGCAAGGTGTCCACTTTAATTAGTGAACAGCATATACCAGGCCAACTTCTCACATTGGTGGGCAGCGTGTGGGATTCCAGCTTGCCATTGTTTTACCAGAAAATCTCTATTTGAATTACTAACTGAAAACCATTATAGGTACTCAAGGTACATATAAAGTCAAGCTTAGTATCAATAAGTTCTACTGAACTTAGAGCTGTGTGCCAAGGGATAGCACACCCTTTCCACAGCTCAAGCTAGGATCAGTAGGCCACAAACTAGTGTAGGTAGTACAACACTGCACAACACTAGAATGTCCTTAAAAGGTGGACCCAGTGGATCCACTCAGCCTCAGTATAAGGACATGGCTTTCTCTGACTTGAGAGCCATGTGTGTCGACAGACACCTGAGACTAGGACAGAGTCCCTCAACCCTGCACCTGATAGATCTGCTAACAGCAGATGACCTTAGATTGGCTCTAGGAGCTAAAGGGTTTGAATCAGTGGGTGGGTCAGTCATAGTATCTGGGTCAGATGATGAAAATCAGAATGACCAAGACTCTGTGATTGAAGGGCCAGGCTCCAAGGGGCCTGAAAAGGACAGAGGAATTCTCCCTAAGGGAACTGACAGAGAGGAGGAGAGGCACAGATCCCCTTCCAGGGAATCTGACCACTCTTATCACTCTGGCAGAGAATTTGTCCAGCAGAGGAGCTCATACTTTTCCTTAAGAGAGACCTCCTCTGAGAGAAGGTGCAAACTGCTCCAGTATGAGGAAGCCAGAGTGGCCCTCAGAACCAAGCAGTTGGCACTGGATAGGGAAGCCCTGGAGATCCAGAGAGCTTCTAGAAAAGAGGGGTTAGAACCCCCTGGTGGCAGCAACAGTGTCCCTAGAGGCAGAGAATACATTCCTGACCATAGGAACCTGAGCAAGGTTGTTCCTCCCTACCAGAGTGGGGATGATATCCACAAGTGGATAACTGCTATGGAGAGGGCCTGTAGAGTACAGCAGGTCCCCCAAAAGCAGTGGGCAGCAATCTTGTGGCTCTCCTTTTCAGATAAAGGAAGAGACAAGCTCCTCACTGTTAGAGAGGAGGATGCTGATGATTATGAGGTCCTGAAGAGTACACTGATAGATGGGTTTGGCTTAACCACTGAGCAGTACAGGTTGAAGTTCAGAGATACCCAGAAGGCACAGACTCAGGACTGGACAGACTTTGTAGATTGTGCATCCAAGGCTCTGGAGGGTTGGCTGGTTGGCAGTAGGGTTACTGATTTCAAAGGATTTTATAATCTAATGATGAGAGAACAGATCCTTAATAATTGTCAAAACCAGCTTTTACACCAGTACCTGGTGGACTCTGATCTGACCTCTCCCCAAGAATTGGGAAAGAAGGCAGACAAATGGGTCAGAACCAGAGTAAGGCCTAAGAATCAGGGTGGTGACCACAAGAAAGATTCTACCAAGTCCCAAGAGAAAGGTGGGGATAAATCCAAGGATAAGTCCACTACAGGGCCCCAAAATTCCTCTTCTGGGGGTGGGTCCCAAACTCCTTCCTCTCCTGAAAAGAAACCCTATTGCCATGTCTGTAAAAAGCCTGGGCACTGGAAATCTGATCCCAGTTGTCCCAGGAATGGCAATAAAGAAAATGTTCCTCCAACAACTACTACCACCCCTCCTGGTACTACCAGTAGTAATCCTCCAGTTGGGAGTAGTGCACCCAAAAAGTTAGGTGCTTTTGCAAGAGGAACAGAGGTGGGCCCTAGTTTAGACAGGACCCCCTCAACAGACTCCTCAGATTCTGATGGTGGTATAGGATTTGCCACCTTTACCGTGGGTCCCACAGCATTGGGCAGGTACAGACTGGAGCCAATAATTAATGGTCAGAAAGCTGTGGCATTTAGGGACACAGGGGCTAGTGTCACCATGGTGGCAGGGAAACTAGTCCCCCTCACCAGCTTTTACCTGAGTTTAAATACCAGGTGACCAACATTGATGGTGTCAGAACAGATCACCCCATGGCCATAGTCAATCTCAGCTGGGAGGGGGTCACAGGCCCAAAAAGAGTGGCAGTGTCCCCAACCTTACCTGTAGATTGCCTGATGGGCAATGATCTGGAAATTTCAGCCTGGGCTGAAATTGAACACCAAACCCATCTGAAGATGTTGGGTGTCCCTGTAAAGGTTAGTGGGGCTGTGATGGCCACAGCCCCAGCCCAAGATTTTGGAGAGATGGAGCCTGGAAGAATGGCCCACTCTCCCCCAGAAGAGAGCACAAGGGTTGAAGAAAAGTCTTCTTCCCTCCAGACAGTAGGTAAGGGTCAGCCTCCTCAGGGAACTGACCCTACCCCTAGTGAAGGAACTGCCACAGAGGTAGTCAGGCCTGGCCTGGCCACCCCCTGATGGCAGAGGACCCTTACAAGGTGGTACCCAGTCTGGAGCAGGTAACCTGCCCCTCTCTACCCTGCCTCAGTCAGCCCAGGGCTGCAGAGGTCAGGGAGGTCAGTGGACCCCCAGGGCCCCCTGTCCAGAGGAACCCCCATCAGCAGATTAGGGGCACCCAGGCTAGTAGCCCTAGCCAGGTAGAAATTCCTCAACCCACTGAGGGATCCCCCATACCTTTATGTAGGGACCTCCCCCAGAAGGACTCTGTTAGGCAAGGGCAAACCTGGGACCAAAAGGTTCCAAACATGCCATGTCCCTCCAGTGTCCCACCCAAAGGGACCCAACCCCCGGCTGTAGGCAGTCAAAGGTTGACCCTTAGAGCAGAGTACCACTCAGTCATGGAAAGACAGGCATACATGGTGACCAGTGAGCTGAGAAAGCTGAGGCCAACATTCCTAGGGCCACACTTCCCTATTCAGACACCTCACCAGCCTGGTACTTTACCAAAGCACACCACAGGTAGTGATTCCCCATGGTGGAGACCCTCTCATACCCTTAGGGTGAGGGATTGCTTAGTGGACCATAAGACAGGGGGCAACCATGCTAGTGCAGGTGCTTCCTTATATGGCCACTTAGTCAATAAAGGCTCAACTGGCCAAGGTTAGCCTTATCTCCTTTCGTTTGGGGGGTTATGTAGGAAGGTGGAATCTGACTATATGGTTGCCCCCACTTTTTTATGGTGTTTTGCTGGTTTATGACTTAGTTGGACTGGGACCCTGCTATTCAGGGCCCCAGTCTATCTGCTCTCTCTAAACGACATGGAGTGCACTCTAGGTGCACTAGTGATTGGATACTGTGGTGCCTTATGAGTCCCTAGTATATGGTACCTTAGGTGCCAAGGGCATAGGTACTTCACAGGCCTCCCAGGGGCTGCAGCATATGTTATGCCACCCCTGGGAAGCAGTCTAAATCTGACACCACAGGCCTGCTACTGCAGCCTGGGTGAGGTGGTGCTAGCACCCCTCACTGAGATATAGGTTTCCTATATCTCTCCTGCACACACATATAAACCTATCAGTCACCCCTAAGGCAGGCCCTATCAATCCTGAGGGCAGGGTGCTTGGCTTCTATGTGAGGGGGTGCCTCTGCCTGAGCAGGGCCCCTCTGCAGCTCTCAGAGTCTATTCTCTGGTGCTGTTTGTGGATGCGGTTAAACCATATACTATTAAGTGCATTATATCCTCGCGGTAAATGCTAACTTTGGAATGGCTGCATCAAAACATGTCGTGTTTGGTGTCAAACATCTTGGAATACTACCCCCCGCCAATCTTGGCGGCGGGGGTAGCATTCCACCCTTCTAGAGGGATAAGACATGTACCTGCTGTGGAAACGCGGTAGAATCCTAAAGAGCCCTGGCATCACAAAATGGATGCCACCAGTCACAGACACTGGGCTGCCCTCCTGCTGATGACCGAAACTCACAGTGGAGGAAGCCCAACAATAGGCATCCTGTCACAGGGAGGTGTAACCACCTCCCAGACAGGGTTTAGTGTATTGGGGCTGGGTGGGTGCACTCTTAGAGTGCTTTGAAGTCCTGCACTGGGGGAGCAGAAGGCTCCTCTGTGCATATGCCAGTTCAAACCAGCTCAGGGGCTACCTGCCCCTGCTCTGGCGCGAAACTGGACAAAGGGAAGTGGGTGTAGCCACCCCTCCCTTGACCCTCCCATAGGTGGGGTCATAGAGCTAGTCCATCCCCTCTTTTCAGTATAAGTTGGGGAACCTTGCCATTGCAAAGCAGATAACCCCTGGACGACGCTCTACAGAAGAATCCTGGCCCTTCGACGTTCCACTACCTTTGGAAGACAGAAGAATCTCCCTTGGAGTCAAGGAGTGACTCCCCTGCTTGGCAGGCACCAAAAACGACAACGACGGTCGCAAACTACGCCGCTCCCGCCGGAGTCCGAGGTCCCTGCAGCCCAAGAAGTGGATTTCCTGACCTCTCCCAGGCCATCGTGAGTCCCCAGCGAAGCTGAGGCAAGTGGACCCCACGAGTAACGAGGAACCGCGACCCCTGGGTACCGTGCACTATTGTCGAGTGCAACCCCTTCACAACGTTCTACGAACTTGTGCTTTGGACCACGTGTGGTCCCGACCTCCAGCAGGAATCCCTCCGAAGATCAGAGGCCTACACCGTCCCGAGTGACCGTGGGCCCCTGTTGAGTGATTCCGCCCGAGGTGTCTTCGCGATCCCTTGCCCGCTGGCTTGTGGGTCCCCAGAAGACTTCTTAAAGAAACCGAAGGGCTCCCCTGGTTGCTCCAGGCCTGCCCTGACTTACCCTCGCTGGGTGAGTTCCACAGACCTTGCTGGTCTGCGCCATCGACTTTTCTTCATCTCCCCGAGACTTGCGGCTGCCAAGGCTTGTTGGCTCCGATCGAGTTGCCGACACCGCAGTCAGCTGCAGACGTCGAGGGACACACCGAATCCAGCTCCTGGTCGTCGTCGACGCCTCCTGGACCACGTGGCTGAAGAGTCAAGGCACCTGCAACCGACCTGAAGCGACCGACGACGGTGGGCATCCATCTTCCTTGCCCCGGGTCACTGCCAAGTGACTTTGAACACTGTCCCCTCTGCTTTCAGGTCATCCTTCTTCAGAATCCAGGCTTGGATTCCACCGGACACTTCTCCAGCTCCCGCAAGCAGCAAGTCTTCTTTGTTCGCCATTGAAAACGACGCCGCGACCCGACACCAAAGGACACCTGTGCACCCGGCTTCCCTGGGTGAGGTAACTCCAGCACTACGGTGCTCCTGTGGGTGTGGGCCCTAGAACTACTTACCCTGTAAGTGACTTGCTTGTAGGTTCTCCCGAAGTATCCTAAAACTCTTTATTTCCAACCGCGACTTGCCCCATTGAAGTTAACGGCGATTCGCGCCTGTGTATCCACACTGCACGCGTCCCCCGTGGGTCCTTTACTTACCTGCCTTGGGTGGTTTTGTGAGGCCCCAGCACTTCTGAAGGCCCTAGGCCTTGTCTCCCTGCAAGTCGTTGTTTCTAAGTCTCTTACTTAGTATATGGTCTGGTACGCCCCTAGGGCCCCAGCCATATTTTGTGCTTAACTTATTGTGAAACGTTGATTTGTGCATATGTTTGTCTTCTAATCTCATAAAGAGATTAGTAGAGAGTTATTTAGAAATAAATACATATATATTTGATATATATACCTGTGTGGTGTCTTTTCATTTGGTGATTCAAGAGATTATATGGTAAAACAAGCTGCTTTACATTCCTCCGAGACTTAGCCTGAAGGCTGCTCTCCACAGCTACCACTAGGATAGCTTTCTTTAAAAGGTTGTCTTAAACCTATCTACCATAAGAGTCGATTTGCCCTGGTGCAAGGTGTCCACTTTAATTAGTGAACAGCATATACCAGGCCAACTTCTCACAAATAGCTTTTCAGGATCCATTATTGGTTTCACACCCAATTCTATCACCTACTGGAAGGAGGTTGAAAGCACAAAATTAGGAAAAATAGGCTATGTCCCAGTTAAATGTCAAAACTGTGTAGAAAACTTTGGTTTCCTGACAAAAGGCTGCCTGTTCCTGAAAGCTGGGAAGATGGTGATTGTAGCACCATAAACCATTTGTTGATACCAAGTGCAGTGAAAAAACAGATGCTGTCTTCTGCAGCACTTTTTTCCCATTTTTCCCCCAAAAAACAAAAGTTATCTGTATTTTGCCTAACTTCTTGGTCCCCTCTAGGGGAATCCACAAACCCTGGGTACCTTTAGAATTCTCAGGATCCTGGAAGAAAAGGATGGTAATTTGATTTGGCATGGATACCTTATGTGAACAAATGGTCATGTGGGACTAAGCGCGAACCACCCCAAATAGCCGAAAAAGGCGTGGCATGGGAAGGAGGCCTGGCAGCAAAGGGGTTAATAAAAAACTAATCATGTTACAACATAAGTGCTCCATTGGCCATCCAGATAAAAAATTGATGACCTATTAGAACCTATATTGCCTTTTGTTAAAAATTGATGAATACATTCATGGGGTCTTGAATGTAGGGTGTATGGAACTGAGACAAGTGGATGTATGACTGAATAATATTGATGTGATTGGTGTGGCAATTAGTGGACCCAAAGGGAAATATTTGTACAGTAATTAAAAACAACAGAACCAAAAACAAGAGTCATCAAAATGGCATTTTAATGTAACAGGCAAGATGGCGGCTGTGTGAAGCTCTGCGATACACCACCCTTCAATGACTCCCGGGTTGGGCTAGTTAAACATGTCCTAAATGGCTTTTCTCTACCTATGGTATCAGTGGAAGATATTACTAAGGAGAGCGCCTGAAGAATCGGAAAGAACTACTTACCCGCTGGTTCGGGCGGCTTGGAGATTCCTTTTGGCGGCGGACAGCAGTGGCTGGCGTTCTTGGCGGGCTGGGATGCCGCCGAAGCTCTCTAAACCTCAGAGGGACCGAGGTGATGCCGGTGCGATGAGCGGTGGGACAGGGGTGGCCGGGACTCGGCGTGGTCCTCCTGGCTCCCGAGGGGTGTCGAGCGCAAGGAGAGGAGGAGACGCTGCAACTGTGGCAACTGTAGCGGCAGCGTCAGCGGCAGCAGGAAGTATGGAGGCGGCCCCTTCCAGACTGAGGGATGGAGGTCTGCGTGCAGATGAGGAGGCGGGCTCTGTTCCTGACAGGCAGCGGGTGATTCCAGGAATGTTCACCGGCCGAATGAAGATCCAGGAGAATGTGGCTGAGTCTGTAGTAGGGGCGGCTCTAAGCATGGAGGACTTTTCTTCACTTGCAAGTGCAAGTGGTTCAGTACCCTCAGAGATATCATGTGCGGGACAAGGAGATACTCCCCTGGGAGAACCACAGCAACTGGAGATAGGTACAGGGGCAGAGAGCTTGGTGACTGAGGGGCAGGAATTGCCCACTAACGAGAATTCGACCTTTAGGCTTCCTTACTTACAGAGCGGGACCATAGGGACACCGGAGGGGGGAGATACATTTTTTCAGTAAATGAAGATTCTGAGCCGTCTATTGGTAGCAGCAATGCTATATCTATTCTAGAAGATTCGGAGGTTGGGTCAGATAGCTCAATATCCAACCCTAGCACGCAAAAACGTCTTCCCACTTTGGCACGGCGGAATAGAAAAAAGGGGAAATATCCAGAAGGCAACCCTTACGGATTCAGATCAAAGCCAGTCCGGGCAGTTGAAATGGGACTATTCCACTACGCATATGGGCAGTGATTTTGGAGGGACACCGGACTATCAGGGGCAGGACGAGATCTTACTGAAACCCGCAGCAGGGGTTCCACCCTCAATGGATCTGATTTTTCAACCCTTAAGCAGATACAGTCGGAAGCCCGTCAGGAACACAAAAGGGCGCATCATGCGACTAAGATGCTACAAGGAGCTATTCGAAAAATAACCAAAACCTGTAGTGAAGTTGTGGAAAGAACTACAGTATTGGAAGAGAAAGTAGGGACGTTAGAGTCTGGGGTTGGGGGTATGACCCAACAAATTTCTTCAAATGAATCCAGGATGACGGACGTAATGTGGAAGTTGGAAGACTTTGAGAACCGCCAGAGGCGTAATAACCTTAGATTACTAGGTATTCCAGAAAAAGCGGAAGGGGAGGACATTAGAGGCTTTGTACTTCGATTATTGAAAGGAGGTTTTCCCGAGCTGGCACATTGGGATTGGGATACTGAAGTACAACGTGTTCATCACTTTCCTCTCATGCTCAGACAAAAAAAGGGATTGAGCGACACGAATGATAAACCCAGAGCCATTTTAATTTTTTTCGGCAATTTTTTGTTACGGCAGGCGATTTTTGAGAAGGCTCGCCCGGAAGCTAGGCGATCTGCTGAGGGGCATTCGTTTTTGTTAGGCCGGACTTCTGTCACACGACGGTTGAGAGGAGGTGGAGGCTGCGCCAGCTTATCACTCCCTTTCAGAAGGTTGGCTGTGAGGTTTATTTGCTGAGCCCTGCTCGCCTCAAAGTCATCTATCGAGGAAACATCAGGGTTTTTTCTTCTGAGGTTCAAGCTCAAGATTTTTTACGAGAGATTTCAGCGGTCACCCAGTAGGATGTTTTGGGTTTTTCTGGACGATGTACCTGGACAGTAATGTTAGTTAATATCTTCTAGTTGTTTTTTTTGGTCTTGTAGGGAAAAAAAAAAAAATAAATAAATGGCGGTTTCATGGGGGAGCGTGAGGGGTGGTGGTGGGAAGCAGATCCATGCAGAAGGCATCACAAGGGTCTTCGGACCTTTCTTGCCTTATTGTGGGGTGGGAGGGAGAGTTTCTGGGGGGTTCTTGGGGGCCGGCTGGTCAATTGGGTAGAAATAGTTGCAAGGGTTTGAGTATTGGCAGAAAGAGAATGAACTATAGGGAATTCAATTATTAAAAATGGTAAGAGGTAAAGTTAGAATTGCTTCGATCAATATCTGTGGGCTGAATTCTTTACCTAAAAAGCGCAGAGTTAATATTGATATCCAGTATTTGAATGCAGATATAATATGTCTCCAAGAGACACATATCGAAGCCGGGAGACAAAAGGCTGTGGAATTAGATGGCTACCAGCTGGTGTCCTCTACAACTCAAGATACTCGAACTAAGGGGGTAGCTATTATGGCTCGCAGGGGAAAAAGCCTGTGCTTTCCACGTTCTAAAGCAGATCATCTGGGTAGATGGGCAATTACGGTGTGCAAAGCAGACAATCTCTTGTTTACGCTGTGCTCAATTTATGGCTCTGTGTTTGATGACCCTGCTGTGTTTAATTGGTTGGATCAGGAACTGGTCGCATGGCCACTGCCAATAGTTCTATGTGGTGATTTTAATTTAAACCTGAGCGGCAATGCTATTAAATTGGGACCTAGGCTATATAGGGGTCGTAAGCCCAAAGTCTTTAATTCTTTATATAATGTATGTAAGACTCATGGACTAATGGATGTTTGGGCTTCACTAGAACCTCAGGATCCGGGTTTTACCTTTTTTTCAGCCCCACATCAGACACATGCTAGGCTCGATTATTTCTTTGTTTCTCAGAGTCTCTCGACTAAGTGCCAGATTTTTAGACTCCCACGGGTTATGTCAGACCATAACCCGCTAATTTTAGAGTTTTCATTTCAAGTCTCAAGGAGCGAGGTCCCACGTTGGACATTTGATAGGGCACTGCTCTACGATCAGGGATACATTGAGCATATGAGAGCGTGGATTCCCAGATTTATTTTGGAAAATAGGGGTAGTGCCCGGGTTGATATTGTGTGGGATGCCCTGAAAGCAGGGATAAGAGGTGAGACTAACAGGTTTGGATGGCAGTCCCAGAAGGCTAGCAAACTGCATATGCAGGAACTTTACACTAAATTAGGAGAGACAGAGACACAATTAGTGGGAACTGTGTTAAATGGGGGTGATGTGGGACAGGCGCAAGTATGTGTAGCTCTTGCTAAATCTAAGATATTGGAAATATCTACTCAGAAGGCAGCGGGGAAGTATACTGCCTGGCGTTCTAAAATGTATGAGTGTAGTGAGAGAGTAGGACACTTGCTGGCAGTCCGTATTAGACAACGGGTGACACAGGGGGCAATTCTTGCAATTGATGATCCTCAATTCGGGATGGTCTTAGAGGCTTCTGATATTCGTAGGGCCTTCCAGCGGTTTTATCAACAGTTGTACACGGAAGAATCTATTGGGAGTAACCAGGAAATTCACGATTATCTGGCTAACATCACAGGGGAGAAATTAACTAACGAGGAAAGGGAAGCATTAGAGGTACCTATTACAGCTGAGGAAATTGTGAGTGTTATTAGCTCTCTGGCTAATGGGAAGGCGGCTGGTACCGATCTCATCCCGGGTGAATTTTACAAGAAATTGGCTCCCTGTCTCTTGGATTTAATGGTTGAGGTTTTTCTTGGAGCCCAGGCTGGCCAAAGAGCACCAGAGTCATGGGGATCGGCCAATATAGTGGTTTTTCCTAAAAAAGGAAATCCGTCAAAGAGCTTGGGTCTTACCGACCAATAACATTAATTAACTCTGACATAAAAGTGTATTCCAAGATTTTGGCCAATCGATTAGCAGGGGTGATCAAGAATCTAGTTTCATCTATCCAACATGGATTCGTCCCTGGTAGGAGTACAATCGATCATGTCCAGAGAGTAATAGCTCTTTTTGATGAGGCAGGGATTACAGGAGACCCTATCGGGCTGATTCTGCTAGATGCGGAGAAAGCCTTTGATAGGGTCTCCTGGCCTTTTATGGGCAACACTAGAGAGTAGAGGGCTGGGCATGGGCTTCATCAAGGCTGTGGCCGTAATGTATAAGAATCCGGTGGCCAGGATCGCTCTCATGGGCGATTTGTCAGGGCCAGTGTCAATCAGCCGGGGGACACGTCAGGGGTGCCCATGCTCCCCCTATTGTTCGCTTTATATATAGATCCTCTGATTCGAAAATTGGCAAACAATAATAACATCTTAGCTATACACAGTAAAGGAGGGAGCACGAAGATTCTGGCATATGCCGATGATCTCGCTATCGTGACACCCAATCCACTTAGTGCGTTAGCCGAAATTGAAAAAGAGGCACAGGCTTTTGGGCACATCTCAGGATATCGACTAAATTCTAATAAAACCCTTGTCATTGTTAGCAAGGGCCTTCAGATTAATGACTCTCGGGTTGTGCAGAAAGCAACGTATCTTGGGATTGAAATCGGGGTTGATGTGTCCAAAATTGCAGAAATGAATCTGGATCCATTGGTCCCGAAGTTTAAGGCAGAATTTAATCGAATAGATAATCTTAAATTGACGCTGGTCGGTAGATGTAATATCATCAAGATGGTTTTTCTGCCGAAAATTTTATATATTTTTAGGGCGATTCCGCTGGCTATTAATAATTCCTGGTTCATATCTATGAATTATCTGTTCACAAAATTTCTCTGGGCTAACTGTCGTCCCCGGAGAGCATTAAAATTTATGACGCTCCCGAAGGATAGAGGCGGTTGGGCAGTTCCCAATCTTTTGTTATATCATTGGGCTGCTATACTTCTCAAAATGGGAAGTCTTATAAGGGTTGGAGCCGATCAAGGTCCGGAGGGCACGCCAGATCAATCAATTTATGATTTATTATTGGGGTCAGAGGCTAGGGGCTGCCTGGGACAGCATACTGATTTTAAATATTACAAACGGGTTAAATTTAAGACGTTGATGTGTGCTTTTAAAATCTGGACCGCAGTCAGAAAAAGATTAGGTATGGGCCTCATTCATGCCTATACTCCACTTTATGGTAATAAGTCGTTTCCAACTATTTTCAATGATGGGTATATGAAAACTTGGCAGGATAAGGGTATTATGATGGTTGGAGATATTATGGATGAGACAGGGATGAGGACTTTTGATACAATTAAGGATTCTTTTGTAATGGACAACCGACAATTTTTTAAATATCTCCAAGTGAGAGATTTTTAGGGAGGAAAGTAGGGGGCAGTAGCGGCTTTGCTCGAATAGGTCTAGTGGAACTGCTTCTTAAGGGATCAGGTACCCTTGGGGTTATCTATAAGAGGCTCAACGAGAATATGAAGGACGATCTATCTAAGCATAGTGATCGTTGGCAGGAGAGATTTTCTGTTAGTTCAGGGGAACCAGAAGAGGCTCTTTTTATGGCCCAAACTTCTTTTATTGCTGCTAATCTTCAACTGCAATATTTTAAGACCTGGTTTAATTTATATATAACGCCAGAGAAGATCTCAAAATGGGGCGGGGATGTGGGCTCTACCTGTCCTCGGTGCAAGCTTGTAGCGGCTGATATTGTGCATATGTTTGCTACCTGCCCCGATCTGGCTGAGATCAAGAGGGAAGTGGGTGCAATGTTAGAATCTCAGATAGGACAGCGAATTGAGATGACATCGCAGTTGATTGTACTAGGGTTGAGTTGTTCTCAACTAGCTGGTCGGGTTCGGACTTTTCTTTTTATTGCAATGACTGTTTTTAGGCTCTGCCTAGCTACTCACTGGCTCGATCCTGTGCCACCCACAAGTCAACAATGGCTGGGTAGATTCTTGGCAGTTTTTAGGCTGGAAACTGCAGTATATGCTAGAAAGGGGCCAAGAGCCAGTGCTAAGGGGAGGGAAATTTGGGCCCCTCTCCTAAGATGGGTTGGACAATATGAGCAGTGAAGATGATGATGATGGCGATAGGTGATGAGTATACTTATGGGTTATTAGCATTTATCAATATTTTGACATATCTAGGATTGTAGCAAGAGGATGTCGGGGTCTATATATGTATATGTATATATATGTATTTGAATATTTGCTCTGCCTGGGAGTGCTTCTTCCTTTTTTCTTTTTTCTTTTTTTCTCTTCTGTTCTTTTCTGTTTCTCATTTTAAGGGATATGGTCTTTTCTCTTTCTTTCGTTTCTCTTTTTTTTTTCTTGGCTCTCTGCCGCATCGACCAGCCGGGGTGGGGTGGGGGGGTTGGTCCAGGGTGGGGGAGGAGAATTTTCCCGGGGGGTGGTCATGGTCAGTCTCATATGTATGGTCTTTTCTGGTTTGTTTCGTCTAAAATTCAATAAAGAATTAAAAAAAAAAAAAAAAAATGGCATTTTAACTGTCGGGATCCTGGAGTGGGCCAGAGTTACCCTGCAGAAAGTGTGTCCTGATCAGGCTAAAAATCATTGGGTGATCATACAGCTGGCAGACCAGTAACTCATGGAAATCCAGTTCCATCATTGCTTTTATCTAATTATTCAACAAAGGTACAGAGTTCATCTTCTCAATATACACTGGTTTGGCTGAGACTAGGGGAGTGGCAAACCATTGTCTCAAATGAGGGGTTATGCCTGTAATGTCTGAACCGTCATGGAGCCACTCACGCTGATCTAGGCAAGTTAACTTAATTTCATATAATGTTTTCATGCAGGGCCATATCTGCTTCAAATATACTGCCACGACCCTATAGGACCAGAGTACGTGTACAATGTCACAATTTGGCTCTTTGAATTTCCTGCAAAGGGAGATCAGACTGTGATTAGACTGATAAAGCAGTCCGAGACCGGTGCAAGCCATGCAGGAACTTGAAGTAGTTGAACTTCAGGCAAGTTTCCTTCAGACCCTTGTGGTGGAATAGTAGCAGCTTGGACCAATTTTCATCTAAGTACTTAACCCACAACCGTTCCTGACACCTCTGGATCAATGCTTCTTTGGTGAGTTTGTTGAAGATCTCTTTATAAATACAGTCATAATCTCCAGAGGCTATGGCCCATATGTATTAACACATTTTCCCATAGACACAAAATGGGTAAAACCTCTGTAGTGACCTGTCTATGCGGTCTCGCGCTACGTGTGGAACCTTGACAATAGGTGTTGAGGGTTCCACACGCAGATGTTGAGGCCGACAGTTGGTAACTTATGGCGCTGCTACTGACAGCTTGTCTCTTGATTAAATAAAGTTAGTAAAACTACTCGAACTTGCTGTATTCTCCAGTCCAGAGTATCACAGGATTTCTTGGCGACGAGTGAGGCGAGCTGTCTATATGGACCCACAGAATGCTGCAGTGAATCAGAAGCCACGTGATGAATGATGCAGCGCTTGCAGCGAGGTACTTTTACCGTCCAGAATGAGTATCAGGGCATGAGTGTTATCCTGAAAGTGCGGTATGCAGTTTAGTGAACGGGTTAAACAGAGCGAGTTTTCCGTCTATAATGAAGTGCCCTGCGTGATCTGCGCAAGAACAGTTTTGGAATGCATATGGACACGTGAAGTGCAGTGTGTACACACAAACAGCGTCAACGTGAAGCAGCCATATTGGAAGGGTGTATTGGAGCTACGGCACACCTAAGGCACTCAGTCACGCATAGTCTGCGGCGTGTGCAGAGTGGAATAAACTTGTGTAGGTTGACGGAAGAAGTTCAAGGAACCAAAGCGAGATTCCTGTTGGGTGCAGGGGCTGGTTTGCTGACACGCACAACAGTTATTGGATGTGTGTTTGGTGAGGAGTAGGTCACTGTTGGAGTGTGCATTCGCTGACATGTACAGCAAGAGTGAAAACAGACAAGCAGATTTCATTGGATAAAAGATTTTTAAAAAAACAAGGGTAAAGGAAAAAACAACTTTTATGCATATTAATATTGCTGGTTGGCAGAAGAGTCAGCATCTCTGACACGCACACATAACTTGCGTGTTTTAACATTTGGAAAAAACTTGTTCTCTGGTGGTTTTTAGTATGTGTACAGATCTGAAGGCTCTGTCCTTTTCTAGTAGGTATATTTCTTCTTGTGTTTCTTGCTGAACCACATTAGATATTTGTTGGTGGTATTTTCTTTTTCATTTTTTTTTTTTAAGTTAAAGGAGAATACAAGCTGTTTGCCCACCACCCCACTTTCTACAGACACCAGGTGATCCACCAGTAGCCTGGAAACAATGTTTTAAAGCCTTTGAAACTTACTTGGGAGCCATTGGTGCTCTTCGCTTTCTGCCAGAAAGGAAGGAAGAAATAGCTCTTGCTACACTTGTTAGGCTTTGAGGGCAGAGCTATCTTGAAACATTTACCTGCAGTAGAAGCAGTAGCAGGAGAGGAGGAGTTGGACGAATGTCAGGAGACTGTGAGGAAGTTACGGGATAGGTTCGATGTCCAACCTAGTTTAGTGGTTGTCAGGCATAAGTTATTCAAAAGAGTCCAGCAGGCAGGAGAAGATGTGTACACTTATATAAAGGCACTCAGAAGACTGGTGGCGGAATGCCAATTTGAAAACTTTGCTGATCAATCGGTGAGGGATCAATTTATTGGTCACTGTAGTGACAAATAAATTAAGCAAAAACTCTTGTCCATGGGAAATCCATCTTTAGAAGCAACTATCAGGATGGCTAAAAGTATTGAAACCTCACAAGTATCGGATAAGGAGCTGGATAGTAAGAAAGAAGAATTGGTGAGTGCAGTGAACACAAATTTGAATAAAAGCCTGAAAGAAGGCAGACTGTTGGACAAACCAAATCTTTCTTTACACAGCAGGATGTGTGTTTCTGCTGTGGTAATCACATACATAGTAAAGGTGGTAGACAATGTCCAGCGAAAAATATGGTGTGTAGGATATACAACAAACTGGGACATTTTGCACAGGTGTGCCAGAGCCAAAAGACTAGAAGGATGACTTCAGTAAAATGCATCACAAATGAAGGTGTTGGAGAGGATCAAGACAGTGTTGGGAGAGACCTGAGAGACATGGTCCTAGTTGTAAAGTCTGATGACATTAAGACTGGAAACCCTTGTTCTTGTATCGATCCTTATGTTGGCATTTAAGTGGGAAGCAAAATCTTAACATTGCTAGTGGATTCTGGAGCACGTATAACTATGATTACCCGTGCACTGTTTGAAGAAGTGTGGCCTAACAGAGCATTGCTACCGCCTGATCGGAAAGCTGTGTTCTATGCAGGTCGCTGTATCAAACTTTGTGGTTACATTGATGACATTCTTGAGTTCAAAGGTAGAAGGATAGTGGGAAGAGTGTATGTAGCTAGCGTGGGCCTCAATATTCTTGGGTGGTTTCACCAAGGGCTATTTGGAATGATTTTCAAACCTGGAACTGCAGAGCAGGTGTTAGCCATTAGTACCCATATGTGTTTTCCGGTGAGTTGGGTAAGATATTGGGGTTCAAACACAAAATCATTGTGAAGGAAGGAGCTAGGCCAGTTAAGAATAAGCTCAGAAACGTGCCATTCAGGATTACAAAGGAATCAGAAAAGGAGTTAGACATGTTATGCAAAAGGGCTATAATTGGATCTGTGGAATCCTCACGGTGGTTGTCACCCTTGGCTGTAACTCGCAAACACAGTGGGGAGCTGAAAGTGTGTGTGGATCTCCACTGTTTGAACCAAGAAATATAGGTAGATTCACATCTGTTACCCAACATCTCTGAACTGTTAGCTGGTTATCATGGCCCCAACATTGTCTCTAAACTGGATTTAGCATCAGCTTATCACCAAATAGAGTTGGATTATGAGTCAAAGCATCTCACAGCCTTTGTATCCCCTTTTGGTACATATCAATACTGCCTTATGCCTTTTGGTTTGGCCTCGGCGGCCTCTGTTTTCCAGAGGGTTATTGTTATCATGATATAAGAGACCTGTGCACACGTAATCAGTGTTGACAGTATAATTACTGCAAATAACATGCATACAAGACATATACAGTAGTCAGAATGCCATTTTCTTCTTGTGCTTTAATTGCTAAAACCAGTATCTGAAGTATTGTGCGGTATGAAGAAACGCGTGGCAAGCGAGTACGCTTGACTGCCCAAGTTCGTGCGGAAGCTCTTCCGGTGCTGCCGCACGGACTTGGGCAGTCAACGTACTCGCCTGCAGCGTTTCTTCATACCGCACCTACTTCAGATACTGGTTTTCACTACAGCATTAACCAATGTGCTATACTGTTACTACTCATCCATATAGCCGGGACGGAATTACAACCGGCTTAGAGAAATTGTCTTTTTCCTTTCATATGTCCTTAGCCCTGAAGAAGTCGTGGGTTCCTACCCTGACGAAACACGTGTTGGCTGGGCATTTGGTCTGCAATTAAAGCACAAGAAGAAAATGGCATTCTGACTACTGTATATGTCTTGTATGCATGTTATTTGCAGTAATTATACTGTCAACACTGATTACGTGTGCACAGGTCTCTTATATCATTGTATCTTAGACTTCGGTCGACCTTGGGGGTTTAGGGTTATCCCCCTACCTGTAGCACCGCACTTAATCTTCTATTGCTTCTTACATACGTACACACCGGCAGGCGCCATCGCATACCACATCACGCCAAACCCCTTTGTTTTCCTTGGTTATTGTTATCATGCTTAAAGACATTAATGGTATATCCGTTTTTCAAGATGATGTCCTGAATTATTCCCCAGACAGACAGACCCATGATATGATCTTGACTGAAGTGCTGAACAGATTTCAAGCACAAGGTAGTGTGTTCAGAAGAGATAAGTGTGTTTTTATCATGGACAAAGTGGAGTATTTGGGAAATCTAATTACCAGTCAAGGTATTGAACCAAAACTTGGTCTTGTGAAGAGTATTATTCAAGCCAAACCACCAGTGGACAAGCCCGGTTTAAAATAGTTTCTTGGTTTGTGTGAATTTTATTCAAGGTTTATGCAAAATTACGTGACCAAATTAAAGCCTTTGTCCAGTATATGGAGCAGAGGTGTTGTGTTTGAGTGGAGCAAGGAGTGTCAAGAAGTGTTTGAATGGGTGAAAGAGCAATTGACATCACCCAGGGTTTTAAAGAATTACGACCCAGAGCGCCAGTGTATCCATACAGTTGATGCGAGCAATGTAGGGTTGGGTGCTGTGCTCAGCCAGTTGAAAAATTCCGATATGCTGACTATTGGTTATGCATCGTGAGTGTTAACCCTTTTGGTGCTTGTGTCGGCCACTGGCCGACGCAAGCACTACCTCCCTGGTGCGGCGCACGTCCATTGGCCGTCACCAGGGAGGGCCCCCTTTAAACCTCCGGTGCAAAGCACCGGAGATTGTTTTTTTTTTAATTTCCCCTGGGGGAAACACTGAAGGCTTTCTGCGTCCCCCCCGCCACCCCCTCCCGCCCATCTGTGACGTCAGTGCGCCGCAAGGCGCTCTGACATCACTGATTTCCCCACCGGAGCCGAGGACAGCCGCAGGTAAGGCCGCGCTCGACTCCGATGGGAAAATCAGGCCGAAAATGACCTCCCCAGCTTTCAGGGAGGCCTCGTTGGAAAGGGTAGAGTCTCCCCTTTCAAACAAGGCCTTCCTGAAAGGGTTTTTCTGGCCGTGGATCGCAGCGCATGGCCTGGAAACCCCACTAGACAGCAGGGATGTCTTTGGGGGGGTTTGACCCTCGTGGTAATGGGCGACCCCCCACCCGGGGGCATATTTCAATATAAAAGAAAGTTGGCTTTCCCGGGGGGGGGGGCGCGATCGCCCCCCCCAAATGTAAAAAAAAGTTAAAAAGTAAAAATTAAAAATGGCGGCGAAATTGGCAGGGGGTTGGTCCTCCTGCTCAGTGGTCGACCCCCTTCGGGGGCCATTTTTTTTTTATAGCCATGTGCTTCCCGGGGGGGGCCACAGTCAACCCCCAGGGAAGCCCTAACTATAAAAAAAAATTAGAGAAAGAGAGATCTCTCTTTCTTCATATATATCTATCTATCTATATATAGAGAGAGAGAGTCTCTTTCTCTCTGTAGATGATATATGTAT
Source organism: Calotriton arnoldi (assembly GCA_963921515.1). Taxonomy (NCBI): domain Eukaryota; kingdom Metazoa; phylum Chordata; class Amphibia; order Caudata; family Salamandridae; genus Calotriton; species Calotriton arnoldi. The sequence goes on along the minus strand of CAWUFW010012388.1, from coordinate 462,469 downwards.
ATATATGTATCTATATACATATATATGTATATAGATACATATATACATATATGTAGAGATAATCATATATATATGTGTGTGTGTATATATATATATATATATATATATATATATATACACACCAATTCGGAATCCCCTTAAAGAATCGGACACCGACACAGGGGTAGCTTTGGCAATATCGTCTCTTTGTTTAATCCATATACGCTGTTACGCATTTCGGCACACCTGCCTTGATCACCTATATATATATATATATATTCTCAAAACACAAAGGATGCCGCACTCCAGAGATTGGTTTCAGAGTTGCTTTATTTTTACCACGACTGGTGGTAGTGGTGGTGAAAATAAAGCAACTCTGAAACCTATCTCTGGAGTGCGGCATCCTTTGTGTTTCTGAATTTAAATATCGGATAAGGATTCTACCCGTTGCTGCCTACACCAGGTATTGAGCGCGCTGACATTGGGATTCAATTGGTTGTTATATATATATATATTAACTGAAAAAACCATAGGTTTCAGGAACGTTATAGTTAGTTGGACATTTCACTTGTACAAAACCATAGAAATTCCGGCGTTATAGTTAGTTCAGCTAACTATAACTCGCGCCCCCGCAATGCACTGCTGATGACGTCACATATTACATCATTCATGACATGGTCAGTGACATCACTGATGACATCACTGATGACATCTCAAATGACATCACTGATGACATCACTGATGACATTATCCAGTGACTGTGTGTTTCTGTAAAGTTTAATTTTGTTTTATATATATGCCAAGTTGTATTGAGGAATGAGTGGGTGTATAAGTGTCTGTATGGAGGATTTAGTAGGTACGTGACTGACTGTATAAGTGAGTGATTAAATATGTCTTACTGAATGCATGGGTTAGTGACTAAACTGTGTGAAAGTCTGTATCAGTCTGTCTGTTGTTGTGTAAGCTGCTGCATGGGTTGGTGAGTAGCTGCATGAGTGTCTATATGGGTTATTGATTGCTTGCCTGAGTATTTGTATGGCTGCCTGAGTGTGTGTGTGGGTTGGTGGGAGGTGTGTGACTCTGTGCATAGATGTGTGAGTAGTTGATTCACTGGGTGTATGGGTTCAAGAGTGCATGTGGAAACAGCTGTATGGGTGGGTGAGTGTGTGTATGGGTGTGTTGGTGAGTGAATGGATGCCTCAGTGGTACATGTGCAAGTAACTACATATGTAAAAGGCAGTATATGTGAGTGATTGTGTATATAAATAACTATATGTGAGAGTCAGTAATTGTGAGAGTGGCTGCATGGATGAGTGTGTATTTGTATCAGTGATTCTATAAGAGAGTAATTATGTGTTAGTATCTGTATGAATAAGTGAGGTTGTGTCTGTATAACTGTATAGGTGAGTAAATGGAAGTATGATTGATTCTTTGCATGACTGACTAAGTGTGTGAGTAACTCTGGATATGTGGCAGTGTGTGCGTGTCTGTATAGGTGTATGAGTGCATATGATAGTGTTGTATTGATTAGTGACTGCATGTATGAGTGACTGTATGGGTGAATGAGTGGATGTGTGTGTAGACCTAGGAATCAGTCAGTGCGTATTTAGTAACTGGTATTGATGTGTCTATTTTTTCGAAAATGGTAGTCTGTATTTTAGAGTGGGTGTATCAAAGGTTATATTCAGGTGTGAGGAGGTGCATCAGATTTTCACGTGGATGATGTCATCAGTGATGTCATCAGTGATGTCACTGACCATGTCATGAATGATGTAATATGTGACGTCATCAGCAGTGCATTGCGGGGGTGCGAGTTATAGTTAGCTGAACTAACTATAACGCCGGAATTTCTATGGTTTTGTACAAGTGAAATGTCCAACTAACTATAACGTTCCTGAAACCTATGGTTTTTTCAGTTAATTTCTATGGTTTTTTAAATGCTAATTTCTAACTATAACGTGCCTGAAACCTATGTTTTTTCAGTGAATTTCTATGGTTTTTAAACGCTAATTTCTAACTATAACGTGCCTGAAACCTATGGTTTTTCCAGTGAATTTCAAAGGTTTTTTAAATGAAAATTTGTAAGTCTAATGTACCTCAATCCTATGGTTTTTTATATATATATATATATATATATATATATATATATATATATATATATATATATAATGTACTGGCGGTCACCAGTAGATAGTTATAGTTAGGACCTATTTTCCATAGGAAATCCGCAACATTCTATTTGAAATAACTTTGGCGCCGGTTGACGAATCTTCGCGAAATTTTCAAACTTGTTGGGCGCTCCGGTCCGCTCCTATCCTGAAAGTCTCGGGGAGATTTGTCAAGCGGGGGCTGAGAAAAAAGGGGGGTCCCAAAACGCGTTTTCCCCATGCAATTTTCCATAGGAACCTTTAGTCGCAGCTACGGAATTACACCAAATTTGGCAAATAGGTAGCCCTTGATTCAGTGTCGTGCCTTTTGCTTAAATGGTGTAAATCCGTGCAGTAGTTCCTGAGAAAATCAAAAGTAAAGTCACATATATATCTATGGCCGAGTAGGGTCCGCGTACCCTCCCGATCATGAGCTGCATGCTAATTGGCTGTCAACACTCCAAATCAGGAAGTGTTGGCAGCCATTTTATGCCTCGGTAGAACCGAGGCACAGAAACAAGTGCGCAAAATGCACAAAGGGGGCAGGGTAGAAACACCCTGACCCCCTAGGTCTGCTCAGGGGGTCCCACAAGGACCCCCTGGGCAGAAAAAAGCATTTAAAAAAAAAAAAAATTGGCGGGATGCGCTTAGGGTGCGCGGATCCCACCGAGAAAAAAAAAGAAACAAGTGCGCAAAACGCACAAAGGGGGCAGGGTAGAAACACCCTTACCCCCTAGGTCTGCTCAGGGGGTCCCACAAGGACCCCCTGGGCAGAAAAAAGCATTTTTTTAAAAAACAAATCGGCGGGATGCGCTTAGGGTGCGCGGATCCCGCCGAGAAAAAAAAGAAACAAGTGCGCAAAACGCACAAAGGGGGCAGGTTAGAAACACCCTGACCCCCTAGGTCTGCTCAGGGGGTCCCACAAGGACCCCATGGGCAGAAAAAAGCATTTTTTTTTTTAAAAATCGGCGGGATGCGCTTTGGGTGCGCGGATCCCGCCGTAAAAAAAAAAAATTGAAGCGCGGTCTCCCGCGCTTCGATGCTATTTTGCCCCCGAGTGGGCCAAGTCCCGGGGGCATGTGGGGGTGGGTTTATAGTTTATGGGGGGGCCTCTAAGGCCCCCCAAGCCCCAGGGTCTACCACCCCCCGAAGCTTTAAATAAAAAATGGTGCAGGAGGGCTCTCCGCCCTCCCGCAGCCCTGGGGACCGCCACCCCCCGGGGCTTCTTTTTTTAATTTTAATAACCTGTGTGGCCCCCCCACATACCCCAGGGACCGCCACCTCCCCGGGGAACTTAGAAAAGAAATTTGGGGGTCTGTTTCGAACCCCCGAAGCCCCGGGGACCACCACCTCCCCGGGGCTGTGCAATTGAAGGGAGGGGGGCCGTGCGGCCCCCCTCCTGGAGCCTGTGGTGGCCCTGGGGACCGCCACCCCCCAGGGCCGGCTCCTGCAGTGTCCCGGGGTGCCTACCCCCGGGACACTGCTGTTTGCAATGGCAGGACGGGAGCCTCGCGGCTCCCGTCCTGTCATTGAAATGAAATGAAATTTGTACTTGTAAAGCACACTTGTACCCCCAAAGGGGTGTCCTGGCGCTGTACGCATACCGCTGTGGAACCCTTCCTGGCTTTTCCCTGTGAAATGTCCACTCCTGGGCACCCCCAGGGTGAAGCCAGGCATCCCAGCGCTGTTGGGGCCGTTGTGGAGATTAAGCAAGCTATTGCCCAGAGTTGCAGAGTGGGACCCATGATTAGAATAGGCACCGAGGCGAGAATTATCAGGTCCGAGGAAATTGAGCCCAAGACCCGCCGAGGCGGGAATTGAACCCTGGTCCCGGGCCAGATCTCTGCATCAGGGTCTGCCGCTCTAACCATTGAGCCACACTTCTCCACCATGCAAGTCATTGCAAACTTGCTTTGCTTCATTGAAGCGAGAGCAGGGAAACCTGCTCTCGCTTCAATGAAGCAAAGCAGATTGCTTTTCCATAAGGGGAGCTGCATGTCAGCAGCTCCCCTTGTGGAAAAGCAATGCCGGCTCCCGCAGGACGCGGGGAGCCGGCGGGACCGTGCGGGGATTGGGGACCCCCCCACGGTCCCCAACCAGTGGCCAGGCCCCGGGGGATGGGGTCCCCGGGGCCATTAGTGGCCTGGGAGGGGGGCCACGCAGCCCCCCTCCCAAAAAAAGGAATTAAAAAAAAGGCAAAGGCCGGCCCCGGGGATGGGGTCCCGGGGCCTTAAATGGCCTGAGGAGGGGGCCACGCAGGCCCCCTCCGAATATTGTATAAAAAAAAACAGTGGCCATGCCCCGGGGATGGGGTCCCCGGGGCCAATAGAGGCCCAGGGAAGGGGGCCACGCGGCACCCTTCCCGTTTTTTTATTTTACAAAAAAAAAAAAGAACATGCTGAGGCCCCGGGGGATGGGGTCCCCGGGGCCAAAAGTGGCTGAGGGAAGGGGCCATGCAGCCCCCTCCCATAAAAAAAAAAGACAGAGAAAAAAAGACCGGCATCATGCCGGAGGCCCCGCCCCCTCCCTGCAGCAGTCAGCAAACGCGCCCCCTGGTGCGTTTTGAGAAGGGGAAGTAATTCCCCTTGAATACTGGGGGTCCCTGGGGGCCAACTAGCCCACCAGGAACCTCCAGTATGCGCCAGGGAGCTGCGTTGCAGAGAGGTGTACAGAGGCCACGCCCCTTTTTACACCTCTCTGCAACGCAGCTCTGTGGCGCTTTTTGGAGATACATGGTGGGCTAGTTGGACTCCAGGGACCCTCAGTATTCAAGGGGACTTAATCCCCCAACTTAAAACGCGCCACGGGGCGCGTTTGCACAGTGGTGAAGGGAGGGGGCGGGGCTTCAGGTGACATGTGTGCAAACAGGCCCCGTGGCGCGTTTTAAGATGGGGAATTAAATCCTCTTCAATCCTGAGGGTCCCTGGGGGCCAACTAGCCCACCAGGTACGTCCAGAAAGTGCCACAGAGCTGCGTTGCAGAGAGGTGTAAAAAGGGGTGTGGCCTCTGAACACCTCTTGCAACGCAGCTCCCTGGCGCATACTGGAGGTACAGGGTGGGCTAGTTGGACCCCAGGGATCCTCATGATTCAAGGGAACTTAATCCCCCAACTTAAAACGCGCCACGGGGCGCGTTTGCACAGTGGTGAAGGGAGGGGCGGGGCATGTTATTGTTAGAAATTAGCATTTAAAAAACCTTTGAAATTCACTTAAAAACCATAGGTTTCAGGCACGTTATAGTTAGAAATTAGCATTTAAAAAACCTTTGAAGTTCACTGAAAAAACCATAGGTTTCAGACACGTTATAGTTAGAAATTAGCATTTAAAAACCTTTGAAATTCACTGAAAAAACCATAGGTTTTAGGGACAGTTATAGTTAGTTGGACATTGCACTCGTACAAAACCCGTGAAATTCCCCCGTTATAGTTAGTTCAGGTAACTATAACTCGCGCCCCCGCAATGCACTGCTGATGACGTCACATATTACATCACTCATGACATGGTCAGTGACATCACTGATGACATCACTGATGACATCTCAAATGACATCACTGATGACATCATCCAAGTGATAATCTGATGCACCTCCTCACACCCTAATATAACCTTTTATACACCCACTCTAAAATCAGACTACCATGTTCGAACCCATAGACACACCAATAGCAGTTAGTACATACCCGCTCAGTGATTCCTAGGTCTACACACACACATCCACTCATTCACCCATACAGTAACTCATACATGCAGTCACTCATCAATACAGCACTATCATATGCACTCTTACGCCTATACATACACTCACACACCGCCACTCATCCATAGACTTACTCACACACCTGCTCAGTCATGCAAAGAATCAATCACACCCATTTACTCACCTATACAGTTATACACAGACCACCTCACTTATTTATACAAATATTAACACATACTTACTCTCTTATACAATCACTGATACAAGCACACACTCATCCATACAGCCACTCTCACAATCACTCACTCTCACGTATAGTCATTTATAGACTCCAACACTCACATATACTGCCTTTCACATATGTAGTTACTCACACATATACCACTGAGATATCCATTCACTCACCAACACACCCATACACACACTCACCCACCCATACAGCCCTTCACAGATGCACTCTTCAACACATACACCCAGTGAATCACCTACTCACACATCTATGCACAGAGTCACCCACCCCCTACCTACTCACACAGACACTCGGGCACCCATACAGATACTCAGACAACCAATCAATAACCCATATAGACAGTCATGTAGCTACTCACCAAGCCATGCAGCCACTTACACACCAACAGACAGACTGATACAGACATTTACACAGTTTACTCACTAACCCATGCATTCAGTAAGATACACTTAATCAGTCACTTATACAATCAGTCACGCACCTACTAAATCATCCATTCAGACACTTATACACCCACTCATTCTTCAATACACCTTGGCATATATATATATAAAACATATTTAAACTTTACAGAAACACACAGTCACTGGATGATGTCATCTGAGATGTCATCAGTGATGTCATCAGTGATGTCACTGACCATGTCATGAATGATGTAATATGTGACGTCATCAGCAGTGCATTGCGGGGCGCGAGTTATAGTTATCTCTACTAACTATAACGGTCGACTTTCTCTGGTTTTGTACGAGTGAAATGTCCAACTAACTATAACGTCCCTAAAACCCATGTTTTTTCAGTGAATATATATATATATATATATACAGAGTGATTTCTCAGTGCTGAAAATATGAGACTGTGAAAGAACTATAATGAGTCTCTTTGAAGTTACATGAAAGGCAGTAAAGTGTGGTACTGCTGCAGAGTACAAAACAATTTTCCTGCTAGATAGAGATCTCTGACTATTGTCTAGTGGCAGTTTTGATGCCATAAAGTAATGCAGATTAGTAAAGCCACGCATTAGAAACACTTTGAAACAGATGAAATGTATGTGAGAGAGGGGCTATGGAGAGATGAGGGGCACGTTTGCAAGGATGGTAGTGAGGGAATCAAAGGAGGTCATAGTGTGCAATTGTAAAGCACACCTTCACCCGTAGGCATCTTGGCGCTGAATAACAGATATTTATTGAAAGTCATGGGAGGGTGCCAAAATGATTGTCACACTGGCTTCCACCAGTGCTAAAGGCTGCAATGATGGGTGTGTGGCAAAGTAAAGTAATACTGTGTCTTTTTTCCTCTCTTTCTTAGTCTTTTTGGAGAGCGTACGGATTTCACAAAGGAAAGGTAAGGTGACTTCGTCATTAGTGACTGTTAAACACTTCACTCACGCACACACCCACCTACACTTTGAAACCAACAACCTATCTGCCTTCTACGTAGGATAGTGTTTTAAAAGGATAGTTTTAGGCACTAGCAGAGATGGCGTATCGTTGGATGAATGCTGCCCAGGCCCTAAGTCTGGTTCTGGAGTCCAGCTCTGAGGCAGGATCAGAGACTGAGACAGAAGATACTGAGACAGCATCTGAGGGAGAGGACAATGGAGCAGAATCTGGGAGTGATTTTTCAGTTGGTGCAGTTCCATTTGACGACTCATCTTCCAGCGATTCTGAAGGAGACGATGTCAGTCGTGCTGTCCGTTTGCCAGCACAGTCTGTGCAGCGGGACACCAGTAGCAGGTTAGAGCAACCCAGAGAGCAGTCACGTGCGGCCGCAAGCACAGACGGAGCACTGTCTTGGCAGCCTCCCAATTTAGGTCAGCCCCAAATTCCACCTTTCACTGGTGACGCTGGATGTAAAGTTGATACAGCAAATTTTTTGCCAATTGACTACGTCCATCTCTTTTTGGATGTTGACTTCCTTGACGAAATTGTGAAGCAAACTAATTTGCGTGCCGAACAATTTCTGAGAGAGCATGCAGGCACTCTTGGGCCTCATTCTATGGCACGCAAGTGGAATCCCACTTCTTTAGGGGAGTTGAAGATATTTTTGGGCCTCACGCTTAAAATGGGGGTAGTGCATAAACCAACCTTGGTATCCTACTGGTCTACTTGCATGGTTTGGTTAACCCCCATCTTCGCACCATACATGAGCAGAGATCATTTTTTGCTATTGCAGCGCATGCTGCATTTCAATGACAATTCTGCTGCATTGCCCTGCGACCATCCAGACCATGACAGGTTGTTCAAAATTCGGCCTGTCGTGGAACATTTGTCTGCCATGTTTCCAGAGGTTTATACTCCAGGAAAGAATATAGCCATTGATGAGTCCTTGATCTTGTATAAAGGGCGGCTGCTGTTTAGGCAGTACATTCCGAGCAAACGCGCTCGCTATGGCATCAAGCTGTACATGCTGTGTGAGAGCTCGACTGGCTATGTGTACAGCTTGAGAGTGTATACAGGGAAGGACACAACTCTTAACCCTGAATGAATGAATGAAAATAATCTTGTATAGCGCTAACTTAGCCCAAGGGCGTCAAGGCGCTGACAACGAGGCGAGACAACGGATGGTAAACCGGGTAGAAATGCTCAGGGGAAGCTCTGTTTAAAAAGCCAGGTCTTCAATGCTTTTCGGAATAGAGAGTGTGACACCTGACTAGAGAGCTCCTGCGGCAGTGAATTCCACAATTTGGCGGCAGCAGTGGAGAACGCTCTACCTCCCCATCTGGCCTTTTTGAAACTCGGAATTCTAAGCAATTTTTTTTCCGAGGATCGAAGCTGTCTGGTGGGGACATAGCGATGAAAGAGAGCTTTGATACCCTCGGGGCCAACATCGTAGTAGGCGTTATGGGTAAGGCATAATGTTTTAAACAGAATCCTTCGGTCCAAGGGAAGCCAGTGTAGGGATCTAATTGTTGTGGAAACTGAATGGTATTTGGGCAGGTCGGTCACCAGCCTTGCAGCTGCGTTCTGCACCAACTGCAGACGATTAATCAGTCCTTTGTTAATGCCCAAATAAAGGGCATTACAATAGTCCAACCCTGTAGGTTGCCCTCCCACGCTAGGGGTCACAGGAAAGATCGTATGGGAGCTTGTCCAGCCACTTTTTCACAAAGGTTATAACCTTTATGTGGACAATTTCTATACAGGAGTAGAGCTGTTCAGTGAGCTCTACAAAGCTGGCACCGTGGCTTGCGGTACAATTGGTTGTCGCTGCAAAGGATTCCTGCAGGAGCTTGTTTGCAAGAAGCTCCAGAAATCCCAGAGCAATGCGTTGCGTTCCAGCGAACTGCTCGCAGTCAAGTTCTCCGATAGGCGTGACGTGTACGTGCTCACTACAATTCATGCTGAGAGCACTTCCCCTGTCACGGTTTGGGGTCAGATGGCCGAAGTCCACAAGCCCACCTGTATGCTTGATTACAACAAGTACATGGGCGGAGTGGACAAGAACGACCAGGTTCTTCAGCCATACAATGCGAGTCGTAAAACTCTCACTTGGTATAAGAAACTGTTTACTCACCTGATCCAGATGGCAACATACAATGCGTATGTTGTTTATCGTCAGACCACCACAGGAAGACTCATGTCTTTCCTTGACTTTCAGTTGTCTGTGATTGAAAATCTCACTGCTACAGAAGCAGCAGCCTCCACTTCATGTGTTCTGGAGGACGTGGCAAGGCTGCAGGAGCGACATTTTGCTGATAAAATTCCTGCAACACCCAAAAAGGAGCGACCATGTCGTCGTTGTAAAGTGTGCTCGATGGAGGGAAAAAGGCAGGAGACTCGTGTTTACTGTCCCCAGTGCCCAAGTAAGCCTGCCTTCTGTTTTCCTACTTGCTTTATGTTGTATCACACTAAAGCAAAATACTGGGAAATTGACTGAGGTGGAGCTGCCAATAGGTAAACCTTTCAATTGGTGTGAATGGATACCTACTGTCTTTGGGCCACTCTTTCACTACGCAAGCAGCTGCAGAATATTTCTTCCTCTACTTCAGGAAATCATGGACTTCTCAACACCTTTATCTGCTTTGAGAACGTGGTAGTTGTGCTGTTCGCCAATTGACAAGTGCATTATAGTCCCCACGCTGCAAATACTGGTGGACAGAACATACGCCACGTTGTCACGGAGTACCCGTGTTTCACATTCAACCATTCTTCATAGTTTATGGTGTTCGCTTTAGAAAGCTTTTGAAAATTTCCAGCATGTTTGCCTTAGTTTCAAAGGTAGATATGCTTGCTCAGCTCGAGGAATGGCTTTGCGGCATACTCGGGCACCCCCCAACTTGCATCCACAAACTGGAAGGAGTTGGATTTAGCACAGTGAGAGCATTGATAGCAAGTGACAGTAATGTTTTCTCATGCTTCAAGTAGCTAGAGATGGAAGGCATTAGTATAGGGTCTCTTGACAATTAGACAGGATTAGTCAGGACTCTGATGAGGACAGACACGCGAATGGGTTAGAACAGCTTATGGTAGGTGCGCTTTTTGAGGAATATTGCAAAAGTAGAAGGCAGATAGTAAAGGTAGTATAGATACATGTCATGACTTCATCTTCACCCATGGATTCAAATCCATTGCTGCCACTCTCGCACTGAATTTACTATAGTACTTATGGGTCAATGCTGCTTGCCATGTTCATCCTCCGTTAGAACTTAGTAGATTGTCAGTTTGCTGTATGATAAGTGTATTACAGTCACTGCACATAACGGTGGATTGGACATATGCTACGTTGTCACGGACTACCCGTGTTTCACATTCATCCGTTCTTCATAGTTTATGACGTTATCTTTTGAAAATTTCCAGCATGTTTGCCTTTGTTTCAAAGGTAGATATTCTTGCTCAGCTCGAGGAATGGCTTTGCGGCATACTCAGGCACCCCCCAACTTGCATCCACAAACTGGAAGGAGTTGGATTTAGCATAGTGAGTGCGCTAGAGGCGCATGAAAAACATGTCTTCCTGAGCCTCAGTGGCTGTCATGGAAGCCATTAGTAAAGGTTCACTCGGCATGCGTTCGGTAACGTTCAGGAAGAAGGAGGTGGAGACTTGACAGGTGGTAAAATGTAGTCAAACTCATTATGTCTTGTGGCATATGAATGTGATGGGCCCTTGCATGGCGGCGATATGTTTGTGTGAGTGCAAGTGATCTGGTTGTTTGGGCCTGTGGCTGGCGGTATGGAAGTCGTGTGTGTGGTGTGTGAATGGTGTGTGAATGGACCATAAAGTTGTTGGGGCCGTGAAGTGGCTTTATGGCTCCCCTTCAGAAGGCTTGGCTTCAATATTTATATACTTTGATAAGTATTTGTGCTTTGAAGCCAGCGTTTCTGGAGGTGCTAAAACCAACCAGTGTAAGTGGTGGATTAGCTTTATCAAATTAGTGTTAGATTTATATTTGTGGCGGTTTAATGGCCTTTTGTAAGATTTTTTTTTTGTCAATATGGGTAGCAGGGGACTTTGTGCCTTAGCTCAGTCGTCACCTAGGCAAACCTTCACATTTTTGAGTATTAGACAAAGGGGGAAGTACAAGGGTGAATGAATTGCGTGGCTCTCACTGTTTTTTTTTCCCAACATGCCCTGCAAACCTCAAATTTAATTGAAAAAAACTCTTTTTCCACACATTTTTGTGTGGGAAAGTTGTGGGATCACTGATCTGACACAAATTTCCTACCACCCAGCGTTCCCCCAGGTCTCCCTATAAAAATGGTGTCTCACTCGTGTGGGAGGCCCAAGTACCCGCGACAGGCAAGGGCCCAAAACGTATTGAGGAGACATCAAAATTGCCTATCACAAAACAACCTGGTTTTGCAAGGGGAGGTCATCTGGGTTTTTCGCCCCGTGCTCGGTGGCCAGCTAGGGAAACCTACCAAACCCACACATTTCTGAAAACAAGACATCCGGGGGATTCCAGGGAGGTATGGCTTGCGTGGATTCCCCAATGTTTTCTTACCCAGAATCCCCTGCAAACCTCAAATTTAGCTGAAAAAATCACTTTTTCCACACATTTTTGTGTGGAAAGTTGTGGGATCACCGGGCTGCCACAAATTTCCTACCACCCAGCGTTCCCCCAGGTCTCCTGATAAAAATGGTGCCTCACTCATGCGGGAGGCCCAAGTACCCTCAACAGGCAAGGGCCCAAAACGTATTGAGGAGACATCAAAATTGCCTATCACAAAACAACCTGGTTTTGCAAGGGGGGTCACCTGGGTTTTTGGCCCTGTGCTCAGCGGCCAGCTAGGGAAACCTACCAAACCCACACATTTCTGAAAACTAGACATCCGGGGGATTCCAGGGAGGTATGGCTTGTGTGGATCCCCCATCGTTTTCTTACCAAGAATCCCCTGCAAACCGCAAATTTAGCTGAAAAAACACTTTTTCCACATATTTTTGTGTGGGAAAGTTGTGGCATCACCGGGCTGACACAAATTTCCTATCACCCAGCGTTCCCCCAGGTCTCCCGATAAAAATGTTGCCTCATTCGTGTGGGAGGCCCAAGTACCCGCGACAGGCAAGGGCCCAAAACGTATTGAGGAGACATCAAAATTGCCTATCACAAAACAACCTGGTTTTGCAAGGGGGTCACCTGGGTTTTTGGCCCCGTGCTCGGCGGCCAGCTAGGGAAACCTACCAAACCCACACATTTCTGAAAACTAGACACCCGGGAATTCCAGGAGGTATGTCTTGCGTGGATCCCCCAACGTTTTCTTACCCAGAATCCCCTGCAAACCTCAAATTTAGCTGAAAAAATCACTTTTTCCACACATTTTTGTGTGAGAAAGTTGTGGCATCACTGGGCTGACACAAATTTCCTACCACCCAGCGTTCCCCAGGTCTCCCAATAAAAATGGTGCCTCACTAAAGAAACCTTGAAGGATCTACACAAATGACCCCTTGCTGAATTCAGAATTTTGTCTACTTTTCTAAAATGTATAGCTTTCCAGGATCCATTATTGCTTTCATACCCATTTCTACCATTAACTGGAAGAAGGTTGAAAGCACAAAAAATAGCAAAAATAGGCTATATCCCAGTAAAATGCCAAAACTGTGTAACAAATGCTGGTTTTCTGACAAAAGTCTGTCAGTCCCTAAAAGCTGGGGAAATGGTGATTTCAGCCCCACAAACCCTGTGTTGATACCATTTGCAGGGAAAAAACCAGACACTTTCATTTGCAGCACTTTTTTCCCATTTTTCAAAAAACAAACAAAATTTAGCTGTATTTTGGCTAATTTCTGGGTCCCCTCTAGGGGAATCCACAAACCCTGGGTACCTTTAGAATCCCCATGATGTTGGAAGAAAAGGACGCAAATTTGGCGTGGATACCTTATGTGGTCAAAAAGTTACAGAGGCCTAAGCGCGAACTACCCCAAATAGCCAAAAAAGGGCTCAGCACTGGGGGGGAAAAGGCCCAGCAGTTAAGGGGTTAACAGAAAAACAATACTCCATGATAGAAAAAGAATTGTTAGCTTGTTGGTGGGCGGTCATGAAATTTAGCAACTATGTGTGGGGTAAGCATTTTATCATTCAGACTGATCACAAACCTTTGATTTACATTCTAAGTGGCAAGAATTGTAAAAGTTTTACTCCACGGATTGCAAGTCTCTCGACCAAGTTGTTGCAACTTGACTTGGCAGCGGAATACATTCCTGGTGTGAGAAATGGATGTGCTGACTTTTTATCACGTTCTTCAGATTGGGTTGAGGAAGATATGGAATTGAGTGGTGAGGATGACAAGGAAAACTGTATTGTGGCATCCATTGACTTGCCTTCAGTGGGAGCTTTTTCTAAGCAGGATTGAAGGAAAGCACTGAAGGAAGATTTCACTTTAGGTTTGGTCATGAAATATATTGAGACAGGATGGCCCGAGGAGCGAAATCTTGATTTTGACCGAAAGACTTTTGTTAAGGTAGCAGAGGAACTATCTGTGGAGGATGGTCTACCATTAAGGGCTGACAAGTTTGTTCCCCCTATCGCTTTGAGACGAACTATCATAGTGGAGGCTCACGATGGACATTTAGGAACTACCATGACTAAAAAGCATGTGAGGTTCTGGTGGCCAGCCATTGATCGTGAGATAGAACATGTTGTCCAAGATTGTGTGATCTGTTCAATTTGTGACAAGTCTATGAAGTTGAGAACTCCCCCTTTGTGTCCCATTGATTTACCAAATGGCCCTTAGGATAAAATAGGAATTTACATTGTAGGACCATTCTATCCTTTAGCCAGCACATCTAGATATGCTTTAGGCATGGTGGACTACTACAGTAAGCGGCCTGAAGTGAAGTTTGTTGGAGAAGCGATGTCTAAGGTTGTTTTAGATTTCATGAAATAAGTATTTTTGAAGGAAGGATTTCCAGCAAAATTGGTCTTGGACAATGGTTTCCAGTTTGTTTCAGAAGAGTTGAGAATGTTCTTGGATGCAAGTGGCATAAAGCATCTTAAGAGTTCTTTATATCATCCTCAAACGAATGGTCTAGTCGAGAGGATGAACAAGGTGTTGTGAGAATGTATCCAATGGGCATTTGCCAATAGGTGTGTAGTGGCCAATGCTGTGAAGAGTATGCTTTGGTTTTATTGTAGCACCCCCCATGTTGCGACAGGGGTCTCACCGTTTGAATTGTTGCGTGGAAGAAGAGCTACCCCCTGTTTTTGCCCTGGATGTATGAATAAATGGGTGAAGTTTGGACAGACTAGAAAGTCAGAGAACATGTTTCCAGAATGCAACAAAACCAAAAATATTATTTTGATGAAATAAACAAAGTTAAGGCATCAGATGTTAGAGTTGGTGATATGGTACGTGTGTTAAACCTATACAGGTATCTAAAGAGAGATCCAGATTTGGTGTCCCTGTCAGGGTAACTAAGGTGAATGGTGGCAGTGTGGAAGTGGAAGGTGGACAATGGTGGAATAGTAAAAGGGTAGTGAGAGTGGAGGTTGCCAAAAATAGTTTGCATGGAGAGGGGAGAAATCCTATTGTTCTTCAAAACAAAGTCATTAAGGGAACGGAGGAGGCAGGTTCATATGACCAAACCCTTGTCTCAGCCAATCCAGGAGAGGATGGGGGTTTGAAAAGGAGCACCAGAGTAATTAGAGTACCTGTAAGGTTCAGAGATTGTGTCTAGTCCTGTAAACACTTTGTGATTTTGTTTTTAGGTTCCTGTTCTCCTTACATGCACTGTAGTAGGTTTATTGGTCAAGAACCCAAGAACAGTACCGGGGTCCAGCACGCCTCCTTAGCCCACCACCACCCAGCCTTCTTCCAGTTTGGGAATCCCTCCAGGCCTAAGAACACCGCCCGTGAGAGCACCAACACCCTGAAGGCCTGGCTGAACGAGCACAGCAAGAACCCCAGCAAGAGCGAGAAGATCATGCTCTGTAATATGTAATATATATTTGTCCAACCCTAATCACTTCAGCTTTTCTTAATATGGAATCTTGAGTGAATTAGCAACTTGTATATCTGTAATTCTCACCACGAGTAACTGTAGTAGACATATGTATTGTCACTTACTACCATTCTTTTTGAGTTTAGAGTTTATCTGTTTCGTATCTTATATGTAATTCATGTACTTTGAAATCCTTATGTAATGTAACCAGTTCTATTGTAAAGCAGTCTGACACCATCGGGTAAATATTGGTTAGTTTCTTTTCCTTAAACAGTTATTGTTATTTTTCGATTTGTTTAATGTCATGTTGTTATCTTTTTTCTAGGAGCATTTTCCTTATGTACTTGTTTCATGCATGTGGTTTTCGGCCATAATATGTTCTATAGGTAGGTTGGATTTGATGGTGTTACCCTTCTCCCTATGTTGATATTAAATGTTAGATCTGCAAAAAGGAAAAGCCATGTAGTGACCTGTCTATGCTGTCTCATGCTACGTATGGAACTTTGACAATAGGTGTTGAGGGTTCCATACACAGAGCGAGAGGCCGACGGTTGGTAACTTATGGTGCTGCTACTGACAGCTTGTCTCTTGATTAAATGAAGTTAGTAAAGCTACTTGCACTTGTCATCTTCTCTGTTCCAGAGTACCACAACCTCTTAATACATGAGGCCATATGTCCTTTAATTTTACCTAGATCGTGAGAAAAGATAATACAAGAGAGTTTTCTTAAGACCAGGGGCGTGGTTTTAATTGCATTTCATATACGTAGATATTTGCAATGCTTCAGTGACGGAAAATAGTTCTCCTTCTGGTGTTTTAGCATGCCATCTACAATAATATTAATTACATTTTTATAGAATTTGTTCCAATTTCCCAACACAGTTTGTAGTGAAAAGCACAGCCCCCAGTGAAGAGCCCAGCCTTGTGCCTTAAGGGTGCGTTCAGGTGCAATAGTTTCTGAATGGCCAGCTTTTTGTGGACCAACTGCCATGGGGAGAACAATGAAGGGAGTACTGATTCCTTCTGGATGGAGCCAATACCATATGACAGTCTTAGGCGATGACACAGGCATTAACAGCCTACAGGAATGTTCTCTTCCAGAACTAACAAAGTAGGTTTGTCTGCATTTTACTGTTCGCTGTAATATAGGACCCAAGGTTGATGGGATGTATACCCCACCATTCTAGGCATAGAAGGTGAAGGGCCCACAGAGAAGTCGGAAAGTGCAGTTTTGCATACTTAAGTCGAAGTTTCATATTGTCCCAAACAATTTTTTTAAAAATTACTTTTGCCAGTATTTTGACATAATCAGTGAAACAATGCAAATCAACATGGCAGTTTGTTATCTACTCTTTCTTCTATACAGTGCATTGCATGAGATTTTGTGGCCGAGCAGGAGAGTGTGATGCTAGAGAAGGCAACGTAGTGTGGGTGTGGTCCGCAGCCTACTGTAGAGGCTGCTGTTCCGGGGCTCCAGGGCTGAAGAGGAAAGGAAGCTGATATGCATCGTTCACTGCTCCAGCCGGGCCGGGCTGGCATGCTGAATTTGCTTTTGCCCTTTGCTTCTGCCCTGATTCTGCCCCTCCTTGGCCCCCTCCTTGACTGGACCGCGCTGTTTGCCACCTCCCTTCACAGCTCTCTTGGCTGCTTTCACCCGCGACCCCTGCCCTGAGGCCATGCTAAAGTTTTCTTCCAGCGGCTGATTGAGATGCTGGGTGGCTAACGAGGCTAATTGGAGGAGGTTTGAGGTAGCTCGAGGGCACACTGAGGCATTTTGGTGTTTGGCTCTTTGGCCCCCGGCAATCACACTGCACGACATGGTGATTTGTGGGAGGAGTAATGGCTGTCACCCCTGCTGTTGTGTGGATATGTTTGACTCCGAATGACTCCCTGTTACTCTGCAGCCGGTTAGGGCATACTCAGAGTGCTTCAAAAGACGTAAAAATACAAGTACTTGCCAAGCAATACCATCTTCCAACTGACTGCCAGTTGCAGGAGTGCACGTGTGAAATCTCACAGAGCAACCTTGTTTGCGGCCATTGCTGGGGCGGGACTTCGTCACCCAGCATACAGACTGTTTGGCCAGCAGGAGGGGCCACCTTACGACAGCGCTATTAAATGCTCTTCAAATCTTGTACCAAAGCAAGATAGGGGGATAGCAGAAGGGGACTGTTTCTTTGATAAAATGAAAGATCTATGCAGCGATCTCAAGGAATCTCTGCTGAGCGAGGTTGAACCCATCTATGCTCGCCTGGGGGTCATTAAAGCTCAATTAAGCAAATTGAACTCCCTCCCTGCTGCTCATCAGCCGATTGTGGCACCAGTAATACCTCATGTCCTTGAGCCAAGACTAGAGCTACTCCATCTGTGGTTCCCAGCTGCTCCAGTATGACACCAGATGGCCTTCATCCTCCAACAAATGTTCTGGTAACCCAACCAAAGCCGGCTAGGGGAGACCTAATAGCAAAGAAGGGTCCAATGGAAAGTGGCAGGGGTAGAGCTAACAAGGAAGTCACTAATATTAAGGGGAAAAAGCCAGCTACTTTCCCACAACTTCCCACTGAATGTGCTCCATACATTTTGGCGCTGAAGGATGTTCCAACTATACCTGCATCCACACATGAAGACGATTCTGGCCTGTAGAATAAAACAACTCATTGGCTCAAAAGCAAAGCTTGGTGGCTCTCAAGTTTGTTGTCTGAAATGTTATTGGTCAGAAGAACCCCCTCGATAGGCCCAGGCAGAAAACAGGTAAATGGAGACTTTGTGATAATCAACTTTAGATCTCTAATCACGCCTAAACTTTTTCTGCAGCCAATTTCAACCCCTGGGATCTATGCAGGTGTTATCCTTGGGCTACTTCTACAGGCCTTCTGTGCTATCAAGGGCAATCGACACAGGGAGTACCAACCGCCACGTCCTCAATAGCCTACATTTGAGGTGAAAACTAGCAATGCTTTCGAAATATTGGCCTCCTTGGAAGACCTAGAATGACACTGTCCCAAATTGGTTTCTGTCTCTGGGGTAGGCGATCTTAAGTCTTCGAAACAGGAGGAACCTCAACCTTTAGACAAAGGGGACTTGCTTATAACCCAGGACTTACATCCTGACAATGCATCTTATAGAATTCGTCAGTCACAGATTGATGTAGTATTGCCCATAACCCAATATCAAGCTCTGCTGGGAAGGCCCTAAGCCTCGTTTCATGGAATATTGCAGGAGCCTGCTCACAAATATCAAATCCTGACTGGTTCGGCTTTGTCAACTTTTTTGAGATTATATGTTGTCAAGAAACATGGTTGATGGAAGGATTCCACATTGGACTTGCCACCTTTTTTCCATCAAAATTACTGATTTTCAAACCTCGGAATGTTTGTTCCCCCCTTATTTCCTGGTAATTCTCTTAACTTTTCTTTCAAACCCGATATTATGCTGATCAACTTTTATTATAAAATTTTTAATCAGTCGGTGAGTGATGTAAATGATCAGTTGAATTAATTTTTAGAGGACTTTTATTAAAAATCAAAACGTGCTGTTTATATCATTTATGTAGGAGATTTTGACAGTATTTATGTCAATATCCTGACAATCGAGTGTGTGGTTTTAGCAATTTAAAAAATGATAATGTTACCCATTTTAAGCACACAGCTTACGGCGAGGCACTATATGAGTTGATGCTAAAGCATTACTTAAAATTTTCAAGTGATATTTGCTGCTTGGAGAATGCTCATTCTGACCTTCCCAGGATATTATGCTGAGAGCACCATTGACTATATCCTATTATCAACTGAGCTACTCCCTCTTCTTATAGATTTTGCTGTGAATAGTAAAAGTGACTGCAACCCACTCTCCATTAAACCAAACTCTCAAATAAGTGCACTAGCCCAAAAAGTAACAACAGTATTGAGTTTTCCAAGAACAAAGGATTGAAGATTAAATGGGATAAGGTAGACCCAATTGTTTTTCACCAAGTTATTGTGAAAGATACTATGGGCTCTATTTTTATATTTTTAAGGACGAGGTAGGGCCAGCTAAGATAGAATCTGAGTTTAATACCATTTCTAGGTCTATCTCAGACAACCTCACCTCTAGTATACCCTCCCTTGAGCCACTGCCATGTCAGTGGTTTAATGCGGCTTGCACCGCTGCCCATAAACAGCTGTTGGCCAGCTTAAAAAGCCACCCATGTGTAGCTTCTGATGTTAAGAAGGCTATATAAATTGACTCGAGGAAAGAAAAACTGAGATTAGGAATAAGGCCTGGGAAGATCTCATAGTGGCAGGGAAGTCCAGGGACAGTTCAAAATTTTGGGAAGTTGTTAATCGGCTTTTTTTTACTGAGCTGGATTCACCCAAAATAGAAAATGTAATTTCAGTAGACGCATGGGTGATCCACTCTGCAAACATATTTTCATCGGAAATTCTACTTCCTAACACAGTTTAAGACTGCAGCCCCAATCATCAGCACTCCCAAGACCTGTTGGAGTCCATGAAGTGACCCTAGCCATCAAAAAACGTATCTCTGGAAGGCTCCTGGCCCTGATGAAGTGCCAGCCGCTATTGTTAAAACTGATATAAATCTGTGGGCCCCTTTGCTAACAAATGTTTTTAGATCTGCCATGTTAGGGCCCATCCCCCATTCTTGATGGATGGCTACCGTTGTCAATATCTTTAAAAAGGGGGACAGATCAAAGCCGATGTGCTGCAGGCCGATTTCTTTATTATACAGTAGCACCAAATCCTGGATCAAGTATTATTGTCTCGCCTGGAAGACTGGGCAGTGGAGAATAACATTCTGACGGAAGCCGAGTATGGATTTAGACCTGGTATTGGCAGCCGAGCAATGCTTAAACCTCTACCTCATAATAGGGAAATATGTGAAGGCCAATAGGCATTCGTTACATCTGGCCTTTATTGATCTGCCTTTGACCTAGTAAATCGTTTCAAGCTAAGGGACATGATGGCCAGGATGGGCGGCAAGAAAGAACTTCTCAACCTTATCAGGCGCTTACACGAGGACCTTACAGTAAGGGTGCCCTACAGCCGCTCAGGCGAATGTTCTCCTCATATTAGCTCCACCCAGGGTGTTAGGCAAGAGTGTATATTGGCGCCTTCACTTTTCTTGCTTTATATCAACAAGATTAACAAACACCTAATGGAAAATGGAAAGGACATGCCACATATGGGAAAGAAACTTACATCCATTTTGTTATATGCTGATGATGCGTTGCTTCCACAGCAAACAGCCTACAGACCCTTCTATATTTGTTTTTAACCCACATGAATGACTTGGACATGCAGGTAAATGTTTCAAAAACTTACATTATGACCTGGGGTGGTCCAAGCAGGAAGTCCAAGCCTTTTGTTATGGTGGATTCTCACTTAGCAAAGGTACATTTTTTTAATTCCTTAGGTATTCTTTTTAGTCCATTTTTTAGCCGGACCGCAATACTAACCTCTACAACACAGCACTTTAACAGATACATTGAGTCCATGGTCAGATTTGCACATAGGTTAAAGCATAAACCAATCTCAGAAATGCAGAGTTCATATAAGAGTAAATGTATCTTGGTGGGGGTATATGGAGCCGGGCTAAGGGGTTACTGCAAAGCGGGGGTCCTGCAAAGAGCTGAACATTGTTTTATGCGCAGATTATTGTCAGTTCCTGGGGGCACTGCTACATCCATATGCCATGGAGAACTTAGAATGCCATATCTGGGAGGTGCATGGTCCTGGCCACAAATAAGAACGGCCGCTTGAATTTGGAGCTCTGCCGTGAGTCGGGCACAGGACAGCAACAGCGGCATCAAAGGCATGGTGGGGGCCTGCTAACCTGCCCCCCCACCCTGCACACAACTCTAGATGGTCGGCATCCCAGTAGCTGATGCCGCCACCGGCCCACCCTAATCGCGCCAGCTCCATGCAAGACTGCTGGGCCTGGAGGCAGAAGTAAAGCCTTGGCCCCCAGCACAGCAGCCTCACCCCTTCTGCTGGAGTGGCTCTTGGCTGCCGGTAGCCCTGCCCTCCCGGAGGTCCCGGCCTTAGACAGAGGTGACCTGCTGATACCGGGGCTTGCCGTGGTCGACGGCAATGACAACAGCCAGGTTTGTTTCTCTGATGGCTCTGCGGCACATGAGGGGAAGCCTGTCGGGGCCTACACCGCCCACATCATCGCAGCCAGCGGGCCAAAGCCAACTCGACCTAGCATCACCGTGGCCAGGAACAGCGCACAACAGGTAGCTGGGGTCCTAACAACCAGCCCTCCTGCCCCTTTCACCATTATCTTTCCAGTACCTACTGCTGTATCCGTGTCTGGGGGCCCTGAATGCTGTGACTACAGAGGAGCCTGGGCCCACAACATTGTGGACCCCCAACGCGAGTCGCCCCAGCCCTGTACCATCTTGAACGGCAACAGTGATCTTTGCGGCACGTCTGAGGCCAAGCAATAAACCCGCCCTCCTTACTATACTCCATGCTGGGCCCCGACCAGTGAGGATCTGTTCAACCTAGGGGCTGTAGAGGCGCGAGTTGACCTTGCCTCATCGGTCGCTACCCCCTGTGCCTACTGATCACACAACTTGTTAGAAATGGGATTTCTGGTTGGCTAGGGCAAGCGCCTAAGCCAGGCAGAAACCACCACTCTAGTCAGGGCAAGGGAGTTACAGACTGAAGATAACCCCTGCTCACCCCCTTGGTAGCTTGGCACGAGCAGTCAGGCTTATCCCAGAAGCAATGTGTAAAGCGTTTGCGCAACACACTCACACATCAGCAACACACTAGGCACACCACAAAAGAAACTCCACACAAGGTTATATAAAAATAGCCTTTGTATTACTCATAAAACACAGTAGAAAGCAATCACATATATAGACTGTGCCACCTGGCACTGGGTATGACTTTACAGGGGATTTTATACATTACAGGGCCAATCGACACTGTCATCACCATTAGAATGCCAAGTTAGCAAAGCCAGTAACTATTGGTAAAACACTGTACGTAGCATAAACACATTAGGCTTACATCATAGTCAGCAATGCGTTATTCCCAAACACATCATGCCCCTCTTAGGCATAAACATTATTGCTGCACATTACACTGGCGGAGTGCACACATTAGGCATAACCCACATACCGACATTGAGCATAGCACATTGGCTCATACACAAAATTAGCCACAGTGCACCCAAGGGAACACTTGCAGTAATGTCCCCTAGCCCACAAACTTCCTATAGCGTATCTGGGCATAACACCATGGTGCCCTGTAGTGGAAACCTAAAAAAAAAGGAAAGGCAACCATATCCCCACTGGGAATACCCCTTATGACTCCTCTTTCTAACTTATGGAGGAGTGGGAGCCTCTGTCGAGGTCGTGCCCTGACTCCCAAAGGAAAGACCCCGGTGCCCAGCGCAACAAATCCGGGGCCGGGCGCAACACACCCTGGCTCTGTTAATGAAAAATAAAAAATAAATGCCTGAGGCTGGAGATGAGTGCAGCTGCCCGCGACCAAGCGGCGCAACTGCGATAATGCCCTAGGGTGTCAACGAGCTTGCGGCCAGTTCCCGATCGGGGGCCCATCCTGGGCTCGCCCTGCAATGGCCACAGACATGAGGATGGGGGCCCCTCCACCCCCTACTCGCGAGGGGATCCCCCGGCAGCTGCCCGTGGTACCTGTAAAAATGCTGTGAGGGCAAGGATTCCACCCCGACCTCCTCAGAGCGGCAGACACGGAGCAAAGTCCTGTTAACGTTGCTCCTCCTTTTGGGCATCAGCCTCCTGCTGGTCAGGGCCTTCCGGGTCCCCCTTCCTGGACCGGCGGCGAGATCACAGGGGACAAGACGCGGAGCGGAGTCTCCCTTGGTCCCTCTATCCCAGACTTCCTGTCTTCTCTGGAAGGCGGCTCCGCCCACAACCAGGCCAGGCGCCTGACTTCCTGTGGCTTCTTCATCCCCCAGCGGCTCACTCGCTGGTGGTTAGGGAGGGGGGAGCACTCCTCTGTTGCCACTCCTCCCTCCGGTAGCAACTTTTCTGCCCCTCACTCTTCAGCTGTGGGGACACACACGGGCTCTCCTCTGCTCCGCCCATAGTCAGGCTACAGCCTCTGCCTGGCTTCCGTCCTCTCCACTGCTGGGCTAGTAGCCAGGTACAGCTCAGCAACGAGTGGCCGCTCTTGGACGGCAGCTCTTCACAGCACGAACACACTGCGCCCGCTGCATCTTGGAAAGGCAAGCTCACTTCTCGGGCCCTAGAAAAAGACTGCAAAGTGCCCTCCATATGCAGCACTGAGCGGGGGGGCGCCAACACGCACACCGGCTGCTCCCCCTCCTCTTAGGAACAATGCTTCTCCTGCACTCCTTCACATGCTCTTGATGTGCAGGTACAGCGCTCCACATGTTCTCTCGCTGCAGGCAGGAAAAAGGGGCTGTACTTCTCCAGTGCTCCCAACTCCGCCTGTGGAAAGCGCTTCACCACACTCTACCTGCAGGGTATAGCAGGGCACTCCAGCATGCCAATGGCTTGCCAGGGAACTCCAAGCACTCACCACATGCTCAGTCCCCCAAAGTCCCACAGGGCAGAGCTGGGCCCAGGCAGGCCAGCTCACAGGGCCCTCCAGCAGAGGGGCACTCCTTTGTGGCGGTTCCTCCCGGTGCCCAGCAGCCCTTCAGCAACACAACTCCAAACAGGTTCAACCCAACATGGGGTCACAGCCCTAATACTTATACCACTTTACGTCTTTGTTCTCCCCCTGGCCCAGGGCTCTACGCCCGGTCCAAACCAGTTCTGGGGGGCACTCAAACATTTTCTTAGATGTGTACAACTCCTCCTTTGTCAGTGTAGGCTCTGGCCCCAGGCACACCACAGGGGGGCGGAGCCAGCATTGTGGAAGGCAGGCACAGTCCCATTCAGTCCCAGGTGCTACTCCTCCCACCACTCCAAATGCAGATGGGCCTATTCAGCCTAGAGCTGACTCACCCAGCCCCTGTGGAGCCACTGCACCTTCCCAGCCCCTGTCACTCTAAATCCAGACATGCAATACACAACAGGCAGGCACAAAGACACATAGCACACAGAAATGCCCACTTCTAAAAGTGGCATTTCTAAAATAGTGATAATAAATCTGCACACACCATTACACAGCATTTATTACCACTATTCCAAATATACCAAACTTGACCACTCTACTCCTCTCATATCAGGAATTACCACTGACACACATATCAGGGAATCCCCAATGCATTCCTATGAGAGGGCAGCCTCACAGTAGTGAGAAACCAAATTGGCTGTTTGTCACTACCAGGACATGCCACACAGTTAAGGCACATGTCCTACCTTTTACCTACATTGCACCCTGCCCATAGGGCTAGCTAGGGCCTACCTTAGGGGTGACTGATATGTAGTAAAAGGGGAGTCACAGATGTGGCACCCACTTTATGTGCCACGTCACAGTGGCAGTAAACTGCGCGCGCAGGCCCTGCAATGGCAGAGGCCTGAGACAGGTTTAAAAGGCTACTGTGGTGGGTGGCGCAATCAGCGCTGCAAGCCCTCCAGTAGCTTTTAATTTACTGGCCTCGGGTATATGACATACCACATTACTGGGGACTGATAGGTAAATTAAATACGCCAAACAGTTGTAGACCAATCTTACCACGTTTTACCATAGAGAGCACATGCACTTTACACTGGACATTAGTGATAAAGTGCCCAGAGTCCTAAAACCACCAACACCATGTCAGAAAAAATACCAGGAGGAAGGCAAAAAGTTCAGGGATGACACTGCAAAAAGGGCCAAGTCCAATACCACCTACCTTAGGTTGGGCATTCAAGCGACCATGTAGCCTAGGACCATGGGCTGCAGCAACCTCGCCTTGTTCAGCCTGCGTGGGGCACCTTTGCCGGGACATCGTCAAGTGCCTATTGTGGTCCTTACTTCCCCGCTTGATGTGAGGGGCCTCCCAGCCTTATTTTTGGGCCCCTGCTGCTCCTCAGACTTTCTGCAACTCGGGCAGTGCATCAGGCCTGGGGGCTCTTGGGACAACTGTACCCCACACATTGTTACTCAGCTTGCTCCCCTGCCGGAACAGATCGCCTGGTACTCCAACCTCCGGGACTTCGGCCGCGGAAGAGTGACGGTGACTGGGTCCAACATCGGCCTAGCGCACAGGGATGGACATGCTGTAGAACCGCAGCCTGTCAACGTGGATCCTGGCCACTTTCTCCAAAGCCCTGGCACAGCCTCCAGCCTTCCCTACTCAATTCATACCACCTGCTTGCATGGCGGTGGGCACTGACCTGGTCCCCCGGACTGCTCCTGGGCCTACCGCACCACGGCAGGTCCTGGGTGAACCACCTTGGCTTTGTCTGGCCTGGAGCGGAGTCCACCAATTGTCATCCAACAGATCACGCCATCATCTCTGGAGCCACAGCACCCTCTTTGGCATCCCCCTGGGGTAGTCCCGACTCCCCAGTGGCCTGAGACCTGCAACTACCTGACCCACCTCAGTCAGCGGGCCATCTTGCGGTGTTCACCTTTCCTCCACACACACGACTGCCACTGGTGGGTCTACAAGTAATGCGGGCCTACCTCCGAGAGATGGGCGGAGCAGAACAGCAGCTACCACTCCGGCTCCTATCCCCCAGTCACGGCTGGACCTGAACTACGGGAGTGTCAGGTGATCCACAATGACTGTGGACAAATGTCTCCTGGCAAGGCCATGGGCAAACCTGAATGGCAACTCCTCTTCACTGAAGCTCTTAACCAGTCCTGCGCCATGGCCACTCTGAAGGGGGCCACACCTCCTGAGATTGCCTTACCCCAGCCTCCTGCGACCACGGCCTAGTACAATACCATGGAGCGTATCCTGCAGGAAATATCAGCCATGGATCGCCGATTAGAAGGCATGGATACAAACATATCTGCCCTGACAGCGGAGACCAAATTGATCCAGCTGGCTATTGCGGGCTTCCAGACCCGTGTGGACGGACTTGGTCAGAGGGTCACAGTGATGGAGGGCCATCTAAATACTCTACCGGACAGGGACCAGGAGCTCCTATTTCTTCACAGCAAGCTGATTGACCTGGAGGATTGCAGCAGACTGGACAATGTCTGTTTTTTCGGCATTCCAGAATCAGCGGAAGGCCCTGATGCCAAATCTTTTCTTAGAGACACTCTTCCCAAGCTTATGGGTCTCACTTGTGAACCTCCGCTGGAGATGCAACGTGCCCACTGTATTGGCCCTCCATGCCAGGATTCCTCGGTGCGCCCCCGGCCCCTCATCGCCCGTGTCCTGTGACATGAGGAAACCCAACATCTACTCTCTGCGACTCGCTCACAGAGTGCTTTCACTCATGAGGGTCTTGAAATACGTATAGCAGCGGACTTCTCGAGGGAAACCAATGATCGCCGTTAGGCTTTTCTCCCCCTTCGGCCCCGCCTGCACCAACTGGACATCAAGTATGGCCTCTTCGAACCCACTCAATTCCTCACCACCAAGGATGGCACCTCAAAGGAATTCTACAACCTGGAAGACCTGCACCTTTTCCTGGATGGTCTTCACATGCAGGACATGGACACTTCCTCTTCCTCAGCTGAGGCGACCCACCCCACCACACCCTCCTTCATCACTTCTAGCGAATGCTGGTGAATCAACAGTGGAATCTGCCATCGGGGCAGAGACCAAGACAGGGCAGTGCACTCCCATGGTCACAGGGTGCAGGCTGTCCAAGCAGTTGCAGTTCTCACCCAAGAGCAGGACAGAGACAAATGCCCCCGGAAGCCCACAGCCGCCACAGAGTGATCGCCCTGGGGCGTGAGATGCTGTTTTGCATCCGGCATAGCTGGATCTGTCGTTGCAGGTTCAAAGGGACTGACGCCCGCTGGATGGCTGAATATCACAAAGCATGTCTTGAACATCCGCATATTTGATTTTATTGACTGTTATTGTGCTTCCTATTTCTGTTTGATACATGCTATGTGCTATGCGACCCACTCTTACTCTACCCCTCTCCTCCCGAGGAGGCACTGCTGTCTTCCTCTACTTGCCATGCCTGAAGGTGGATGGCATGGCAAGGGGCACCAAGAGGTCACTCCCCTACCTCCCCAGTTCTCCTGACACATCCGAGGGTTCAAACCACTTCTACCTGACCCTATTCTGGTCCTTGATATCCCGCTGATGTTTACTGCATACTGGACCCCCACACCTGACCCTATGCTTTTGGGCCCCCGCATTCATGGAGGACTGGAGAGCGTTTGCCTTTCCACCCCACCAGACCCCTAGGCCCCTAGCTGCCTGATCCCCCCCTCCTGTTTTCCCTGCTCTCCCACCTCTACATCCTCCGTGGCCATCCAACGCGTACTTACCTCTGCTTGATCAACATCTCCACTGCCCTGTCATCCCGATGGGGCCCTCTCAGCGCGCTGTCTCCGCAAACTTAGACCCACGGTACACAGATCAGTGTTCCCTGTGCTGTGGTTTCCAGCAGCAGTTCCCACTGATTCCTTTCCTTCCTGTTTTCCCCTTACAATCTCCTGCTACTGGCATATAAGGCACCAACAATCACCCTCCCTCTCACAATGACTGATGCTACAGGGTGTCCTTTCATGCATGTCTGCGGACACTCCCACACTTTCCCCCTTCCCCTCTCACCTCTTCTTTTCTTCCTTTTTTCCCTCTATCTTCCTGTGCCGTGCCTCACTTTCCTCTCCCCTTCCCCCTCCCCCTTCTCTGATATTTGCTGTTCCCATCCGCCTTAATCCTTTCCACACTCTCCTAAACAGACTCAACACCATCCCTACTCTTGCCCCACCATCTCCGGCCCGCTGTCGTTAGCACTGCCTCACCGTATATCTTACTTTCCATATCCCCGACGGTGCCCTAGTGTTATATTCCCAAGTTAGGGCCATGTAGCAAAGCATCCTATTTCTTACATTGCCCTAAAAAATAACATTTCAGCTGTCAACTTTGGCACACATTTGCATGCACGACAATGTTGGATTAGTTCTCTGAAACTACTTTGTTTCCACATCCAGCTTCGCACAACATTATCATGATGCCTTGAGCATCATGTACTAGGCCTCTCTACGAACTAGGTACAAAAGTCGTCCTGTCTTTATCCATGAGGCGCGCACATCGTGAAGGCTGCTTTTCATTATAAATAATAGGCACCCTGATAGATTGGTAGAGGAAGTACTTCCGCTGACACTGAGGGTCAGTGCATGCTGAGAATCCACCACGCACCGGTCTGACATTCCGTGAGGGGTGTCCAACTCAAGACCAAGATGGGGTCCATCCCTCTATCAAATCAGGTAGTGGGGTTGGATTGTCCCTTGTGGGGATTCTTAGCTCTACACCCATACACACTCTAGGTACAGTCAGAGTAAGGTCCGCATTGTAGGAGTACATTAGATTACCGTATTTTGCATATATGCCTGCATATATTCATTGCTTCTGCACCAAGGTAGAAATGTATCTACTGTTCACTCTTTCGGTGCTTGTAATCACGTTTATCTGCTTCTGTCTACTAATTATTGCAGCACATGTATTTATTTACAGGAATAACATTGGTTCAATAAATATTATTGAAAATGCCCCACTGTGTATTATCTGTATATTTCTCTGAGAATAAGTGAGCATGAGTGACTGAGCGAAAGGTTCTGTACTGTTTCCACGATTCCTGAGGAATCAGGGTTGTCATGTTCAGTGGTTGCCAGAGTCCATTCGCTCCCTGGTAAGGTTGGGGGGGGATACAGTGGCACTGTGAGCTAGCTGGTCTATAGGCCAACATATCCTGCGGGGGTGTCTGGAATCAGTCTTAACAACAAGCCTTTAGTTCATGTTGTCCAAACAATGCGCAGATCCTACTGATTAGTAGGAACTACACAACAATAGTATCATCCCTTACTCTTTCTCCATCCCTTCCCACATCCAGCTATCTAGTCACCTCTCGGGGACCCCACATGGATACAGGACCCCCGGCTACCCACACCTGCCCCAGACACTGCTCGTCCTCCCTTGGAATGTCAACAGCCTCACACACTATATTGAAAGGAAAAAAGTACTCTCTTATCTCCAGACATAAAGGGCAGATGTGGCTCGGTTACAAGAGACCAGCCTGGACGCCCTGTAGTCCGACAAATTGCACTGAGACAGGGTAGGCAGGGTGATAATCAGCAGCATAGCAGCAATACCGTCCTCAGACGGCGGGCCCTCCTGCAAATGCGCTGTCGCGATCCTTATTTGAAAATCGCTGCCCGTCACTGTTACTAAGGCATGGTCCGACCCTGATGGCAGATATGCATTTGCCAAACTGCGCCTAGGGGACAGTTCCCTCTGTGTGGGCTCCATCTACACACCGACTGGGACGAAACAATTCTTCCTCCTCCACCTGAACTGGTTGCTAGTAGAGATTGGGGCTGCACAGTACATTATTGGTGGAGACTGGAAGCTTGCACAGGACCTGGTTCTGGACAGAACAGGCCCTTTGGATAAAGGCAATGACACAGACAGGGCACTGCTGAGCTATGTGGCTATGGATAATGGAATGGTGGACCACTGGTGCCTCAGACACTAAAGGCGGAGTATACTTTTGTCTCCCTGGCCCATGGCACGCTCTCCAGACTGGATTACTTTCTCACTTCCAAGAAAACAGTGGCACTCGTCCGAGAGTCTTGGATTCTGAAGGCGGCATTATCCGCTCATTCCCTGATTCTCCTGTCCCTTGATGCGGGATTGGCCTTCCCGGGACGAAAACCATGGCGCATGATTATACAGCAACACCGCACCCCTCAGGGCAAATCCTAACTGAAAGCTCATGTCTCCACGTACCTGTCGGACAACAACTCAGTTGATTCTCGCAGAGTACTCTGGGCCACTGCCAAGGCCACTATCCGAGGACAACTTATGAGAGATGCTGCTGTGGCAAATAAACAGGCAGTTATTCACCAGAAGGATCTGGAGAGGGAAATTGCTTCTCTCACCCGTCTCTACTACAGCCATCCCACCTTGCCCCACCGCCAACGACTAGAAGAGGCTTGTATGGCCCTCAATGGCCTTTGCACCTCGAAGGCCGGGTACGCACTGCAGCGTCTGAAGGGATGACACTACGAGCAGGGGGAAAATGCTGGCCGACTGTTGGCGGCCCAATTGCAGCAATGAGAGGCCGCCAGGGCCATTCCTGCCATAAACTCTGCAAGGGGGGACGTTCTCACCCACCCCAGGACATTGTAACCAAGTTTGCCTCATTCTACAAGAAACTGTACACTCCAGGGGAACCTGCTGGCACGGACCGTGTGGCCGCCTTTCTTGGAGGAGTGGACCTTCCCTGCCTCTGGGACAAGGGTAGGGAACTCTTAGAGGGGGAAATCAGTAAAGAAGAGCTAGCACTTGCCATCTCCAAACTGCCCTAGCATAAAGCCCTGGGTGAGGACGGCTTCCCTACGGAATTTTACAGATGGTCGGGAGAGGGGGTGGTTGACACCCTGTATGCCCCCTTTTGGGAGGAGGAGCACATGGCTTCTCTGGGATCCCTCTCTAACAAGGGAGTGATCGCAGTTCTACCTAAACCTGGGGGAGACCCTCTATTGTGTGGCAGTTACAGGCCCATCTCTTTGCTAAACTGCGACATTAAAATCCTGTCCAGTGCCTTGGCAACACACCTGGGCAAGGTCATCCCCCTGACTCACGACACGCAGGTAGGCTTCGTGCAGGGCTGTTCCTCCAGGAACCACCTCTGCACCCTGGCCCACACCCTCTGGACGGCCAAAGATCTTCCAACTGACGCAATGGCCTTCTCCCAGGATGCCGAAAAGGCATTTGACCGCATCGAATGGGACTACCTCTTTGCCACAATGGAACGTTGTGGCCTAGGAGACCAATTTATCGCCAAAGTGCAGCTGCTGTATGACAGCCCAGATTATTTGTGGGGGATTCCTCTCTGACCCTTTTCTGATCTGGAGGGGCACCCGGCAGGGATGCCCTCTCTCCCCACTCCTGTTCCTCCTGGCCATGGAACCCTTGGCCTTTACCATTCGTAATTTACCCAGCATAGTGGGCGTCCCACTCATGAACAGCTAGTCCAAAATCTATCTCTATGCGGACGATGTCCTGCTTACTCTAACGGATCTCAACCACTCCCTCCTGGCCCTGTTGGATGTCATCGCTGACTTTGAGGCCCTATCTGGCTATAAGGTGAATTGGGACAAGAGCGAGGCCCTCCCAATCTCGGCCGGTACCACAAAGGGGGCCATACACAGATACCCTTTTCGCTAGCAGCCCTCACATCTCAAATATCTAGGGACACTGGTTAATAGGGGCATGGAGGGGATGGTCTCGGACAACCTGGACCCATTACTGGCCCAGATGAAATGGGACTTCGAGAAGTGGTCCCATCTGGAGTACTCCATGTGGGGTAGGATGCAAGCAGTAAGGATGGTCAGGCTGCCGCGCTTTACATACATTCTCAGAATGCTCCCCGTACAGGTACCTTTGTCCATACTGTGCCTCATCGACTCCCAAATGCGGTCCTTTGTGTGGGGGACCTCAAGACCCTGACTGGACGTGACCAAATTCATGGCATGCTGTTCCTGCAGAGGCTTGGGCCTCCTGTCTGTAAACCACTATGCCCTGGCCCTCCAGCTCTCCCAACTGGCATACCTGCTCCCGGGTGTCCCAGACCCACCTCAATGGGTTCATATTGAACGATTGATACTCTCTGGAAGCAAGGGACTTGCCATTTTTTATGGGGACTGTGCACGCCAATAGTGCCTCTTGCATCCCGTGCTGTATGCCATGCACAAGGCCTGGATGTGCGCCCATTACCTGCTCGGGTAGACCCACGACTACATGACAAGGCATCTTTGTGGGGAAATGATAGTATACTCATCGACGGCCGGACCCTATGCTGGGTCTATTGAAGAGAGGCAGGCATACACACCTTGGACCATGGGTCAGATGTACGACCATTCATTTTTGCGAGTCTCAGACACTGTTTACGATTCCCAACGGGGTTGAAAATTGCATGCCTCATTGATATTCATGTGGCTTTCGCAATTTACGACCCCACGGGGAATGGCTCACACTCACAGGGATGGTGGCCTGCTGGGGTCAGCAAGGTAATACCAACAAGGAAAACCCCACTGCCTGACCACTATAATTCAAGTGCTAATCGTCACTAATATATATACACACGTACAAGAAACTGCCCCTCCACGACACAGCACACAAGAATATCAAATCAATGACATCAAATATATTATATTGATCACAAAAAATATGAATATATAAAGATTAATACATAATAACGAGTACAACAGATTACCCAGGCGCAACCAACCCACAACAGCACACCCGTTCACTCAGACCAATCCATACTAACACATTCACATATATTCTAAAACGCATGCAGATCCAACAAACTCTTAACGTAAACATTCTAATAATAGCCCCCCTCAACAACAAAGTTGATAACACTAGGAGACCACAAATGGCCAGTTGATGAAATAGTGGTGTCAGCACAGTATCATTTCATCAATTGAGAACAATAGTTGGTACAGTTAATTTGTACAAAATTATTTTTTCCTTAACATCTATGAATAAACTCAGAGGGAGGCAAAAGAAAACAAAGACTACAGCGCTGACGCGCGTTTCGGTGTGTGACCCCGATGTTGGGTCTCACCTTCTTCAGGGCGCAATAACTTAGGAAGACAGAGGAGGAAGCGCCTGGGGAGCATAAAAACAACAATTCATGTATGCATTCCAACTATAGCCATGAGGTGATTGTATACAAAACGAGATACAGAGGATTAAATCAGGAGGAGGGGAGGGGTTTCTTGACCAAATAAGAGGGATCCAGGGATAAAAATAGAAGACGTGCACAGAATCGGTAAAGGACCAGTGAATACCAAACACCAAATAAAGCGAGACCCGTGAGGAGGGTGTACACTTGGTGCGTCTACCTTTTTAGCCACTAATAGAGAGAGGAGAAGGGAGTGAAGAGAAACTGTTGAGAATATATCACCCAGTCATGAACATGCAAATCAGTCCACATAAAAAATCCCCTAGACTATACCTGGATTCGAGCAAGCAAGGATCACATCCACGTCGGGGAAAATGAAGATGAAAGTCCAGATGGAGACCTGGAAAAAAGTGTATGTCAGACCAGGATTAATTCCCCGTGTCTCTAAGGTCCACGCCCGCGGTCCCACAGTAGATAGAAGTTTCATTACCAGTGATAAATCTTACCCTGGCTGTAAACGAGGACTGGAGGCTAGTCCCAACACTCTACAGATAAATCGTACAGAGAGACGATCGCCACACGGCAGGGGGTTCATGTGGTGGGGGGCCAGGACCTCGCCTGGTATCCCCCGTGGGCTGAATGAAGAAACCGATACTTCTATTGAGGTACTTCACGACAGGGAGAGCCTGGAAGACAAGAACATGAGCTCTTCTAAGGACTACTTGAACACGGAGTCCCGAGAATGTGAAAGGAGAAGGGAAACCGGCGCCTACACTTAATCACTACCGCTATGAGGGGGACTGATGGGAACGTGGGCATGAAGGTAACGAGCTAGAAGATAACGGGGGCAGGGAGTAACAACAGGAGATATATGGTGAAGGTGGAAATCGGGGGGGTCCCCCCTTCCCCAGCATTAACGCAAACACAGGGGAGAGGCTGAACCACCCAAAGAAACAGACCACTGGGGAGGGTAAAGATGATAGCCTAGACACCGTACTTAAGGTCCGAAGGATACGTAGTTGATGAGTCGAAAATAGTGTCCCCGTCATGCAGGAAACTACACGAGAAATGCCGCTGGTCCTAAATAGCCCTCCGCCCGGATGGAAGCGTACGCAACCGTAGGGCGGAGCGGCGCACGACGTCGGTGCCCTACCGTCAGTGCAAAAGACACAGATGACCGTATAGGATGCCCCAACGTGAGCACCATATTGGAATGGGCTATAGTCAGGAATGAAAATAGGCAACAAATCCAAAGGCCACCGGATCCATCAAACAATGGTGGAATGCGGTGCCCAAACATGGGTACCACGATTTAAAATGCAGAGATAAGAGGTGAATATAGGCTATAAGTATCCAGATCCGTCAGCATACTCAAGGGTAAGGAAAATAGAAAAAAAGAAGAAATGGAGAAAATTGACCCAAAATATAAAATTAATATTTATCAAGGTGAGGATAAGGGTGGAATAGGATAGGAGACAGGGGGACACACAGAGATAAGTGTCCCATCCATAGGGAGAAGGTCTCAGAGATGACGCAGAAAGCGATACCTCACTACAGGATCGATATCCAACAATATAATAAAATACCCTAACAGAGGATATGGGGACTACAGAGCCATGGGACTATTGGAGAATCGTGCTCTCCCACGGAATGAGTTCATTTAGCCCTTTTTTCCTTGTTTGAAATGTAAAAATCCAGAAGACTTCCATTTTTCTGCGAATGGCAGTGGTGTCCCTGCCTTGTTGGGGTATGATCTTTTCTAAGATTGACCACCTTAGATCGCCCTCTTTGTGGTTTGCTTCCGTGCAATGATTGACTAATGGTGCAGATTGATTAACTAGCTGAATGTTGGATTGTGTTCGCCTATCCTCTTTCTGCATTCACGTCCCGTTTCTCCAACATAGGCCAAGTTGCACGGGCACAAAATAATGTAATCGATGTTGGAGGACCGGCAATTAGTCATCTCTTTGAGGAATACAGATGTGTCATTAATCCTGATCTTATCGGTCACGATGGCATTGGGGCAAGCGTGACAAGAACCGCACTTGTGGTTTCCTTTGACAGGGTCGCCCCCCGAGATGGATATTTGGCAAAAATTGTCACTGTCCATCCTCTTAGCCCTAACTAAGAGATTCCAAAGGTTTTTCTTTCTCTTGAAGGCAAAGAGAGGTCTGGGCAGTTTTTGTTCATTTTCACTGATGTTTAGGAGGTGCCATTGTGTGTTGATAATTTGGTGCACTTTGTTATCAAAATTCGAATGTTTCATCACACACACCAGTTTGTCTTGCTGCTTTGTTTTTGGGTCTGAACATGGTGTCGCGATCATAATATCTCGCTCTTTTCAGAGAGTCTTGGATTAATTTAATAAGATATCCTCTTCTGATGAGTTTATCTTTAAAAATTTCGGCTTGGGTCATAAAATCCTTTATAGTGGTACAATTTCTTCTCAGACGAAGGAATTGACTAAAAGGAATACCGTCCTTCTGACATTGGGGATGAAAACTACTGAAATGTAGTAGCGTATTTCTAGCTGTGGGTTTGGTGTATAACGACACCAACAGACGGGCATTGTGGTGTTCAACCAACACATCTAGAAATTCAACTCTAACGTTGCTGGTGTGTGCAGTGAATTTCAGATTGGGATCACACACATTTATCCATAGTATACATTCAGTCAGGGTTTCCTGGTCACCCCTCCAGATGAAAAAAATATCATCAATGAAGCGTGACCAGTGGAGAAAATGGTGCCATTTCATTATAGATGTGATGAACTTCAAAATGGCCCATATACAGGCAGGCAACACTGGGGGCACAGACTGCCCCCATGCTGCCCCCTGTATTTGTTGGAATAGATCGCCGTTGAATTCAATTTTTTTTCTCGCTAAGAACCAGGTCCAGACCACCATGTCTGTGACTGCTTTTTGAATAAAGCATTTTTTTTTAATGCAGCCAGTTTTCTTTAAAGGAAAACGGGGTGCATTTAAAAAATAAAAATGAAACTTTTCAGTTTCATTTTTCAGGGCAGGCAGTGGTCCCTGGGACCACTGCCTGCTCTTAAAAAATATTTGCGCACCCATTCACAAAGGGGAAGAGGACCCCTGGGGACCCCTTCCCGTTTGCGAGTAGCTTACCACCCTTTTGAGAAGGGTTGTAAACTGCGAGTGTTTTGTGACAGCAATTGCGGTCACAATACAATCATACATAAGTTATGGACTCGCTATTGGGAAGGGACGTCCTTGGCACGTGCCTTCCTAATAGCGAGTCGCAAACCATATTTTGCGAGTCGCTAATAGGTAAGCGACTTGCAAAATATGGTTTATACATGGGGCTGACCTATTTTGCAGTCGGAAACGGGCCAAATTCCAGGTTTGCGATCGTACATCTGCCCCCAAGTCCTGCTTACTGGTGACATAAAACCGTTTGCCCAGTTGAGAGAGGAATTCAGACTTCACCCATGCCAAACCTGTTGCTACATGCAACTGCAGCACTGTCCGAGGCACTGCTGGGTCCTCGACCCTGGTCCTTACAGTCCTCACCTCTGGTGACCTAGCTGAATGTGTGGGGACGCTATGAGGGAGTGATGTCGGGTCTGTTTGTCTATGCTCTCAAGCCACCTTTTCTCACAGCCTCTTTCACGCACTCTCCGCGCCAAATGGCAAACTCGCTTACAGGCCTCAACGAGAATGAACAATGGGCGGACATTCTGGAAGCCCTGGATAAGGGCACGAGAGAGGCCTGCCTGAAGTTCTCCCTTTTGAAAATGCTCCATGACTGGCATTGGTCACCAACAAAACTGAACAGATCAGGTCTCCTCCCCCACGTGAACAGCTTGCGGTGCGCAAACACCCACTGCGGCATAGCACACATCATCTGCGAGCGCCGTATGATCCAACCCTTCTGGTTGCATATTGGATCGGTCTTGGGTGCTTCCATGCCTCTACACCTCCCTCTCACCCCCTCAGTCATCCTCCTCCACAACGTGGGGGACTCCCCGGATCTCTCCCGCCCGCAGCGCCACCTCCTTCACATGGCCCTGGCTACAGCCAAGATATGTATACTTCGTCAGTGGAGGTCGCCCGTACCCCCATCCCAGGAAGATTGGTTGGTGGCAATGATTCAAACTGACTCACACGAACGTGCCATTTACAACTTACAGGACCAGACTGAGCAATTTATGCAGATGTGGGTGCCTTTCCTCCGTGATAAGACTGCCTATAGGTACCCTGCCCCAAGCTCTCGACCCCTTGAATCGCGCAACCGACCCTCGATACATTACCGGATGGCCGCCACCTCCCCCTCCCTTCCATTTCATTACTAGTGCGATGATGACGCCCCCCCTGACCTACCCCACCCCGTTTCTCCTCCATCCCTCGGTCCCCCTCCTCCCTCTTACCTTCCCCTCCCCTTCCCTCTTCGCAATCTTCCTGTCTCCCTCCCTAGCCTCTCCTATGCCCCTTCCTCCCACTTCCCCATCCCTTTTCCTCTTCGTTCTTCTCGTCCTCCCCACCCCCTCCCTCACCCATCCCTTTCTCTCTCTTCTTCCAGACACGCAGGCTCACAGGGCTGCGGGACTCACTCCTTTCTCAAGGATAACCGACATTGCCCCCCGTTCCGTCCGTTCCATCTTTTGCCAAGAACCAACCCATCCCTCTTGCAATGGACGTGGGAACCACTCGAACCAACAGTGGAGGGTTCTCTTCCTCCTCGCCATGATCTCTGCTCCCCTCCAGCCCTGCTGTCTGCAACACCCAACCCCTGGAGACGCATCCCTCTGCCCCACCACCCCTCTTCTCAGGGAACGCCCTCCAGTACCTCTCCCTTGCACTCCCCCACTCGAGGACCTCTGGCCCACTGGCCCCTCACTACATATGACTTCTGAGAGACAGACAGGTACTGAGGGGGGGGGGGGTCATTGCAGGGTTATTATTGGATATCAGTTTTTTCTTGGATTTTGCCTATTTTCATGTATCCATATCTCTCACCCTTCCCTTTTCAGTAAATTGTATTGCACCGTCCAGTCTAACATTGGTCAGCATTTCTACGCTTAGATATCATAAGGTGTTCATGTTATATGCCTTTACTTTGCTCAATAAAAAAATGCAACACAAAAAGAATGCCATACCTTGATAATTTGATCGAGCTTGCACCACTGCTATAGTGAATCAAATGTTGGGAAACCCCGGAGGCTGGTCTTTTTAGCACTTGTATTATGATTGTCTGTCACTTGACGGGGCAGACCAGATTCCCTGGCTCTCCTACTTGAGGGAAACTTTCAAGTTTATAGGTCTCTCAGAACTATACAAAATCCCTCCTAAAACCGGGCCTGAATATAAAAAACTGGTTAAAAAATGCTATTTGGACCATTGTATGAACTCACAGCTAAAGAAGGCCCAGGCAAAGGAATTGCTAGTTAAATATTCAACAGTGTCAACGACAAGGAGAATGGAGCCCAACTTAGTATGGATTATAAACCCTACTCAGTGTTATCATCTTACACTTTTTAGGTTATGCACTCTGCACTTTAAATTAGCTTTTTTCTTTGTCACGGGTCTGGCAACATGACCTTCCTCCATACCGTTGTGACAATGTTTCTGCGCAAAGCACTAGTCACTTTGTACTGTTTTGCACCTTTTATTCAGCTCTGAGACTTTCCTTTCTGGCCCCCATTTTGAGAAGGACAAAACTGAGACACTATAAAGATGGGCTTGTGTATTTCAGTGTCTAAGATCGGCAGATATTTTTTATGCCTTGCTGAATTTTATAAGAGTGGCTTCTACTATTAGGAAACTATATGATTCTTAGAAACTTGTGATAAATACACTATGAACTGCAAAGGAGCACTTTATCTGTTATTGATGGAGCCTATGCCTTTGCTGAATATTTAATTCTTTGTTTTTTTCTTGCTTACTATGGAAACAATATGAATTTTAACAACTTGTGATACACATGCACTATGAACTGCACTATGAACTGCACATTAGCTCTTTATATCCTACCGATGGAGTCTATGGGGCCGATTCCGATCTCGGCCGGAAGCGCACCGAATACGATTCGTCCGGAAAAAATACGAGCCGAACGCGGTTTACCCGACCGATTCGTACAGTCGTCCGAGCGAGCAAGTACGATGCGATTGAACGCGAAATCGCCGACCGACTCGTTTCCGGGTCCGAACCGCTCCGTCTGACTCGTTCGCACTTGATTCGTACCGCGCAATGGAGACGTTTTACGACCGAGCCAGTACGATGCACGATCCGGACAGCCGGATCGAGTCGGAGCCTCCGACACAAAAAAGCTCTCGGAAGCGAACTTTGGGGGTCCGTGCCGGACCCCCCTTCACCCGTAGCCGTACGAGTCGGACACAGGGGGGACCCATGGGTCCCCCCTATACATGCGTGTACGGTGCAGATGGCACCAACGCTGTACCCACTACAGGGGGCCCCTTGTGCGCAACGTACTCCATTGAGTCAATGGGAGCCCATGTACACGTCGTACGACCGGCTCCCATTGGCTTCAATGGGAGTCCGACCGAACCGAGTCCGGCAGCATACGGCCGCATCGTACTTGCTCGGTCGGACTGCAGGGGTCCGGCTCGGTCGGAAAACAATCCGGATCCGGATCGGTCGGAGAGCTTTCCGACCCAGATCGGAATCGGCCCCTATGTCTTTGCTGAAAACAATTGTTAACAGGCAGTAACCGCTTGCGCACAAAAGGTCCCAATACTGTAACCATTTACCCTATGTTTTTGGAGTTTTTGTGGCCAACTGCTTGCCACTGCCAGTAACCTACAAGTGTTCAACCTAGCCATTTCATGGGACTAAGGGACTCACCCTGGTTTCATTTTTGTTCAAGGTCCCTGTTGGAAAGCCCAGTCACTAATCCCAGAAAAACCTTCTTGTATCTGTTGAGATCCAACTCTTCTAAGATGTTTAACAAAGGAATTTGGGTGGGGGCAAGGATGATAAGGCAGTTTAACACCTCTATGAGTTACACCCCAAAATTTGATTCTAGTTTTTGCAGCTTCTGACTGTATGGATCACATTATGTGTGGCATCTGACACATGTAGAGGAGTCCATTCGCATGCGTCGTAATCATTGCCTCATGGAATAGATTTGATCAAAGTATTTAAACTGGTTAATCCTATACCCAGATGATATAGCAATCTCCCAAAAAGCCAAAGGGGAAAATTGCAACTTAAATGTACCCTGCCCTATGAGGCTTTACGGCCTACCTTAGGGGTGACTTATAATAATTAAAGAGAAAGGGTTAGGACTGGCAAAAGGTTTATTTTGGCAGGTCGAAATGGCAGTTCAAAACTGCACTGTAGGCTGCAGTGCCAGGACTGAGACATGTTTTTAAGGTGCTACTTTAGTGGGTGGTGCAATGAGTGCTGCAGGCCCATTAGTGGCACTTACTTTGCAGGCCCTGGGTACATGTAGTACCATTTACTTGGGACTTGCAAGTAAATTAAGTGTACCAGTTAAGTGTAGGCCAATTCTAATATGTTTGAAGGAGAGAGTACAAACACGTTAACACTGGTTAGCAAGGGTAAAATGCACAAAGTCCTAAAGCCGACAAAATCAAATTCATCAAAACAAGAGGGGTGAAGGCAAAAAATGGCAGGTGTAATATTGGTCCCCTGGTAAAGTGAAGGAATCAGGAAAGACCATCAGCATTAGCATGGTCATTTCCAGGGAGATGTTCCACCATAAAATCCATTCCCTGTAGGCAGATGGACCACCTCAATAGTTTGTGATTCTCACTCCTCATCTGCATTAGCCATCTGAGGGGTATGTGATCTGTCTGAACCCGTAAGTGAGTCCCAAACAAGTATGGTGTCAACTTCTTCAGTGCCAAGAACACTGAAAAGGCCTCTCTTTCAATTATACTCCCCCTCTGTTCCCTGTGATAGCAGAGCCCCGAATACTATGCTCTGAGGCATCCGTCTGGACAATGAATTCCTCAGAGAAGTCAAGGGCCCTGAGCACTGGTGCTGTGCACATGGCCTTCAAGGTGTCAAAAGCATTCTGGCGTGCCTCTTTACAGATCACCTTCTTGGGCTGCTTCTTAGATGTCAGCTCTGTCAAGGGGGCAACAAACGTGCCATTTCCCTTGACAAATCTCCGGTAGTAACCATTGAGGCCTGAGAAGGCTCTTACCTCAATCTGGGTCTTGGGGGTTCCCAAGCCAGGATGGTCTGAAGTTGGACCTGATGGGGCTGCACCTTGCTCCACCGACCTGGTGGCTCAAGTAAACTGCAGATCCCTGCCCTATCTGGCACTTACCGGCCTTGATAAACAGACCTGCCTTCTTCAGGGATTAAAGTACTCCCTGGAGGTGAAACATGTGGTCTTCCCAACTGGAGCTGACAACAGCAATGTCATTTAGATAAACTAAAATCCCAGCCATGACCCAGTTGACCAACCTCTGGAAGGTGGCAGGGGCATTCTTTAACCTAAAGGCCATTACCCAGAACTGGAAGTGGCCCTCTGGGGTGGAGAATGCAGACCTCTCCTTCGCCCTCTTGATTAAGGCAGTCTGCCAGTACCCTGACGTCAAATCCAAACGTACTCAGGAACTTGGCAGCTCCTAACCAGTCAATGAGCTCATCAGCTCGGGGATGGAGTGAGCGTCAGTCTTAGTGACTGAATTGAGCCCTCTATAATTCATACAGATCCAGAGTTCTGGTGTGGCAAATGTGGGGCAGTCTTGGGTAGCAGAACCACTGGACTAAACTATGGGCTGTTGGAGTACTCAATGATCCCTAACTCCAGCATTTTGGATACCTCATCCTCAATTCTGGCTCTCACTTGATCAGACAGCCTGTAAAAAATGTTTTGACAGGCATGCTGTTCCCAGTGTCAGTGTCATGGGTGCACCAAGTGGTGAGCTCTAGGGTAAGTGAAAATAGACTTCTCCTTCACCTCACGCTTACACTCATGTCAGCTAACACCAATGCGATACCATGCAGTTTGTGCTCATGCCCGCCCTCTCTAACAGCTTTTTGCGTATTCCAGTCATCAGCCGCCTGCTGCTTTACCGCTGGGTCTAGCTCCTAATTTAGCGCCCAGCCTCGTATACCTCTGTCGCGCA
This sequence comes from Calotriton arnoldi, assembly GCA_963921515.1. Taxonomy (NCBI): domain Eukaryota; kingdom Metazoa; phylum Chordata; class Amphibia; order Caudata; family Salamandridae; genus Calotriton; species Calotriton arnoldi. Next base: position 420,209 of record CAWUFW010012388.1, on the reverse strand, counting down.
CCACCATAGCTGAATCCAGTGTTTTGAAGGACTTCCTTGTGGCAAGCTGCAGAGTGCTGTGACTAGCATATTGTTCATGGCTGCCTTGGGTTACATCAGGCATCAGCTGTGTTTGCCAGCATGTTTTTTTAACGTTATTTTTATTCAAGAATTTAAATGCAGTTACAGAGAGAGTCACAAAAAATCATACACATATTTCGATTCTTCAGTTACAGATTCAGCGTGCAGTGAACATTGTTTCAGCTATGCGTTGTAAGCAGGGGCCATTTGTGACAGCATGCACTTGATATTCACCTTTAGTGCACAGTGCTGTTAGAGGGTCTCCCACGTAATACTGCGGGTGCCCTTTAGATCTCGTGTCTGCCACTCTGATGAGCATAACATTAACCATACAACCAGGAAGGGGGGGGGGAGAGTCCGAAGGAGAGATATGTGGAGGGGGAAGTGCCTGGAGCGCGCATGCTGGCCGAGTGGCCCTATAGGGATTCTCAGTAGCTCTGCGTGGCTAAGGAGGCAGTGGATTTAGTTGCTCATCCATCATTGGAGACGTCGGGAGGGCGGCTGTGGCAGGCATGTGTGCGTTAATGTAATGCAGTAGGGGGCCCCATATGGCTCTGGGTCTAGATTGAGATTGAGTCCCAGAATGCTGCTAGCTGCTCCTGGCAAAACGCTGCATCCCTGAGCCACATTGTTTTCTTGGGGGCCTGTCTTCTACCCCAGGACATGGCGATGCATCTTTTGGCGAGCAGTAGTAGCATCGCGTAGAGTCGTCTGTCCCCTGGTGGAATGTCTTTCACGTATCCTAAAAGAGCTGTTAGAGGGGATCTGTCAATGGGGGTGTCCATCATCTCATCTATAGCGTCAAATACTGTCTCCCAATATGTATGGATTTGAGGGCCTTCCCATGCTAAGTGTAGGAAGGTAGCATCTGGAGCCTTACATCGCTGACAGCGCACCTCTGTCGTCAGTCCTAGTCGCATAAGCCATGTGGGGTTCGATATGCACAATGCAGAAAATTAAAATGAATCAGGCGCAGCCGGTAGTTCGGGGAGAGGGCACGCGCCTGTGCGCAGCAGTACGTCCATTGATCTTGCGTGACTGGTGTGCCTAGTGCAGTTTCCCATTCCTTACGGGCTTGGGTTCCGCAGGCCGGGGCAGTGTTCCGCATGTCTGTGTAGAGGCGAGTGATCAGTTTGTGTGGGGACGGGTTTTTTAGAAATCGCTCCAGAGTCTGGAACGTGTCCAGCGCCTCAGGAAAGGAAGGGTGATAGGCGCGCAATGCTGCACGCAGCTGGAAATAAGTCATTTGCTCTAACACCGTGAGCTCCTGCCCCTCCCGGATCTGGTTCAGGGCTATGAAGGTGCCATCCGGGTACACATCTTTCTCAGGCGTGCACAGGCGCCGGCCTCCACTGAGAAGGGCAGACCTGGGTGTCTTGTCAGGGGGTCATGTGGGACATGCATAAGGTCAATTCAGGCCCTCCTTTGCAGGCTCTGCCAGGCCATAACTGTACAACCCACGGTGTCTATCTCTTTCCTAGGTCTGGGCCGCGATTGGTACAGGGTCATTGGGAGAGGGACCGGATCCACCTGGTCGTATTCTGGTGCTGTGTGGGCCATGAACTGCGTAGGATAGATCCTGTGGAAGGCAAATTGTGCCAGCGCGCACTAATAATAGGGTTCTAGGTCCGGAGCCCCGAGCCCTCCCTGCTCAAATGGGAGAGTAAGCACCTTCCATGCCACCCAGGGTTGTTTGCCCGACCAAGCCAATGCAACCATGTTGGAGCGCAATCTCCGCCTAAAGCATGAGTGGGAGAGGGATGTTGGTGAAAAGATACAGGAGTTTAGGCAACACAACCATCTTGGCGATGGCCAGCCTCCCGGCAAGAGAGAGGGGGAGTGTGTTCCATCTCTTAATGTGTTGTTCCAGCCAGTCTATAAATTGCCCGTAGTTGGAGCGCCAGAGTTCGTCCGGGTCTCAACTGAGCCATATGCCTAGGTAGTTCACCGGGTCCCACATCCACTGTAGTGGGTACTCCGTCTGTGTCTGCGTTGTGGCCTCCGTCAGTGGGAATATCAATGATTTGGACCAGTTAATTTCTATCCCAGCAAGGCTGCCAAAACGCAGGGATTCCCGGATCAGCGGATCCAGGTTGTCTTAGGGTTCTTGACGTAGAGTGTCACGTTGTCCGCATAAAGGGATACAAGTATCACTCGAGGTGTGAACGCCAGGCCCCTTCGGGTGTGGTGCTGACTCAATCTGGCTGCCAGCGGCTCCATAGGGACAGCGAACAGCAGGGGCGACAGCGGGCACCCCTGTCTTGTGCCGCAGAAAATCAGGATGGGAGCGGAGATCACCCCGTTAACCCTGATGCGTGCCGTGGGAAGAGAATACAGCAGCGATATTAGGTGGAGGAATTTTGGACTAAGCCCGACTCGTTTGAGTAGGGTGAAGAGGTCCATTCGAGAGAATCGAATGCCTTGGTGGCGTCCAGAAGGATGGCGGCAGCCTGGAGTTGCGGGTCTATTTCCTGCATTGTGGCAAACAGAGTGCGGAGGGTGTGTGCTGTTGACCTGCCTGGGACGAAACCACATTGGTCCGGCCGGAGCATCAGTGGCATCAGGGGGAGAAGGTGTGCCGCAATCAGCTTCGCCAAGATCTTATTATCCATGTTTATCATGTAGAGTGGGCGGTATGACTCGCATTGTAATGGGTCCTTGTTGGGTTTTAAAATGGTAATAATGAGGGCTTCCCTAAGCGATGGGGGAAGCGACCCATGCTCCACCGATTCTTGATACAAATCTATGAGCCGGGGGGCCAGCAGATCAGCGTACTCCTTGTAAAAGGCAGCTGGTAGTCTGTCAAGACCTGGCGTCTTCCCAGCAGGGAGGGCTCTGATGGCACCAACCACCTCTTCTTCCGTGAAGGGTTCATTGAGATACGCTTGGTGTCCCGCCCGAGCCAAATAAGCTCCAGAGTATTGAGATACCCCTCCACTCCAGATGTATCAGTCTGCAACCGGGCTCGATAGAGTACTGAATAAAAGGAGACCATTTCCTCCTGGACCGCGTTTTGACCTTTCACGACCCCAGCATCCTCCGAGCGTAATTCGGATATGTAGTCGCTGGCCCAGGGTTTCATAAGCAGTCCCGCTTGGGTCTTGCATGCACGGTCCCCCTCGCCATACCGCCGCGCCCTGGCCTCTTTGCTGAGGAAGAGGGTTTCTCTCTGGGCGGCCTCCTGAAACTCAGTCATTTTGTTACATTCCATATAGGTACCCCGATATAGGTCCGGGTAACATCATAACCCTTCACCTACATTCTCTCCGATATTACATACATAATGGATTTGAGGGCCTGGTCTTTCACCAAGTTACAATACTACACACAGTACGTAGGGTTTTTCCCTGAACACTGGCCTCATAAATTATGCAGGAGGATTCTTAGTTTCTTGGAATCACAGCAGGACCATCAACTCCTGCATAATAACTATGTATAAAGTTAATTCCCGACGTCATCCTAAGTCCGACACCGGCAGAGCAAAGTAGAACCCCTGGGGATACCTTAGGGTATATAAACATCACATCTTGCTGAGATAGTCAGTGGAGATCAGGACTTCCCAGCCGACACACTGACGCAAGACGCTGAGGTTCCTGCGTGCAGATACTCCAGCTTGCAGCTCGAGACCAGAACAAGGTCCCGCAATCTCACATCTGGTAACGGGGTTGGTTTTATCCTAGAGGGATTCTTGGCTTTACACCTACTCACATGCTAGGTACACTTAGGTACGGATCACTGACAGAATATCGACGGACAGAATATCGAGCTACAGGAATATCGAGTCTACAATATCGATGGACATAATATCGACAACCTATCTCTACAATGGTAAGTACAAAAATATCGAAACCAAAATATTGTTGTTTAAAATATCGTTGTTTAAAATATCGTTTTTTTTTAAATGTCTTAAAAATAATATATAAAAATAATTAAATAATAAATATAATTAATAATAACATAGGGGTCTATTAAGATGGTGGTCGGATGTCCACCGCCGGGCCGGCGGTGGCGCCCGCCGGACCGGCGGTGGACATCCGCCCGCGATCGCAACCAAGAAAACCGCCGGTCAAATTAGGATGGCGGTGGTGACCGCGGCGGTGGGAAATTCCGACAGCCACTTTTCCGCCGGTTGCCATCCGCACTCCTGCCTGGCGGATGGAGCAGGACCGGGATAATGGTGGCGGTGCAGAGCAGGCTTCGCCGGCAGGATTATGATGCCGGCGGTAGCCAGCCTTTCCTCAGCAGTCAAACCGCCATGGAAAGGCATGCAGAGATTGTCTTCCGGGGGCCCGTTGTGGGCCCCCAATGTTTTGGGGGGGTGTGGGTGCATTGGGGGGTACCCATGGTCCCCCCCTACATTTCCCTGTCCCAGGTGGCAGGCACAGTGCAGTGCCTGCCACGCAGTGCAGGGAAATGCAGGACATGCTCCCTTGGACATCGCGGCGGTGCTGTGGGCAGCAGCAACCGCCGCAATGTTAAGGCCCGCGATCCGACCGCCGCGGTCGGATTTCGACCGCGGGTCATCGTAATTCGACCGGCGGTGATGTCGCGGTCCATGCGGGCGGTCTTTTCCCGCTACCATGGCGGTCGGGGAGGTTTTACGACCGCCATCGTAATAGGCCCAATAGTTAGAATTATTTAAAAATGTTAAAAAATGATAAATGTAATATAAAAAAAATTAAACATACATTTTTTTTATATATATATATATATAAACTTAATAATATTAATAAATAATTATTTAATTTAATTATAAAATGTTAGAAACATAAGAAAAGTTATAAATACATATATATATATACATAAAGCTGTAATATAAATATAAAAATAAAATATATATATAATAAATTAAAATATTAAAATTAATATTTATTTAAAAAAAAAATGTTACACTACATTAACTATAAAAGTAGGGAAATGTTGGATAGCGTAGGGGATAAAATTACTATTCCCCCTACAAAAAGTGCAACAGTAGGGAAAGTGTTGGCTAGCAGAGGGGAATAATTTACTATTCCCACTCCAGTGAGTGCAACAGTAGGGAAATTGTTGGATAGCGGGTGGGTAAAAATTACTATTCCCACTCCAACGAGTGTAACAGTAGGGAAAGTGTTGGATAGCGGGGGGTTACATTTACTATTCCCACTCCAGTGAGTGCAACAGTAGGGAAAGTATTGGATAGCGGGTGGGTAAAAATTACTATTCCCACTCCAACGAGTGTAACAGTAGAGAACGTTTTAGATAGCGGGTGGGTAAAAATTATGTAGTAACGACACACCAAAGACTTGAAGTAGTTGAAGAAATGCTTTAATACAGCATCAGGTGCTGCGCAGCAGCAGGCTCACAGGCAAGCAAACTGTAACTTAACTGTCACCCTCAACATAAGAAATCGGCATTCTACAGAGGAATGCTCGGAACCAGAACGCATTGGTCCCGAGCATTCTAAACAGAAAGAGAAGAAACAATGAGGGAAACACAAGACCACTACATTATCCTCCTCCTCCACAAAACGCTAAAAAAACAAAGCATCAAAAACTAGAAGAAAAACAACAAAGGAAAACAAAAGAAATAAAACAAGAAGAGCATGAACTAACGGAGCTTGGCAGGCACAAAACGTTGTCTGCAACTCCTACGTAAACTACCCATTGATGAGGGGAAAGATAGACCCCCAGTACTATCACAGCGTAATTCTTGACTAACAGGAGTCTCAGCATGGTCACCACGTGGATCATGATTAACCGAATGACCTTTAGTTTTTACAATCCTAGAAACATTCCATCAGTTCTTCTGATTAACTCTTACTGCATTACCACACACTTTATCCACAACAAAAGCTTCCGAAAACTTCGTGCTTCCCTTTTTGCTGTGGACAGGAATCTTTACACGTACGACATCACCCACAACAATGGACTGTGGAACAGATCTTTTCCTTTCATCAAAATATTCTTTTTGCCGAACTTGTGCTTTGGACACATTATCTCTCACACACTCATCCACATCGCTCACTGAACCCATCTTTACCCACTTAGACATCCAACCTGGACATACTTTTGAACAGGGTTTCCTCCCTCGCAAAAGTTCATAGGGAGAAACCTTTGTGGACGAATGCGGTGTGGTGCGATAGAACCATAACATGGACCTGACCGCATTCTGTACATTACACTTCCCAGCTATCGCCCACTGTACACAGTTGTTAAGTACCCTATTCATGCGTTCCACTAATCCATTCGTCTGGGGGTGATAGAGTGCACTCCTGGAATGAGATATACCTCCTTGGCTCAGGAAAGACTCAAATTCCTGACTGACGAATTGTACTCCATTATCACTGACAATAGTGGAAGGAAACCCCTCCCGCAAGAAAAGATCTTTCAAAAAGTCAATAACATTCTTCGAATTGGGCTCTCCGATGAAACGAACCTCTGGCCACTTTGAATAATAATCAATTGCCACGATTGCAAACCTAGAAAAAGAGGGTAACATGTTGAAAGGCCCAACCAAGGGGCCGATTCTGATGCGGGTTGGAAAAGCTTCCCGACCGAATCGGTTGGGAAATGGTGTCCTACCCACTCGGATCGGGAAAGTCCGACCGGCGGAGTAGGATGCATCCGGATGCTTCCAGATACGATTTGGTTGAACTCCCATTGACTTCAATGGGAACATTTGTTCCTAACCGCATCAGAATTGGGCCCTCGGTCGGGAAGACACGTTCCCGATCCGATTTGGAAGGAGCAAATGCCGTTAGGAGGCCTTCCTAACCGCATCAGAATCAGGCCCTCGGTTGGGAAGCTTTTCCAACCCGCATCAGAATCGGGCCCTAAGTCTATACCAATCTTTTCCCAAGGTCTGGCAGGTAATTCAATAGGATGAAGAGGAGGAGATCTGACTTTAAAGCTTTTTTCTGAATTTGAACAAATAACACAGTCTTCAACACACGAGTCAGCATCTTTATCCATCTGAGGCCACCAAAAATACTCACGCAGCCTTCTCTTGGTAAGTGTTCTCCCCAAATGTCCCTCATGTGCTCCTTTTACTAACCTTCCCCTAAGCACACTTGGAGGAACCAGTCTGTCTCCACGCACCAAAAAGCCATCCTCTACAGAAAGTTCCATAGAGACTTTGACAAAAATTTGTAAAGAGTAGTGTGCGTTCTTCTCTCTAGGCCAACCATTCTTCACACAGTCGATAACCTCAGTAAGTAACCGGTCCTTGGAGAGTTCTTCCCTCCATTCCTTTTCATTCACAGCACACATGTCATCTAACACCATTGATGCAACAAAACATTCATCATCATCCTCATCATCTTCACAATCCTATTTAACTGGAAACCTCGAAAGGTAATCTGCTCTCACATTCTTGTTTCCTGGAATATAAGAAACTTCAAAGTCGAATTGTAGTAGCTTCGTTGTCAAACGAGCAATCCTAGGTGTATGTTCTTTGAATCTATCTCCTGTGAGAATAGATACCAAAGGGCTATGATCAGTGCATAGTTGGAAGTGTTTGCCCCAGATGTAAGGACTAAATTTTCTTATGGCCCACCAGCACGCTAATAATTCTCTTTCAATGACCGCAAAATTTAATTCCGATCCACGCAAAACCCTTGAAGCATATCCCAACGTGTGTTCAGTTCCGTCAACACACTGAGTGAGGACAGCTCCTAAACCAAACCCACTGGCATCCACAGTTATGGTACACATTGCGTTGGAAACAAACGGTTTGAGAACTTTAGGGCTAGTTAACTGCGCCTTAATCCACTTAAAAACCTCCTCGCAAGACTCATCCCAACTGAATTGAACACTTCTTTTAAGCATGTTTGTCAAGGGTTGTACCCTGGAAGCGTAATCCTGAATAAACCGTGAGTAGAACTCACACAAACCTATGAAAGATTTGAGTCCAGTCTTATCTTTCGGTGCATCACTATCAACAATGGCTTTCACAAGACCTGGTCTTGGCTCAACACCATGTTGAGAAATGACGTGTCCCAGATATTCCACCTTCTGTACTCTGAACACACACTTTTCCTTCTTAAGAACAACTCCTTTTCCTGCAAAACATCTAGAACACGAAACATGATGTCATCATGAGATTCACATGTGTCACCGTGAATCAAAACGTCACCCTGAAAGACAACAACACCTTTAATACCTTTTAACATGGAAGACATAATCATTTGAAACACAGCCGCCGCGGAGGCAAGCCCAAAGGGCATGCGGCAATATTGAAAGGATCCAATAGGTGAGACGAAGACGGTAAGATGTGTTGAAGAAGGATCTAACACCACCTGGTGATACGCAGATGCCAAGTCTAACTTGCTAAACCATTTTGAACCATTAATTAGAGATAGCATGTCCGAAATTTTCGGGAGAGGATGTGAATCTATCCAAATATTTTTATTTAAGCTGCGTAAATCAATACAAACGCGAAGTTCACCATTTTTCTTCTTCGCGACGACCAAAGGAGAAAGCCAAAGTGACGATTCAATTGGCTCAATTATTCCTTTCTTGCAGAGACCACTGAGTTCTTGTTCCAACTGATCCTTCACACTGAAAGGAACATTTCTGAGCCTGTGTTTAACAGGAACAGCGTCACTTTTGACCTTAATGACGTGAGTAAACCCTTTAATTTTGCCCAAACCTTCACTAAACACAACAGGATAGCGTTCAGACACTTTGTCCTCAAAATCATCTGTACGTAGAATAGAAACCTGATCTCTCGTCCCTGGTCGGAGAACCATCTTAAACAACCCCTGGTGAAACCATCCAAGAATGTTTAGACCTTTAATGGCAACATAGACTTTTCCATTTATCTTCCTGCCTCTAAATTCCAGGGTGTCCTCAAAATATCCTGCCAGTTCAATACTCCTCCCTTCGTACGATACTGGGGACCTATCTGGAGGCATTAATGAACGTGAACCCCAAACCTCGTTAAACAACTCCTGAGTCAACATCGTTATCCTTGCCCCTGAGTCAACTAACAGGCAAACTCTCTTTCCACCGATCTCAACATCAACATACGGATCTACGCATTCTGAACCTTCACCGGAAAGGGTACCCTTATCTCCCACAACCACAACCATATCTCTTAAGTCATCTTGAATATTGTTTACATTTTCACCGGAACACTCCGAATTAGACACAATCGCAGCACAAGCATCATTCGTATTCTTCCTCCCTTCAACAACATTGAAAGGAACACGCTTCCCACTTTGACACACCTTTGCGAAGTGACCCATCCTTCCACATGCCCTGCAAACTACACTTCTTGCTGGACAAGGTCTACCCGATTTGAAGTGCGGAAAATTTCCACATTTGAAACAGATATTAGTTTGTTTAAAAAACGTATTCTCAGGACGCGAAGCTGCTCCTGTTTTAACATCTTTCGACCATACAACAGCCACGGACTCTTCCATTGTGACAGTGACCTTCTCATCTAATTCTTTCACAGAGGACTTGGACATTTCAATACTTTTAGCAACACGTATTGTATCCTCAAGAGAAGGATTTCCCATGGACAAAAGTTTTTGTTGAATGTTCTTATCTGCACATTTACAAATATACTGATCTCTTATCAGTTGGTCTCTAAAAGTCTCAAACTGACACTCTGCGCTTAACATTCTTAGCACAGAAATGAAATTCTCTACATTTTCTCCATGTTTCTGTTCACGCTTGAAAAATGTATGTCTTACTACAACCAAACTAGGTTGAACATCAAATCTTAGTTCCAATTTTTTAACCGTTTCCACAAACTCATCTATGTCTTCTTCTTCTGCCCCACGTACTAAAGGAGGCAAATGTTTATACACTGATCTCCCTTCAAAACCCAGAGCATGTAAAAGCAAATACTTTTTCCTCTCTGCCCTGTAGCGAGAAGCACCTATAGCTCCAAGATACGTGATAAAGGCATCATACCATTTTTTCCACGAAATCGGGGGATCCCCAGGTGATTCAAGAAAAGGTGGGGGTGGGGTTACTGCTTGCATCATAAGTTGGTATATTAAATAGCCTTCTCAAACTCACAATGTGCCAATGTACCCTTCTATCTCTCTCCTTCAGTTTTGAATCGACAACAACTGCACACAATAAATTCTGACGTCCCCCAAACCCTTAAAATAAAATCTTATACATTGCTTAACCTTGGCAATAAAATAATACAATGCAATAACTCTGTGAAGAAGAGTAGTTACTCTATTAATTGTCTCCTTTTCGCTTTCTACTACAATTCCCAGGGTGTGTATAGCATTAAAACATCTCCATCTTGAGAATGCGCAATGCAAACTTTAAAAGCACGTGAGCGTGCTTCACGAATGCGTGCTAGATAAGCATTTTTTCCTTTTTAATATTTGCCGCCACTTGGTGTGCGTGTCACCGATAACAAGCACACAATGCGCAATGACCTGTTTTATCAGCTGGTGAGCGTATCTCCGTAGTGTTCGTCTTTACATCAACAAACGCTCAATAATTCTTTCCTTGTCTTGGAGGTGTGCCTGTCACCGTACAATGACGTGATGACAAGCACTGAACAATGCCCTTTGCTACTAGAGGGTGTGCCTGTCACCGTTTAATGACTTTTTGGTGATGACAAGCACAAAGTTACCACGTAATTTTTCCTCGAATTATTGTTTATTTTTCACTTTTTGCTCAAAGCTCGTTTCTCTTTTGCTTTATTCAAATATGTCCCAAACTAAAATGGCACTACAAATTTCTCCCGCTGCTGCTGTTTACTCAATCCGCGGCTGTCTGTTATTTTTCCTTGTGAAACTGGCGCTTGCGTCTTACGCTGTGCACTGCCCCTTAAAATGGCTGCTAACGCTCTTTGGAACGCACAAATCTGCTGCGTGCGTTTCCCTTCCTACTGGCCTGCACGCTGTGTGGAATGCACAGATCAGCTGCGCTTCCTCCCCAAAGATGGCGCTCACGTTATTGACGTATCCTGCGCACCAGTTCTCTCTCACATTTGACACCTCCGGCTGATCCCGTCCCAAACCGAGTGACAGTACCTCCGCTCCTGCGTGCGGAGCTCTTCCTGACAGCCAACTTTTCTCGATCCGACCTTGTTTTCGGAACGATCAGCTCCACGTTCTTCCAGGTAGGAGAAATCTTCTTTCTGCGCGGGTTCTGCAGTCACCTGATCATCGCCATTAATTGGTGTAGTAACGACACACCAAAGACTTGAAGTAGTTGAAGAAATGCTTTAATACAGCATCAGGTGCTGCGCAGCAGCAGGCTCACAGGCAAGCAAACTGTAACTTAACTGTCACCCTCAACATAAGAAATCGGCATTCTACAGAGGAATGCTCGGAACCAGAACGCATTGGTCCCGAGCATTCTAAACAGAAAGAGAAGAAACAATGAGGGAAACACAAGACCACTACAAATTACTATACCAACTCCAGTGAATGCAACAGTAGAGAAAGTGTTGGATAGAGCGTATGTAAAAATTACTATTCCCACTCCAGCGAGTGCAACAGTAGGGAAAGTGTTGGATAGCGGGTATGTAAAAATTACTATTACCACTCCAGCGAGTGCAACAGTAGGGAAAGTGTTGGATAGCGGGTATGTAAAAATTAGTATTCCCACTCCAGTGAGTGCAACAGTAGGGAAAGTGTTGGATAGTGGGTGGGTAATAATTACTATTCCCACTCCAGTGAGTGCAACAGTAGGTAAATTGTTGGATAGCAGGTGGGTAAAAATTACTATTCCCACTCCGATGAGTGCAACAGTAGGGAAAGTGTTGGATAGCGGGTGGGTAAAATTACTATTCCCACTCCAGCGAGTGCAACAGTAGGGAAAGTGTTGGATAGCGGGTATGTAAAAATTACTATTCCCACTCCAGCGAGTGCAACAGTAGGGAAAGTGTTGGATAGCAGGTGGGTAAAAATTACTATTCCCACTCCAGTGAGTGCAACAGTAGGGAAAGTGTTGGATAGCGGGTGGGTAAAAATTACTATTCCCACTCCAGCAAGTGCAACAGTAGGGAAAGTGTTGGATAGCGGGTGGGAATAATTTACTATTCCCACTCCACCAAGTGTAACAGTAGGGAAAGTGTTGGATAGCGGAGGGGAATAATTTAGTATTCCCACTCCTGCAAAATAATTAACATTAATTAACAAATAATTAATTTTTCAAAAATAATTTACCTCCCACTATATTCCCCTATAAACGTCACCACCAATATTGTAAAATATTACACAATTAACATAATTATTTAACAATTAATTAATTAACTAATAACAATTAACAAGCAAATTAAAAACAATCAAAAATAAATTAGTTCACACAATTAATCCTATACAATAACTTTAAATAAATATCGTATATAAAAAAATAATACATTTTTATTAAAATTAAATTACTTCCCACCCTACTCCCCTATCGACCCACAACCAACTCATAAAAAAATACACAATTAACATATTTACTAATTATTTATTAATAATTAATATCCAATTAATAACTAATTAATAACATTTTTAACACAATTAACAATATAAAATATTAATTACATAAATATTAATAAATAACATTATTAATTAATTAATTATAATTAAATTACTTCCCACCCTACTCCCTATAAAACCACAACCCGCTCCTCAAAAAATTACACAATTAACATATTTACCAATTCATTATTAATTATTAATAACCAATTATTAATTAATTAATAAATTAATTAACACAATTAACAATATAGATTATTAAATACAAACATTTTAATTAATAAAATTATTAATTAATTAATTAAAATTAAATACTTCCCACCCTATTCCCCTATAAACCCACAACCCGCTACGGAACTAAAATACGCAAAAATTAATTAACATAAAATGAATTACTTGTAAAAAATTCTAACATACATTACAAATATAAGCTATACTTTTAACACATATACTAACATACAAAACACAAAAAAAAATCGATATTATTAACAACAATATTTTAACTAACGATATTACTAACATCGATATTAATTAAAACGATATTTCTTACCTGCATGTCGATATTCTGGTCGACGATATTCTTGATGGTCGATATTCTGTCATATCGATATTTAAACATCGATATAATGGTATATCGATATTTAGACATCAATATTATGTCTGCATACCCTTAGGTACATCTAGTTAGGGTTGCATCGTAGCAGTACGCATTTTACTGCCATGTATTTTATATACTTGCCTGTGGTTATGATTTTAGCAAAATGATAGAAACCTTCCATCTATTTACTTTCTTAGTGCTGCTACTCATTTATTTATGCTACTGTCTACAGGTGATTTCAGTACACTTATTTTACACTAGAATAACGACTGTTCAATAAATGCTTATTGAAAACGTTTCAACCGTTTATTCTGTGTATCTCTCTGCGAAAAAGTGAGCACAAGTGACTGAGCGAAAAGTAAGTTACTGTTTCCACGATCCTGAGGGATCAGGGTTGTCATGTTCGATAGTTGCCAAGAACTATTCTCTCCTTGGTAAGAGGAGGGTATAGAGGCATTGCGAACTAACTGGTACACAGGCTAACATACCCAGTGGGGGTGTCTGGAATCAGTCTGGACACCAGTCCTGCAGGGTATGTTGTCTAAACGCGCAGATCCTATATAGGTCTTCTAGGAACTACACGACATGGCACCGCCAACATTGGTTTTGGCACTTATTTAACAGTCAAAACTGAGTAGTTCAGTCATGCTTTTCTCAGAGACCCCTACTCACATTGCCCCAGAGACATCTGGAGTGGGAGGGAACAAAATCTGACGCAGCTGAGTAGGACAATTCCTATGCATTGGCTGTTGGTTTAATCAAGCTTGAAGGATACAGTGTTCCTATTGTGCATAACACCTTATCTCAGTTCCCTTGAAACGCTCTCCGTTCTAAAAATAATGACTGAGCAGGGAGACGTAGATGAAGGAAATCCACTAAACTTCACAGCAGAAGAAGATGATGCAGATGCAATACCAATTGCAAAGAATGTTAGAAATGCTGTCACCCTAAAACTAGTAGCATATGGTGCTACAATTAGGGGTGGACAAGTGACCTTCGTGATTGTGGCACACGAATCGTATAGAACAGAAGTATTCTATATATGGATTGGATTCCCACAGGCAGATGCACGAACAAAGACATTTCACTACTATGTCGAAGATGACATACCAAATGAATATAGTCCATATGAGGACATTGAAATTCCACTCACTTACGACGAACATTTTTACTGGTTCAAATGCGCCCTCCCCCATACAAGAAATCGAGTAAGACTTGGTCCGCTTGGAAGAGTTGGAGCAACATGGCCAGTGCTAGTGACATACACACCACATCCTGACATTGACACAATGCCGGGAGGAGACTTACTCGTACAGCATAAAGAATTAATAAGACTTTACAGAAACATGACACAGTTTGTGATGAGAACACTCACACTTCAGCCAACAGCTGCTATACAACCAGGACCAGTCCAAACTCCTACAACCAAAATTACACCACAAACACTGCACGCAGTGATGGGTAAAATGCCCACTAAACGTGAACAAATGCCCTTCTGGATAGCACAAAAAATTAACACAGCTGGAGGCAGTGTTTCCACAACCTGGTCCTAAGGAAAAGCCTAGAATACTGACAATTTGCTTGCCAATGGAGATAGCTCCCTTTATAGAGGATTTTACTTCTTGGGGTACAGTTTTCGCTGCAATATATACCAGGAATCATGGTATCCCATCTTTAGCGGTAATACCGGATGTATTAAGACAAATACAAAACGAGTATGGAGCAGAACCTGCTCTAAACTTAGGGATGAAGTTGTTAAACAACTTTGCCCAGGTATCTGCGATAATATTAGCAAATATTAAAGGGGAAGCAGCATCAGTGGCAATACGCCAACGTCTGAGAGAATTTACTCCATTTACAACAGGAGACAGAACTACCTAAAATAATTGAAACTGCTTATGTAGAATTAGGTAGACACAGTCTGGGAGCTAGACCTGAAAAACCTCAACTAGTAGGAGGTACAGATAAAGAACAGGCAAAGCAAGCACTGGTTTCTTCGAAGAAAAAATGGGACAATAACAAACAGCAAAAGAACAGATCTCACTCCAGGGGAAGGTCTCCTCAACAGGAGCCCCCAGAAAAGAGATATCATTTTAGGAATAGAGATAACATTAAAAAACCTGACAGGTATCAGGACACTAATACACGTTCCTCTCGTTCCTTTCAGGGTTCATCAAAAAACTCTGAGAGGGAAGGACTGTCAGAACAGAGACAAGAAGAGCATACAAGGCCCAGAGACAGGCAACGCACTTCGGACTACGCTTCAAAGAAAGAAGAAAAACCCAAAGCAAAACCTCAATTTATAAAGAAGAAGGTAGCAGGTCTCAAAGTTAGACAGGCCCAGAATTCTGAGAACTCAACTACTGAATGGGGAATGGGCTCTGACGATGCTAGACAGCGCAGTAGAAGTAACAATAGCTCGCCGAAACCGGTGGAATTTCTGGTGACAGCGGAGTTGAGTGAGTATATCACGGTGGAAACACCTGATACTATGGTGAGTGTCCCACACAAGTTACTTGAAATAACACTCCAAATGGAAGGGGACAAGCCCAGACAAGTGAAAGGTCTCTTTTGGGAGAACCTGACTTCTGGCTACGACATCCTATTAGCAGAAAGAGATTGGCCGCCTACTATTGTTATGGAATGCCCAAAGGGAGAAACTGTGGTTTTACCAGCTTTTTCCGACCTAGTCCCCACACACCTAAGACATACAGAAGCACAGGAGTGGGTGGCAGCCCTTGCTCCAGCATTATATCGCAACCACGTTGGGTGGGATGAAGAGTCACCCCACCACGTAATTCCAATTAAAACAAACCCAACTCCACAAAGACAGTATCCTATAAAACAGGAAGCTAAAAAACAGGTCAGGGAGATCTTAGATCAACTTGAATACCAAGGTGTTATTTAACCATGCACCTCATCAATGAATAATCCTTTGTTTCCCGTAATTACACCCGACAATTCATATAGTCTAGTTTTAGATTATAGACACTTAAACTCATGCACGAAAACATTTGCAGTTCAGAATGCACACAGTGCCGCTTTAATGAATAACATTGTGCGGAAAAAATACAAAACAACATTAGATATCTCAAATGGATTTTTCTGCCAAACCATAGCGCCTGAAAGTAGGTATTTGACAGCCTTTTCAGCGCTATTATACCAGCGCCAATTTTGTCGACTCCCTCAAGGGTATAAGAACAGCCCGGGGTTATTCTCAAGAAGGGTAACAGAGTTACTACAGAATTTGGATGAAGAAGCATTATCCTATGTGGAAGATAATTATCTAAAGGATGATGACTTAGAGGTACACTTGACCAGGGGTGAGCACCATAATTTTGGGTTTCGCCTCTGAGGGCTACAAATTTAACTTTAAAAAATCAAAGCTAGCCCACCTCAATGTCCTATTTCTGGGATATGAGCTTTCAAGTGAAGGCAAAGCCTGGCAGCCCACTTTTAGAAAAGTGCGCATTGCTCCAACCTCCAAAATCATTAAAAAATTTACAGTCCATACTGGGATTTTAGAATTTTGGCAGAACATACATTTTGGATTACGCAGAGAGAGTAAAACCTTTCTACGACCTCATAAGACCAGACTTTTCAGTTAGGCAATGGACACAAGAACACACAAATATTCTTTGTTCCCTACAGGCTGATATAATATCATCAAAACACTTACAGACACGCGTAAACGTACGCAACCTGGTGATCCGCATAGTCGCAGGTCAATCAGGGTACACTTACTTAACCTTCAATGAAGGCGAGACAGTACCAATTGCATATAAATCACATTTGTACACTAACGCTGACATGCGTTTTGCACCCACAGAAAACATTCTGACAGCAGTACAGACTGCTGTGGTGAGAGAAAAAGCACTGGCTCAAGGGAAACGAATAATTGTCGTGACCCCGGTACCGGCCTTAGAGGCTGCCACAAAGGCGAGTGTCCCGAATGCGAAAGCGTTACATCCAAGATGGATACAATGGGCTAATTCTCTCACTGCAACAGATGTAGAATACAGATATGACCCTAGTCTGAAAACACAAGCACTGCAATACGAACAAGAATATCCTCTACCAAATGAAATAATGCCTCTAGATCGGTATTAATACATTATTTACACCAACGGATCTGCTCAACCGGCCATAGGGAGTAAGCAACAATATAGTGCAGCATGCGCTATTGTAAAAGGTAGTATGCAGGATGGCAAGTTCCGCCCAAGCTGTACAAAAACGCAGTATCTGGGAGACTGTACGGCACAGTTGGTAGAATTAAAAGCACTGTTACTGACACTGATAAATACTGATCCAGAATTCCCCACACTAATAGTGTGTGATTCCTTTTACTGTGTCCAGTCATACAACAAATACCTTCACTATTGGGGACAAAATGGGTTCAGAGATTCAAAAGGTGGCACAATTAAACATAGAAAACTATGGGAACAGGTAGCAGAGTTGAAGAACGAACTACCAAGAGCTCACATGATACACACACTGAGTCATCAACGTGATGGCGTTCACGTTGAAGGGAATTAATTGGCTGATGAAGCCGCGAAAGGGGCAGTACGCATTGCTTCCGTAGCTGCAATCACCCGTTCAAAAACGAGGGTAGAAGATAGCACAATGGTAGCTGTGATTGCTTCGCGCAATAACAGCAAAGCACTACCTAAAGGTTTTCCACTCAAGTACTCCTACAAATTAGATGCAAACAACGTTCCATTTGCTCAGAATCCTGGAGTGGGGGATAGAGTAATACCAAACATGGATCGCAGGTTAGGTTTAATCTTGGCCGTACACGAGGGTCTGGGTTCTGTGCATGTAGGAGTTACGGCAACAGTTTCTTTACTGAAACAACGCTATTGGTGGCCAGGGTTAACAAAGCAGACCAAAGACTTCGTCTTAAAGTGCAATATCTGTCAACAGATAAAAGGGTCCACCGTAGCTCGCCCAGCGCAGACACCTTTGTTAATATCAGACAGACCGCTCACGTGCGTTTACCTGGACCACTGCGGCCCCTTACAATCTGATGGGGCTTACAAGTATATCATGGTTGTAGTGGATTCCTGTTCATGATTCCCATGGCCTCAGCGCTTGGCTGACGCTCGAACTGTTATAAAAGATTTGCGAGTCTTCATAGGGACATACGCAGTTGGCGCATTACATTCTGACCGTGGCCCCGTGGTCAGCTCTAGGGCGTACAAGGAAGCCATGGGAAGTTTGGGTGTAGCATTGCGGTACTCCTCTCCGTACCATTCCAAGGGAAATTCGGTTGTGGAGAGGAAAAAACGGGGCTTAAAGCAATCTTTAACAGCTAGGGTATTAGGCTCGGGTGGTAGTTGGTCTCAGTCACCTAAATGTGGTCCAGCTGGCTTTTAATAACCAGCCAAGAAGCTCTCTGGGAGGTGCCACTCCATATGAGGTCCTGTTTGGGACAAGAATGTGGGTACCTGATCTCGATTGTGAAGGCACAGTGGCGGATGAAAAACCGTTTGACATCAATAAACGTTTGGCTGTTTTACAGGATCGGAATGAATCCAGAGCCTCCTTAAGTAACGTCGAGACAAAGAAAACCACCACTGGGGAAGTCAAGTCAGCCACGGCAAGACCTGCCTGGATCCCTAAAGTTTGGGATCTGGTCAGAGAAAAGATTGTGGACAAGAAAAAATTCGGGCCATCCTATCGAAAGCCTGTACCTGTCCTGGCAGTTGAAGGATCAACAACAGGACTTCTACCGCCTCTTGCCGGAAAAGAAAAATGATTCGTCTCAATCGATCTGATCAAACCACACTATGTGGCAGATACTGAATAGTAGGCCTTGTGGGCTCCTGAGTAGCCGACGTCCTCCTCTTGCTACAATACAGGAAGTTCAAACAGAAAGACTCATAACATTTGAAGAGTCACCTTAACAAAGCAACGGAATCGATAACAATGCAATGGAACTAATTCCCCTTGACACACTTCCCAAATCAAAATGAAAGACAGATTTCAATTCAAGCTAATAAGGATGTCTACATCAATATGCCTCAATAAGAGCAATCTACAAGTTCAACAAAACCTGCTGAGCTACCAAAAATAGATCGAACTGCATCTGGCTATTTCATCGACTTCGATACCTATTCATTGGATCCAAGTGAACCTGAGACGACACCAGCCCAAATTTCACGCAAACAACGGATCAAAGACTTTTTTTACTTTCTTAGAAAGACTTTTTAGTATCACCTTGGCTAGAGCTTTGGATAATCACCGGTATATTATTTCTTCTTTTTTGGATTGGATTAGTAATGTTTTCCATTTACTCATCAATGGAAGTTATCTTCAACAGAGCTCTGCAACGTCAAAGGTAAACTTGATTTTAAAACCTCATGTTTCATCTCATCGTGAACAAAGAGACTTGTCCTTCGTGAACATTTCAGCAGTTCCTATACCGGATGGTATAGTGTGGGACAAAGTTAATTATGATATATTTGGACAGACCAAGCTTTTAAAGATTCCACATTTGTTTAAAATTTCATTGAACGATATCATTACCTCCAGAACATTTTCTGATGATCGGGATTTTGAAACTGTTAATAACTTATTGTCTGATTTAGAACAATCTGCCACATTTTCTAGCACTGAAATGTTAGAAGACACATCAGATTTTGACAAAATGTATTGTTACCAACATTATGGTCATCATTTCTTGCATAAATCTAGTAAACCTAGAAATGTTTTCACATACCACCAGTAGGAACATTGCCCTACACCACCGAAAAGTAGCTCAAAAACTTTTACACAGAAGTTTTCATATTTTTCAGGGTTTAACATTTCTGACCCCGCCTCGTATTATTATAAGGTTTCACCTATATCTGCACAGAAAATATGTTAACGAACACCAAACAGATTTATTTTGCTTCCTTTATTACACAGCTGTCTGAGCAGGGTTTCGACTTATGGATGGACACTGTAGATTTAAAATCAATTTGGGGTTCTAGAGACTGGCAAGTCCAGGGAAGAGAAGCACTGTTTCGAGCATGCCTCATTCCACAGCAGATGATCTTTTTGAATGACACTGTGCAACAGACTTCCTGTCTTGGACTAGTCAAGAATAAGGACATGAACACGCCTCAAATTCCAACAACTTTAAACACAGAGGGGAATTTTACGTCAGAAAGAGGGGATAGGATGGATGACATACTGAAATACAATAGATCAGTCCCCAATTGGAAGGGATGGTTGGTTTGGCCCACAGACACAAACATATGTCAGGACAGATTCAGGGGTACCACCGAAGGGTTTAGTATCCATAGGCCAGACCCACGATATGTACAAAGAGAACATCCGGGGGTAGGGACATCATATAGTGTTGGGAAGTTATGCCTCGATTAGCTAAAGACCTCAATACTACCCCAGGTGAAACAACACTTGTCCATACTCAAGGGGGATGTGGACCTACTGGATTTTTTATTAGGCTCCAGAAAACCACGTCAGAAGCGTTTTTTGTATGCTGTCTATAACAAAATCTGGAAAATCTCCCAACAAGAAGCTGCAGAGAGATTAAGAGAAATAGATAGAATTAACCTAGAAAAGGCGTTAGCCATAGTTGACAATGGCATGACTACGTTACCATCCAGGATATATTCACTGGGCAACATTGTATCTTCTGCTATCGAAGTATTAGAACAGGATTGGTCCATATTGCAACACGGACAGTCACAGTTACGTTCTATTATTTTGTTGAGCTGGACGCTGCTGTCATTGCGCGCCGGTTATGTGCCTTGGCATTTTATCAACAGTACGTCCTTGTTTTCTGCATATAATCTAACAGAAAAACAGATGAAAATGGCACAGAGGGGAGCAAAATATACAATGCTGTGTATTGAAAAGCTGGCTAGGTTACCCTTTACTGTGGCAGAGTCACCGTCAACAGAGTGGTTAATCCACGGCTATATAACATTACCGGTCGCAACTTTCCAGTTTCAGTATTGCCTAGAACAACAACAGGCAGGCAGATATGAAAAAATGGGTAAGGAATTCATCAGGGAGTCCTAGGATTTACTGTACAGATTTCGATGCAGGAGTGGGGATCTGGAAGTGCTTCTAAGCG
The DNA here is from genome assembly GCA_963921515.1 of Calotriton arnoldi. Classification (NCBI taxonomy): domain Eukaryota; kingdom Metazoa; phylum Chordata; class Amphibia; order Caudata; family Salamandridae; genus Calotriton; species Calotriton arnoldi. The sequence continues at coordinate 399,035 of CAWUFW010012388.1, read as the reverse complement.
GAACTAACTGCGAGAACGCTTTAAGTGGATCTCTCATATGCCAGGATATTAAGCTACATGGGGCTTATAATGGGTCAGTGGAAAACATGTCCTGTCACTTGAGAGGTACCCCGACAGCCGTGATTAATCCGGTATTCAGGCTTCTCTTGAATGGGAGTTACTTGATGCTGAATGATCAAGGTTGTTGTGGGATGCTCCCTGGCATCGCATATCTAATCACCGTGAGCTCTAGGGTTACTTGCTGTATGCAAGTATTGTTTCCACCAACACATACAGTCAGGGAGGTACCGTTATGGCCTTCGCTAAATGTTTCCTTTAAACGGTTTGATACTCTGGGCAGAATGAAAGGCATTCTTTTACAGCAAACCGTGCCCTTAACCTCCGCCCGGGAGACTTTTGATCTCCAGATCGCAAGGCCCTCGGCAGAGATACAGGCACTTATACGTACAAACTGCCCCTTCCATTTCACAGAAATGGTAAGTCGTATCTTTAACATGTCTGATACGACGGGTATTGTGCACCTATTTAAGACCATAGGTTCAGGAATGTTAAGCACCTTTCAGACGGTCCTCGGAGTTATACCAAACTTTATACACTCCGTATTTGGAAGCATTTTTGGAGGGCTTCCGCTGATCCTGTTCCTAATAGCAGGAACCCTGATTGTTACCTTTCTGCTACACAATAGACGTCCCAGCCACCAAGGAGATAGCAACAGCACTCCTGGAGCGCAAATACCGCGATCGCATGGTAGAACATCTGGGCACATCTCACCTACAGGAACTCTTGGTTCTTGTCATTTAGATCAGTCTGGATGGACTGTGTCCTACCTGTTCTCCGATGCCTGTTCTGCGGAGAAGAATGCGTGTTGGACCTCTGTCTGACACGTCCATCGGTTGCGCCACGGGACGTTGATGCTTTACTGGACCAGATAACGGCCCATGTTCTTCGGTGTCCCCAGCGTATTCCTATGTTGTTGGCAGCATTCTTAGAGCCACCACAGGTAGTTTCTGCTCCTGTTAGTATGGATACCGGCTCCTCCGCCAACCCTCAGGCCTTGGATATCGCACAGACTGCCCCGGCATCTGCTGCAGGCAGTACGGAATATCATCTGTGCTCAATTGACATTCTTTGCGAGGTGTTAGAGGGATCGTCAGCTGCATATGCAGGGAGCAGCAATGTTGTGTCTACCAGCCAGGACATAAACATTTGGCCCATCGCATGCTGGGAAGATTTGGCCTTTCACTTTTAAACAAAATTCCAAATTGACACATTATTGACCTGCATGGCTTTCAGATGCTTGTAGTTGTTCGGACTATATAAATGGACACTTTAGAGCCCGTGCTTGAGTGAATTTTTTAAGAAAACTTTTTAAAAGAAAGAAAAGTTTTTTTTTTAAATATATACGAGTTTAAACTTCTCTTACGATGTTTTTATTGTTAGCGTGCCAACATCTAGATGCCTTGGTAGTACGCTAGAACTTACCATACCATACCAAGACATTTATAAAGCGCTCGGCTACCACCAACGGCGGTGTCCCGGCGCTACATAGAGACAAGGAAAAAAGGAAAAAGAAAGAAAAAGAAGACAAACTAAGGGAGATCAAAAGGCCAAGTTTTCAAAGCACTCCTAAAGGTGGATTCAGAACTTAGTAATGTAGTCCAGTCGGATGACGAGTGGGTGTTATATTCCATATAGGTACCCCGATATAGGTCCGGGTAACATCATAACCCTTCACCTACATTCTCTCCTATATTACATACATCACAGATTTGAGGGACTGACCTTTCACCTAGTTACAATACTACACACAGTACGTAGGGTTTTTCCCTGAACACTGGCCTCATAAATTATGCAGGAGGATTCTAAGTTTCGTGGAATCACAGCAGGACCATCAACTCCTGCATAATAACTATGAATAAAGTTAATTCCCGATGTCATCCTAAATCCGACACTGGCACAGCAAGGTAGAACCCCTAGGGATACCTTAGGGTATATAAACATCACATCTTGCTGAGATAGTCAGAGGAGATCAGGACTTCCCGCCCGACACACTGACGGAAGACGCTGAGGTTCCTGCATGCAGATACTCCAGCTCGCAGTGGTCTGACATCCCTTGCGGGGTGTTCAGCTCGAGACCAGAACGGGATCCCGCAGTCTCACATCAGGTAATGGGGTTGGTTTCATCTTGGAGGGATTCTTGACTTTACACCTACTCACATGCTAGGTACACTTAGGTACATCTAGTTTGGGTTGCATCGTAGGAGTACGCATTTTACTGCCATGTATTTTATATACTTGCCTGTGGTTATGATTTTAGCAAAATGGTAGAAACCTACCATCTGTTTACTTTCTTAGTGCTGCTACTCATTTATTTATGCTACTGTCTACTGGTGATTTCAGTACACTTATTTTACACTAGAATAACGGCTGTTCAATAAATTCTTATTGAAAATGTTTCAACCATTTATTCTGTGTATCTCTCTGCGAAAAAGTGAGCACGAGTGACTGAGCAAAAAGTGAGTTACTGTTTCCAGGATCCTGTGGGATCAGGGTTTTCATGTTTGATAGTCGCCAAGAACCACTCTCTCCTTGGTAAGAGGAGGGTATAGTGGCATTGCGAGCTAGCTGGTACACAGTCTAACATACCCGGTGGGGGTGTCTGGAATCAGTCTGGACACCAGTCCTGCAGGGTATGTTGTCTAAACGTGCAGATCCTATATAGGTCTTATAGGAACTACACGACAATTTTAGTGCGGATATCGCTAAGCGTGGATATATTTTTGCTGGAGAAAAACTCTCTCTCTAGGGAGCCTATCTCATGTTCTAGCTGCTGAAAGTCCCCTTGCAAGGACTTAAGCACTCCCGCCTGCTTCCTGATGCACTCCCCCTTATGACAGTTTTGAAGGCCTCCCACAGGGTCAACGGAGAATCCACTGAGCCCTCGTTATTGCTGAAATAGTCAGTGATCGCCTGCCGTATAGTTCCTCTGAAGACCTGGTCTCTCAGTGCCCCCATGGGGAGCTTCCAAGCAAAGGCCCTGGAGGGGTAGTCCGGCACATCAATGTGAGCATAATGGGGGCGTGGTCGGAGAGGGTGCGAGGCAAGTGTTGTGCCTCCATTGCCCCGGTCACAGTGTCCCGGGATATCAGCCAAAAGTCTATGCGCGACCACGAGGGTCCTGCTGCTGTCATGCACGTTCCACTCGCCTCATCTGGGTACCGCTGGCGCCAGATGTCTATCAGTTGTCCGTCTTGCATGATTGTCTGGAGCTGCGCAGCGGCGCGGGGGTGGGGGCGTCGGGAGTCTCCAGACCTGTCTTTTGGGTCATCTAATACTACATTGAAGTACCTTCTCCATATATAGCCCCTGGGCCAAGAGAGTCAGCTACCCTCCAAACCTCCGCGAAGAAGCCAGGATCGGCCTCATTCGGCCCATACAGTGAAATGAGTCTGACCAGGTGTCCCCTAAATGTGCCAGCAAGCATGACATATCTACCTTGTGTGTCTAGGAGTGAAACTCTGGTGCGCCAGTGGAGCCCCTTCCTATAATAATGGCAGCCCGCGCGTAATTTGAGTAGTGTGCCACATGCTTTTCACCAATCCACCTCGCTCGCAGATGCCCCTGTGTGTGCTGAGTCAGATGGAGCTCCTGCAGGAATCCTATGTCTACTTTGTGCCTGTCGAGTTGTGCCGCCACCATCCTAGCCTTGCGCGCATCATTTAAACCCCGTATATTCCATGAGATACATCTGATTCTGGTCATGGAGGTTTATGAGGCCAAGTGGCCGAAGGTGCCCCCTTGGTCGCGCCTAGGGGAAAGGGAAAGGAAGGAAAGAGCAAGGAAAGACAGGAACGGAGACATATTTGGACAGTTGCGTGCATGTGAAATTCAAAACAACCCCACCCACTCCAGCCCCCCAATTAGGCTGAGCATGTTCCCCGGTGAACCGTTCCTCCAGCGAAAAACAACAGTGTGAAAAGTAAGGGAGTCATCCCCTGGGGGAAGAATAGGAGCCCAACGCAACCGCCCATAGGGCCCAAACAGCGGGGCACTGAGCATATATCTGCACAGTCACATTTTAAAGCAGTCAGTTCAGGTGTGTCAACCGGTTGTAACCATCCGGTACATTAGTAAAAGGATACAAGTGTATAGTTCGATGAGAACGCAGCAGGCAAACTACATTAGAGCAAAGTTCTGCCACCTCAGTGTCCCGGCTGTCTTGGGCCACACGCCGGCTGGCTAGTCGTTGTCACTGGTCCGGTCTCCCGCCTCTGGGTCCGCGCTGCGTCGCTCTGGTCGTTGCGCCAAGCGCAGGCCCTTCACGTGGCGCACGGCCTTTTTTTGGATCTGTGACGAAGAGAGTCTTGCCGGCATGGAAGATACAGAGCTTAGCAGGGTAGAGAAGTGAGTGTTTAATGTTCAATTGTTGATGAGATCGCTTGATCGGTAGGAAGTCTCTGCGGGACACCTGGACTGCCAGGGTAAAATCGGGATAGAAGGAGATCGAGTTCCCTTGGAACGACACCTGTTGCATTTCTCTAGCCAGACGGAGCACCGTGTCCCTGTCCCGATAATTGTGCATGCGCGCTATGATGGGTCTAGCAGGCTCTCCCGGCGGTGGTCGTGGGCCAGAGAGCGGTGGGCGCGCTCTACGATGCACATGGGGATTAGGGACTCGCCGAAGGTCGCACGCAGCATCTCCTCGATGTAGTCCTCAACCCACGCCATGGCAGTAGACTCAGGCACTCCTGTGATTCTTAAGTTATTGCAGCGCGACCTGGCTTCCAAATCTTCATTGTTTTGGCGTATGAGGTCAAGCATCTTCTCCATTTTTAGGAGCTTTTCGAGTGTTTCTGATCCTTCATCCTCGAGTGAGGAAGTGCGCTGCTCAACTTGCCCCAGCCGCTCCGCATGATCAGATACCTTTTCTTTTAGCCGGTCGAAGTGATCTGAGAGAGAGTCAATCTTGCTATCTATGGCAGTGAGTGATTGCTGCAAGTCTTTAAACATTTCCCGTATGTCAGCTTCAGGAGGGAGAGCTGCTGATGTGTCCGTGTCTCGGTGAGTGTCATCTGCAGCCGGGGGGCCGCACAGGGTTCTACGTGATTCAAACACCAACTTTGTTTGCTGCTTGGCGTCCGGTTTCCCCATGTTTGCTGGCTCGCCCTCTTCAGGGGCTTCCAGTGGGGCCCACTCCTTGTGGCTACAAGCTGTGTTGCGCTGTATTCCTTCCCCTCTGGCCATGCGCTGGATGTCCCCTTCACCTAAGGGGCTTGGAAAGTTGGTCATTCTGTGCCTCCGGGGCCCACAGGGTGCCACCGCTGTGCTTTCTTTCTGGACTGTATACAGGGCCCTTCACACCCTGCTCTGCTGCTCACCCCTAGCTCACAGCCAGGGGGGGGCTTAATTGAGGCTTGTTCTGGCCTCCAGTCCCCTTTTTCCCCTCACCGGCTGACGGATCCTGAGCTGTCACTGGGCTTCACCTGGCTCTTCTTGGGGTTCGCCACAGTGCTTTGCAACGTCTGCCTAATGGATTCCCCGAGGAGCAGCCCTCGTATAGCGTGGCATGCTGTGTTCTAAGTATTTCAAGCATGGGGGCCCGCACCACACGCTCCCGGAGCCAGACCCTGTGCCAGGCCTCAACCGCGCCGGTGCTCCTGCAGCGCGGCTCCTGCTGCCGCACGACTCTTCACCGGAGAGGGGGGTGGGGCCACGGAGTGCGAGGGACCCCACCTCCCCAAGCCCCTTACCGGCTGTCTCCTGGGTTCGCCAGGGCCCTCCAGGGGCTTACTTCCCTGTGCCCGCTTCCCGCCGGGTCAATAGCGCGGGGGCCCAAAGTTCGGGGGTCCTGTCGGCACTCTCGCGGGGGCAGGTGCTACCGCCACAAGCTGTTTGTTCCAGCGGCAAGTCCTCTGGTGCGCTTTCTCTCTCTCTCTCCGCAGCGTCCTTCGTGGCCTCACGATGTCCCGTCCGCCATTATCGCAGCAATCCCGGTTCAAACTCTTGGGGCAGCCCAGTGCCGGATGGCCACCAGGACACGGCGGTAGTCTTTTTGAGTCTTGTAAATGACTGTGGCGTCGGATAATTACTGAATTAATGGTCCCGCCGTCAGAGCTTCTCTACGGCGCAGCCATCTTTAATCGGGCTCTTTAGCGCCCCCCGTGATTGGCAGCATGTTGGTTGCACACTGGTTGCTTTACTTAGGCTGGATTTCCATCCTTTTGGCTGGCTGAGCGTTTTTTTGTGGGGTGATTGACCCTTTCTGGGGTCAGTGTGGATTCTCGGCTTCCAATCCATAAAGCGCTACCTGTCAGAATATGAAATCCGATCTGAGGAAGGTAACTAGACAGTATAAACTAGGGTTTAAGAATCTCACTAGGGAAGATTTGAGGTGACTAGGGAGGCAGTATAGGCAATTGCTCAGAGAGAAAAAAAACTGTCTTTTTCCATAATCATCGGACAAATAAGTTAGAGATAATTCAGCAAGGGGACCAAAAAGCTTTCTGGCAAAAGGTGAATAAACACAGTAATGCACATCATAGGCCGCTTACCTTCTCTTTGGCTCACTACCAATGTAGGCCTACTCAGAACTGTGTCCAAATATGGGTTTGGTCTGTGACTGGTTCTCGGCCAAAGAAAATTGATTGTCTTAAGTTAACTAGGGCTGCATTACCTGACAACATTACTGCAGTGCTGATTAAGATAAACAGTGGCTAGTGGGCAAGGGTCTATGCCCTCTTGCTTGGTTGGATAGTCACAACGGGGTCCTACCCACCTTCATTGAAAGGCTCAGTAGTGAAGCCCATTTTGAAAAAACAGAATAGTAATCTCCCCTCAAACTATAGGTTGATAAGCCTCCTAGACATCTCTAAGAAGGTTTTTTTAAAAATCCTATTTTCTTATCTGGATGAATGGACCCAGGCAAATAAGATCATTCCTGCTGAGCGGGGTGGGTTTCATGAAGGCCATTCCACAGTGGATATTGCTTTGCGTTATGGGCCATTATTAAGAAATTGGTGGCAGCAAATAAAAAGCTGTGGTGCTGTTTTATACATTTTCACACAGCCTTTAACACAGTTGATAGGGGAGCACTTTGGGAAAAGCCCATTGCTTGGAAAATACCAAGGGAGGTTCTCTGTATAATACAGGCATTGCATAAAAATAATTGGGCGCAAGTTGAGCTTAATAGTTCAGGGTGTCTCTGTACAGGAGGATTGTAATGGTCACAGACAGGGGTGTGTTTTGGCCCAGACCCTATTAAGTCTTTTTTTGGCAGATTTTCCCTCAGTTTTAAAACTATACAATTCTTTCTCTTCAAAAGTGGGAGCTATGCATATCCCATGCTTGCTGTACGCAGATTATCTAATTTTGCTAGATTATACCACTCTGGGTCTACAAAGGGAATTAGAGTCCCTTGATGCTCATTGCATAGCCAACTTCATTAAAATAAGCATGGAGAAAACAAAGTGGTAAAAACATAATGGTGTTTGGGAAAAGGGCATCCAAGTTTGCATGGGTCTTGAACTCAACTCCAGTCGAAATGGTGGATTTATACAAATATTTGGGGCTCACATTTACTAGGAATTTAAAGTGGGATGCCCATATGAGGAGCATAAGATTTAGAGGTGTGTTACAAACCAAGTGCTTGGCTATGTTTAATCAGATGTATTGGGGCCTCTCTTTGGCTCCCCTCAAATCTCGCCTCTCGCACTGTGTGGTGCAGAAATTCTGGTGCTTGACTCTTCCTTCAATTGGGATTTGGTGGAAAGTACAGTCCTTAAGGGGATATAAGTCTGCCCCAGTGTGCAATTGACCAGGGTATAAAAGAGAATTCAGTTTGGTCCCCTGATATATACTGGCCAATTCCTGTATGCTGAAGTTCTTAAATAAGCTAGGGCAAGATAGAGTCATATTAAAAATCTCCACTCCATGCTGGGAAGAATCCTTTGCCAGTGAATGAGAGTGGGCCTGTGACGCTCGTCACAGGGTATGGGATCTCAAAACTATTCATACCACATGGAACTCAATTAAAAGATGGTCTCCCTTCCCCAGTAAACAGGCATATAGGTAACCAGCCCAGAAAGTGGGTTATATGCAGGATATTACCTAGCTACTGCAGAAACCCTCAATAAAGTTACCACTGCAAAGGTTAGGCAGGGGTGATGTATTTCCCTACTTGTCTCATTTGCCTGACTCCAAGCTTCATAATGATATTTTGATGATTGGGGTGTAGCCCCAGCTTTTCTAGTCCTGTTTGGTATAATGAGGTACAAAGTGAAAATTGTGTTTGTGCATGTCCTCTTCATGTAAAATGCTCCCTATGCCATACTTTATTGGATTACACCTTTTATAAGGTAGCTCGTGTTAAGTTCTAAAGACATTTATTTTTTAAATATCAGATACGTTCCAGGCGAGGGGGGGTGGAGTGGCACTACTGTCTGAGATGCGGTTTAACGATGTTGCAGTGGGAATTGCACGTTTTATACTGTCTATCAAGCAGGGTTTTAAGCTTGGATTGGGCTAATTGTTTTTTTATTGTATGTATTTGTGGTTTTATGATGTTTTGCGATTCTTTATGTTTTAGGGACATGTTTTCCATAAAATATATTGTTACTCTTTCTTAATAGAGAGCAAAAAATAAACATAATAAAAAAGTGAGGCAAACTTCCACAGCAAGTGTCAACAGTCCCTCTGTTGCTCAGTAATCAAGGTAGGGAAGAGGACAACACATTCCACTGACCCATCTTGCTCCTTGGAACATAGGAGGTTGGGGAGAGATTGTAGGAGAGTAGGATCTGCCTCTTATGTTGCCCCCACTTTTTTTCTGATGTTAGCACTGGTTTCTGGCTATAGTCTGGCTGGGTCCCTGCCAATCAGGGCCCCAGCCTCTCTGTTCTCTCTAAACGACATGGAGTGCACTCTAGGTGCACTAGTGATTGGATACTGTGGTGCCTTATGAGTCCCTAGTATATGGTACCTTAGGTGCCAAGGGCATAGGTACTTCACAGGCCTACCAGGGGCTGCAGCATATATTATGCCACCCCTGGGAAGCAGTCTAAATCTGACACCACAGGCCTGCTACTGCAGCCTGGGTGAGGTGGTGTTAGCACCCCTCACTGAGATATAGGTTTCCTATATCTCTCCTGCACACACATATAAACCTATCAGTCACCCCTAAGGCAGGCCCTATCAATCCTGAGGGCAGGGTGCTTGGCTTCTATGTGAGGGGGTGCCTCTGCATGAGCAGGGCCCCTCTGCAGTTCTCAGAGTCCATTCTCTGGTGCTGTTTGTGGATGCGGTTAAACCATATACTATTTAAGTGCATTATATCCTCGCGGTAAATGCTAACTTTGGAATGGCTGCATCAAAACATGTCGTGTTTGGTGTCAAACATCTTGGAATACTACCCCCCGCCAATCTTGGCGGCGGGGGTAGCATTCCACCCTTCTAGAGGGATAAGACATGTACCTGCTGTGGAAACGCGGTAGAATCCTAAAGAGCCCTGGCATCACAAAATGGATGCCACCAGTCACAGACACTGGGCTGCCCTCCTGCTGATGACCGAAACTCGCAGTGGAGGAAGCCCAACAATAGGCATCCTGTCACAGGGAGGTGTAACCACCTTCCAGACAGGGTTTAGTGTATTGGGGCTGGGTGGGTGCACTCTTAGAGTGCTTTGAAGTCCTGCACTGGGGGAGCAGAAGGCTCCTCTGTGCATATGCCAGTTCAAACCAGCTCAGGGGCTACCTGCCCCTGCTCTGGCGCGAAACTGGACAAAGGGAAGTGGGTGTAGCCACCCCTCCCTTGACCCTCCCATAGGTGGGGTCATAGAGCTAGTCCATCCCCTCTTTTTAGTATAAGAGGGGGAACCTTGCCATTGCAAAGCAGATAACCCCTGGACGACGCTCTACAGAAGAATCCTGGCCCTTCGACGTTCCACTACCTTTGGAAGACAGAAGAATCTCCCTTGGAGTCAAGGAGTGACTCCCTGCTTGGCAGGCACCAAAAACGACAACGACGGTCGCAAACTACGCCGCTCCCGCCGGAGTCCGAAGTCCCTGCAGCCCAAGAAGTGGATTTCCTGACCTCTCCCAGGCCATCGTGAGTCCCCAGCGAAGCTGAGGCAAGTGGACCCCACGAGTAACGAGGAACCGCGACCCCTGGGTACCGTGCACTATTGTCGAGTGCAACCCCTTCACAACGTTCTACGAACTTGTGCTTTGGACCACGTGTGGTCCCGACCTCCAGCAGGAATCCCTCCGAAGATCAGAGGCCTACACCGTCCCGAGTGACCGTGGGCCCCTGTTGAGTGATTCCGCCCGAGGTGTCTTCGCGATCCCTTGCCCGCTGGCTTGTGGGTCCCCAGAAGACTTCTTAAAGAAACCAAAGGGCTCCCCTGGTTGCTCCAGGCCTGCCCTGACTTACCCTCGCTGGGTGAGTCCCTCAGACCTTGCTGGTCTGCGCCATCGACTTTTCTTCATCTCCCCGAGACTTGCTGCTGCCAAGGCTTGTTGGCTCCTATCGAGTTGCCGACACCGCAGTCAGCTGCAGACGTCGAGGGACACACCGAATCCAGCTCCTGGTCGTCGTCGACGCCTCCTGGACCACGTGGCTGAAGAGTCAAGGCACCCGCAACCGACCTGAAGCGACCGACGACGGTGGGCATCCATCTTCCTTGCCCCGGGTCACTGCCAAGTGACTTTGAACACTGTCCCCTCTGCTTTCAGGTCATCCTTCTTCAGAATCCAGGCTTGGATTCCACCGGACACTTCTTCAGCTCCCGCAAGCAGCAAGTCTTCTTTGTTCGCCATTGAAAACGACGCCGCGACCCGACACCAAAGGACACCTGTGCACCCGGCTTCCCTGGGTGAGGTAACTCCAGCACTACGGTGCTCCTGTGGGTGTGGGCCCTAGAACTACTTACCCTGTAAGTGACTTGCTTGTAGGTTCTCCCGAAGTATCCTAAAACTCTTTATTTCCAACCGCGACTTGCCCCATTGAAGTTAACGGCGATTCGCGCCTGTGTATCCACACTGCACGCGTCCCCGTGGGTCCTTTACTTACCTGCCTTGGGTGGTTTCGTGAGGCCCCAGCACTTCTGAAGGCCCTAGGCCTTGTCTCCCTGCAAGTCGTTGTTTCTAAGTCTCTTACTTAGTATATGGTCTGGTACGCCCCTAGGGCCCCAGCCATATTTTGTGCTTAACTTATTGTGAAACGTTGATTTGTGCATATGTTTGTCTTCTAATCTCATAAAGAGATTAGTAGAGAGTTATTTAGAAATAAATACATATATATTTGATATATATACCTGTGTGGTGTCTTTTCATTTGGTGATTCAAGAGATTATATGGTAAAACAAGCTGCTTTACATTCCTCCGAGACTTAGCCTGAAGGCTGCTCTCCACAGCTACCACTAGGATAGCTTTCTTAAAAGGTTGTCTTAAACCTATCTACCATAAGAGTCGATTTGCCCTGGTGCAAGGTGTCCACTTTAATTAGTGAACAGCATATACCAGGCCAACTTCTCACATTGGTGGGCAGCGTGTGGGATTCCAGCTTGCCATTGTTTTACCAGAAAATCTCTATTTGAATTACTAACTGAAAACCATTATAGGTACTCAAGGTACATATAAAGTCAAGCTTAGTATCAATAAGTTCTACTGAACTTAGAGCTGTGTGCCAAGGGATAGCACACCCTTTCCACAGCTCAAGCTAGGATCAGTAGGCCACAAACTAGTGTAGGTAGTACAACACTGCACAACACTAGAATGTCCTTAAGGGGTGGACCCAGTGGATCCACTCAGCCTCAGTATAAGGACATGGCTTTCTCTGACTTGAGAGCCATGTGTGTTGACAGACACCTGAGGATAGGACAGAGTCCCTCAACCCTGCACCTGATAGATCTGCTGACAGCAGATGACCTGAGATTGGCTCTAGGAGCTAAAGGGTTTGAATCAGTGGGTGGGTCAGTCATAGTATCTGGGTCAGATGATGAAAATCAGAATGACCAAGACTCTGTGATTGAAGGGCCAGGCTCCAAGGAGCCTGAAAAGGACAGAGGAATTCTCCCTAAGAGAACTGGCAGAGTGGATGAGAGGCACAGATCCCCTTCCAGGGAATCTGAGCACTCTTATCACTCTGGCAGAGAATTTGTCCAAGAGAGGAGCTCATACTTTAACTTAAGAGAGACCTCCTCTGAGAGAAGGTGCAAACTGCTCCAGTATGAGGAAGCCAAAGTGGCCCTCAGAACCAAGCAGTTGGCACTGGATAGAGAAGCCCTGGAGATCCAGAGAGCTTCCAGAAGGGAGGGTTTAGAACCCCCTGGTGGCAGCAACAGTGTCCCTAGAGGCAGAGAATATGTCCCTGACCATAGGAACCTGAGCAAGGTTGTTCCTCCCTACCAGAGTGGGGATGATATCCACAAATGGATAACTGCTATGGAGAGGGCCTGTAGAGTACAGCAGGTCCCCCAAAAGCAGTGGGCAGCAATCTTGTGGCTCTCCTTTTCAGATAAAGGAAGAGACAAGCTCCTCACTGTTAGAGAGGAGGATGCTGATGATTATGAGGTCCTGAAGAGTGCACTGATAGATGGGTTTGGCTTAACCACTGAGCAGTACAGGTTAAAGTTCAGAGATACCCAGAAGGCACAGACTCAGGACTGGACTGACTTTGTTGATTGTGCAACCAAGGCTCTAGAGGGTTGGCTGGTTGGCAGTAGGGTTACTGATTTCAAGGGATTGTATAATCTGATGATGAGAGAACAGATCCTAAATAATTGCCAGAACCAGTTGTTGCATCAGTACCTGGTGGACTCTGATCTGACCTCTCCCCAAGAATTGGGAAAGAAGGCAGACAAATGGGTCAGAACCAGGGTGAGGCAGAAAACCCAGAACCAAGGGGGTGACACTAAGAAGCAAGATCCTAAAGGCCCTGAGAAAGGTGGGGATAAGTCAAAAGACCAGAAGTCTTCACAAGGGCCCCAAAAATCTGCATCTGGTGGGGAGTCACAGTCCAACAAGGGAAAAGGCCAAAAGAAGCCCTGGTGCAAATTCTGTAAACAGAAAGGGCACTGGACTTCTGATTGTACCAAGTCCAAAGACCAAACCACCACCACTCCTGCCCCTAAGGCAACTGTGCCCCCTAGCTCAGCTACTGGTGGAGGTGGTACTCAGAATAAGGGTGTAGTAGGGTTGACCCTGGGTTCTGAAGTGGATTCTGACCTAGTCAGAGTGACCACTCAGGCAATGCTGATTTGTGAGGGAAACATTGATATGTCCTTCCTAGTAAGCCCCAGTAATCTGGGCAAGTACAAACAGCAGCCTTTGATAAATGGCAAACAGGCTTTGGCATTTAGGGACACAGGTGCTAGTGTCACCATGGTGGCAGAGGACCTAGTGGACCCTGGACAGATCATCCTGGGTGAAATGTACCAGGTGACCAATGCAAGCAATGTCCAGACCAACCATAGTCTGGCAGTTGTGAATTTCTCCTGGGGAGGGGTAACTGGCCTCAAGAAGGTTGTAGTCAGTGCAGACCTCCCTGTAGAATGTCTATTGGGCAATGATCTAGAGACTTCAGCCTGGTCTGAAGTAGAGTTATGGACTCATGCTGAGATGCTGGGCATCCCTGCAGAGGTATTTGCTGTGACCAGGTCACAAGCAAGAATGCATGACACTGAACCAGCTCTGGATCCTGGAACAATGGACCAGATGCTTCCCAAGAGGAGGAGCAGTAGGGTTAAGGCAGTGCCTTCCCTCTGTCTCAGATCAAGGATTCACTTCCAGAGGGAGGTGAAGCAGAACCTGAAGAAGGAACTGCCCCAGAGGGACTTGAACCTGACCAGGTTGAGTTCTTGGGGGCAGGGGGCCCTTCCAGGGAAGATCTGAGCAAGGAGCAACAGTGCTGCCCCTCTCTTGAACCCCTCAGACAGCAGGCTGCTGCTGAGGCTGCTGGGAGTGCTAGTGGGTCCCATAAAGTTTATTGGGATGAGGGACTCCTATATTCTGAGGGTAGAGACCCAGCCCCTGGAGCCACCAGGAGGTTGGTAATACCTCAGAAGTTTAGGGGTTCCTCTTGACCTTAGCACATGATATCCCTTTGGCAGGACACTTGGGCCAAAACAAGACCTGGGACAGGCTTGTTCCACATTTTCATTGGCCACACATGTCAGAGGACACAAAGGAGTTTTGTCGCTCCTGTGTCACTTGCCAAGCCAGTGGTAAGGCAGGTGGCACAACAAAGGCCCCCTGATACCACTACCTGTGGTGGGGGTACCCTTTGAAAGGGTAGGGATTGACATTGTTGGTCCCCTTGACCCTCAGACTGCATCTGGGCACAGATTTATCCTGGTGGTAGTGGATCATGCCACCAGGTACCCAGAGGCAATTCCTCTGAGGACCACCACAGCCCCTGTGGTGGCAAGAGCCCTCATTGGAGTTTTCTCCAGAGTGGGTTTTCCAAAGGAGGTCATTTCTGACAGAGGTACCAACTTCATGTCAGGATATCTGAAAGCAATGTGGAAGGAGTGTGGTGTAACTTATAAGTTCACCACTCCCTATCACCCACAATGCAATGGTTTAGTTGAACGCTTCAACAAGACCTTGAAAGGAATGATTAAGGGACTCCCAGAGAAGCTTAGGCGGAAATGGGACCTTCTTCTTCCTTGCCTTTTGTTTGCATACAGAGAGGTTCCACAGAAGGGGGTTGGCTACAGCCCATTTGAGCTTCTGTTTGGGCATCCTGTGAGAGGTCCACTATGTTTGGTAAAAGAGGGCTGGGAGTTACCTCTCAAGCCCCCAAACAAGATGTGATGGACTATGTACTTGGTCTCCGCTCCCGGATGGCAGAGTACATGAAAAAGGCAACCAAAAACCTGGAGGCCAGCCAAGAATTACAAAAAGCTTGGCATGACCAAAGGCTGTGCTGACTGTATACCAGCCAGGACAGAAAGTGTGGGTGTTGGAGCCTGTGGCCCCAGCAGCCCTCCAGGACAAGTGGAGTGGCCCCCATACAATAGTTGAACAGAAGGGAGAAGTCACCTATCTGGTGAATCTTGGAACTCCCAGGAGCCCCTAAGGGTGCTTCATGTCAACAGATTAAAGCCATATGTTGACAGGGCTGACATGGGCTTGCTCATGGCAACTGATGAGGACCAGGAGGAGGAGAGTGACCCTCTCCCTGACCTGCTCTCTCAGAACCCTGATGATGGGTCAGTAGATGGTGTTGCTTTGGCAAGCAGCCTCACTGACCATCAGCAAACTGAGTGCAGACAAGTTCTGCAACAGTTTAGACATATGTTTAGCCTGACCCCTAGTCAGACTACCTGGTGCACCCATGAGGTGGACACTGGGGACAGTCTGCCTGTCAAGAATAAAATCTACAGGCAACCTGACCATGTCAGGGACTGTATCAGGACTGAAGTCCAGAAAATGTTGGAGTTAGGCGTGATTGAGCCTTCAGATAGCTCCTTGGGCTAGCCCAGTAGTCCTGGTACCCAAGCCTCATACCCAGGGTGGTAAGAAAGAAATGAGGTTTTGTGTAGACTACAGAGGCCTCAATGCAGTCACTAGGACTGATGCCTATCCCATACCAAGGGCAGATGAGCTGATTGATACTTTGGCCTCAGCCAAGTATCTAAGCACATTTGACCTAACAGCTGGCTACTGGCAAATCAGATTAGCTGATGATGCAAAAGCCAAAACAGCATTTTCGACCCCTGGTGGGCACTACCACTTTGTGGTGATGCCCTTTGGATTGAAAAATGCACCTGCCACTTTTCAGAGGTTGGTGAATAAAGTTCTGGCAGGGATGGAAACTTATTGCTCAGCTTATCTAGATGATATTGCTGTCTTTAGTTCCTCCTGGCAGGATCACCTGGTCCACCTCAGAAATGTTTTGGAGGCCCTGCAGAAAGCAGGCCTCACTATCAAGGCCACCAAGTGCCAGATAGGGCAGAGTCAGGTTGTGTACCTGGGCCACCTTGTAGGTGGAGGCCAGGTTCAGCCTTTGCAGAGCAAAATCCAAACCATACTGGAATGGGTTGCTCCAACCACCCAGACACAGGTGAGAGCCTTCTTAGGCCTGACTGGGTACTATAGGAGGTTTGTCAAGGGATATGGATCTATAGTGACCCCCTTGAATGATCTTACCTCTAAGAAAATGCCAAAAAAGGTTCAGTGGACAGCTAGCTGTCAAAAGGCATTTGAAGACCTAAAGCAGGCCATGTGCACTGCCCCCATCTTACAGAGTCCAGACTACACCAAAAAGTTCATTGTCCAAACAGATGCTTCTGAGCTGGGTGTGGGAGCTGTACTGTCTCAACTGAATGATGAAGGTCAAGACCAGCCAGTAGCTTTTATTAGCAGAAGGCTGACCCCTAGAGAGAAACGTTGGTCAGCTATAGAGAGGGAGGCCTTTGCTGTGGTATGGGCCCTGAAGAAGCTGAGGCCATACTTGTTTGGTACTCACTTCATAGTTCAGACTGACCACAAGCCCCTCCTATGGCTAAAGCAGATGAAAGGTGAAAACCCAAAACTTTTGAGGTGGTCCATTTCCCTACAGGGGATGGACTATACAGTGGAACATAGGCCTGGGACCCAACATGCCAATGCAGATGGACTCTCAAGGTATTTCCACTTTGAACACGAAGACTCAACTGGTCAAGGTTAGTTTAGTGTCCCTACGTTTGGGGGGGTTGTGTAGGAGAGTAGGATCTGCCTCTTATGTTGCCCCCACTTTTTTTCTGATGTTAGCACTGGTTTCTGGCTATAGTCTGGCTGGGTCCCTGCCAATCAGGGCCCCAGCCTCTCTGTTCTCTCTAAACGACATGGAGTGCACTCTAGGTGCACTAGTGATTGGATACTGTGGTGCCTTATGAGTCCCTAGTATATGGTACCTTAGGTGCCAAGGGCATAGGTACTTCACAGGCCTACCAGGGGCTGCAGCATATATTATGCCACCCCTGGGAAGCAGTCTAAATCTGACACCACAGGCCTGCTACTGCAGCCTGGGTGAGGTGGTGTTAGCACTCCTCACTGAGATATAGGTTTCCTATATCTCTCCTGCACACACATATAAACCTATCAGTCACCCCTAAGGCAGGCCCTATCAATCCTGAGGGCAGGGTGCTTGGCTTCTATGTGAGGGGGTGCCTCTGCATGAGCAGGGCCCCTCTGCAGTTCTCAGAGTCCATTCTCTGGTGCTGTTTGTGGATGCGGTTAAACCATATACTATTTAAGTGCATTATATCCTCGCGGTAAATGCTAACTTTGGAATGGCTGCATCAAAACATGTCGTGTTTGGTGTCAAACATCTTGGAATACTACCCCCCGCCAATCTTGGCGGCGGGGGTAGCATTCCACCCTTCTAGAGGGATAAGACATGTACCTGCTGTGGAAACGCGGTAGAATCCTAAAGAGCCCTGGCATCACAAAATGGATGCCACCAGTCACAGACACTGGGCTGCCCTCCTGCTGATGACCGAAACTCGCAGTGGAGGAAGCCCAACAATAGGCATCCTGTCACAGGGAGGTGTAACCACCTTCCAGACAGGGTTTAGTGTATTGGGGCTGGGTGGGTGCACTCTTAGAGTGCTTTGAAGTCCTGCACTGGGGGAGCAGAAGGCTCCTCTGTGCATATGCCAGTTCAAACCAGCTCAGGGGCTACCTGCCCCTGCTCTGGCGCGAAACTGGACAAAGGGAAGTGGGTGTAGCCACCCCTCCCTTGACCCTCCCATAGGTGGGGTCATAGAGCTAGTCCATCCCCTCTTTTAGTATAAGAGGGGGAACCTTGCCATTGCAAAGCAGATAACCCCTGGACGACGCTCTACAGAAGAATCCTGGCCCTTCGACGTTCCACTACCTTTGGAAGACAGAAGAATCTCCCTTGGAGTCAAGGAGTGACTCCCCTGCTTGGCAGGCACCAAAAACGACAACGACGGTCGCAAACTACGCCGCTCCCGCCGGAGTCCGAAGTCCCTGCAGCCCAAGAAGTGGATTTCCTGACCTCTCCCAGGCCATCGTGAGTCCCCAGCGAAGCTGAGGCAAGTGGACCCCACGAGTAACGAGGAACCGCGACCCCTGGGTACCGTGCACTATTGTCGAGTGCAACCCCTTCACAACGTTCTACGAACTTGTGCTTTGGACCACGTGTGGTCCCGACCTCCAGCAGGAATCCCTCCGAAGATCAGAGGCCTACACCGTCCCGAGTGACCGTGGGCCCCTGTTGAGTGATTCCGCCCGAGGTGTCTTCGCGATCCCTTGCCCGCCGGCTTGTGGGTCCCCAGAAGACTTCTTAAAGAAACCAAAGGGCTCCCCTGGTTGCTCCAGGCCTGCCCTGACTTACCCTCGCTGGGTGAGTCCCTCAGACCTTGCTGGTCTGCGCCATCGACTTTTCTTCATCTCCCCGAGACTTGCTGCTGCCAAGGCTTGTTGGCTCCTATCGAGTTGCCGACACCGCAGTCAGCTGCAGACGTCGAGGGACACACCGAATCCAGCTCCTGGTCGTCGTCGACGCCTCCTGGACCACGTGGCTGAAGAGTCAAGGCACCCGCAACCGACCTGAAGCGACCGACGACGGTGGGCATCCATCTTCCTTGCCCCGGGTCACTGCCAAGTGACTTTGAACACTGTCCCCTCTGCTTTCAGGTCATCCTTCTTCAGAATCCAGGCTTGGATTCCACCGGACACTTCTTCAGCTCCCGCAAGCAGCAAGTCTTCTTTGTTCGCCATTGAAAACGACGCCGCGACCCGACACCAAAGGACACCTGTGCACCCGGCTTCCCTGGGTGAGGTAACTCCAGCACTACGGTGCTCCTGTGGGTGTGGGCCCTAGAACTACTTACCCTGTAAGTGACTTGCTTGTAGGTTCTCCCGAAGTATCCTAAAACTCTTTATTTCCAACCGCGACTTGCCCCATTGAAGTTAACGGCGATTCGCGCCTGTGTATCCACACTGCACGCGTCCCCCGTGGGTCCTTTACTTACCTGCCTTGGGTGGTTTCGTGAGGCCCCAGCACTTCTGAAGGCCCTAGGCCTTGTCTCCCTGCAAGTCGTTGTTTCTAAGTCTCTTACTTAGTATATGGTCTGGTACGCCCCTAGGGCCCCAGCCATATTTTGTGCTTAACTTATTGTGAAACGTTGATTTGTGCATATGTTTGTCTTCTAATCTCATAAAGAGATTAGTAGAGAGTTATTTAGAAATAAATACATATATATTTGATATATATACCTGTGTGGTGTCTTTTCATTTGGTGATTCAAGAGATTATATGGTAAAACAAGCTGCTTTACATTCCTCCGAGACTTAGCCTGAAGGCTGCTCTCCACAGCTACCACTAGGATAGCTTTCTTTAAAAGGTTGTCTTAAACCTATCTACCATAAGAGTCGATTTGCCCTGGTGCAAGGTGTCCACTTTAATTAGTGAACAGCATATACCAGGCCAACTTCTCACAGAGATTCAGTCTCATTTTCCACCCCATCATCCACCACCAGCATCATGGTTACTTCAGACCTATCAAAGTGGGGCTTGAGGCAGTTCACATGGAGGACCCTTAAGGGGTTTCTGGATGTCTTGAGGGCCACCAGGTAGGTGACCTTACCCTTCCGCTCCTTGACCGCATAGGCCCGGTCCACTTGTCGTTCAAGGGCCCGAGGCTCCACAGGCTCTATAACCCACACCTATTGGCCAGGTTGCTACTGTATCAGAGTGTTTTCTGGTCGTACCAGTGCTTCGTCAGTTCCTCGCTAGCTTCCAGGTTCTCAGTGGCTTCTTTCCATAGACGCTTTATCTGTACCTGAGTGGCAAAATGTAGCTTACTACATTGTGAGGTGGTTTCTTACATGCTCCCAACCCTCTTTGACAAGACTGAGAGGTTCAGCACAGGGTGACCAAACAGAAGAGACTGAACTCTACTCCCTTCTAAGGAACTTCCATGTAGGCAAAAAGAAGTCATGGCAAAAGAATGTCCTACTTATGCCACATCAGTTTTGTAGGCCCATAAGCATGCCCTTCAGAGTCTTGTTGAACGTTTCAACAAACCCATTGGTCTGAAGATGGTATTTTGTGGAGAACGTGTAGGTTACCCCACACTCATCCCACACTGACTTCACGTAGGCAGACATGAAGCTGGTACCTTAGTTTGACATAACCTCTTTGAGGAAGACCACTTGGGTAAATATCCCTGTCAGTACCCTGGCCACCGTGGGGGCAGTCACTGGTCTAACAGGTATGTCTTCCGGGTACTGTGTGGCATGGTCCACCAAAACCAGGATAAACCTGTTGCCTGGGGCAGTCTTGGGGTCCAGAGGCCCAACAATGCCAATACCCACCCTTGCAAAGGGTCTGCACAGTACGGGGAGGTGAAGCAGGAGGGCCCTTCTGCTTTGCTCCAGACCTCCCACTGGTCAGGCAGGTAGGACACGACCTACAGTAGGCATCAGAGGTTGTACTCATCTGGGGCCAATAAAAGGAGATGACCAACATTTGGCCTGCCCCATATGTCCTGCCAGGGGTATGTCAAGAGTTGGACCCAGTAGGAAGGCCAGGTAGCAACATGGGGCCACCAGCACATGGGTTGCTCCAGGTACAGGAATCTTAGGCTTACTGTACAGGAAGTTATTCTCCCAATAGGTTAGGTGATAACCAGAGGTATCACCAGCTGCCTGTACCTCAGCCTACGGCTTTAGGCCCTCAAGAGTTAGGCACTGTCTCTGGGCTTTGTAGAATTCTGCCCGGGATGGCCCTCCTTCAGCTTGCCAGCTGGCCAGCTCGGGTAGGTCTCCTAGGGCAGCAATATCCTCCTCTGTAGGTTCTAGGGCATCACGCTAAGGGTCTGCCTCCACCCGGACCGTGGTAGTCTTAGGGGCGTATTTCCCATGCCCCCTGTCCTTCCTCTTTTTGGTAGGTACCTGGGCCATATTTCCAGACTCCAAGTCCTTTTGACTTCTGTTTTGGGCTGCCATGCACTGTTTGGTCAGGCACACCCACTCATGCAACTGTAACATCAACAGGTGGGACCACAGCACCACCTCCTTTCAAATGGTGTGCTCCATATCTTTACCGAGCAGACATTCTACAGACATGACTGAACTCACAACTACCCAGAGACCCCCGCCCCCATTCAAAGGGAATCAGAGCTATGGGATAGTGACTCTTGTGGTTGTTAGTTTCTATAACCTGGTGGAATACTTTGGGAATTACCTGCTCTGAGGGCAACAGATGACACCTGACAGTAGTCATGCTGGTTCCTGTTAAATGTGGGCAGCAAACTCCGCTCCGCCGGCGGAGTTCCCGGAGGTTTACAACTCTGCATTCCAGTTAGAAATGCGAAGTTCGGCAAAAAAACGTTGTCAACCGCCGGCGGAGCGGAGTTTACCTGAGCACCGGCCCTCACCCCTGAGTTTACTGACTGTCTTGTTAAATAATGTCACTTAAGAGATAATAGCTTCTTCTAGGAATGTTTTCAACAATACTGATTAAAAAAACTTTAGCCAATTGGCCGCCACTCTAAGATCCCTTTAGGATATAAATACTACTTTTTGCTTTTTAGGGCATTTGGCCATGAATTTTGCATGTTTTTCTTTATGTTGCGCAATCTGTTTTATCTGCAGCTGCGTACTGTCTTGAGAACATGCCTCCAAGTTGTTTACTTGTTTTAGTGCACACTGCACTTCCTATCTGCATTATCTACACAGCGTTCACTTGTAGGCATACACTACTTAAAGCCATGATATGGTGCCATTCTGCGGTTACAGGGTGTTGTGGGGATTCCTCCTTCTCTCTAATTTTGCCTCCGCTACGCACCGTAGATTTCAATCTCAGAAATTGAATAGGACTGCTGCACTTTATAATGTCCTCAAAATAGTTTGTTACCTCTGCGCTCCTCATTCTTCCAATCAGCTTTGTATGGGGACAGAGACAGGTGGGCGAGTGTGGGCTGCAGGAACCAGCCAGAAAAGCACTTGAACAGAGCAAGGGTCGCAGGCTCCATATGTTTCCCACGGCCACAGTGCACCCCCTCCCCAGACAAGAGCCATCCAGCCCCCACATTGCGTGAATATTAGTCATCATGACTCAGGAGGAGTGCGTCACTTCCCGATGTTGATTGCAGTGCTAGTGCTGAGAGAGACTGTGAACAGAGTGGACTCGGAGCCTGCAGAGGAGGAGTATGAGCCTGTGTGGAAGATGGAGGAGGGCAGCTCCGGCTGGCGGAGGCTGCAGTGAGTGCACACCGTCACATTAGTAAGTGTGTGACCATACTCTGCCTGCTCGTGGAACTCCGCATAGCACGGCAGAGTTTTTAGGTCACTTCACAGAGTTTTGTGGAGCACGACTCCGTGAACTCCGCCCAGCCTTAGTTCCTGTATCGCTCAGAGCCGCCACCCACTGCTCCTTGATGGTGACCCACTGCCTATACTTTTTAGTATTGTTAGGCATGTGAGCCTTTGGCACCATCTCTCGGTCTCCAAAGGACACTAGGGTAACCTCTGTACTTCCCCCTAAAGTAACTGAGGCAAAGTCCTTACCAAGCGCTAACCTGGTCATCCTCGCTGTCTGTCCACCAATGGGGGCTTCTGTCTTTTAAGACAGTGGGGGTTCCCCTTGCGTGCCCGTACTTGTAGCATTTAGGGGGGAAAAGTCCTGAGGTTTGCTTCTCAGGATAACCACCCTTCTTCAGGTCAGCGTGGGACTAGGCATCCTTCTCCTGAGAACTGTTTTGGAGGCCTTTAGAGAGCTCTTTGCTTTTTATTTTTGTTTCCCTCCTCTTTCTTCCGGTGGAACCTTGCCCACCCTTTTGATGATCCCCCTGGTACCTTCTTAGGCACTCTGGTGCTGAACCATATGTAAGCCTCCTTTGCAAGCTCAATGGGAGAAGTGAACTTGCTCTCATTCAGGTGTTGGCACAGCTCTGTAAAGCAGGTTTTGAGCAAATGCTCCCTGAAGATCAGGTTAAACCACCCCATCAGCATCCCTACATTGCTGCCTTTTACCCAACTATTCAGTGCCTTACTAGAGTAATCCACAAAATCTATCCAAGACTGGGTAGACAATTTGTGACTGTCCCTGAACCTTAACCTGTACTTCTCTGGGGTAGGACCAAACTTATAAGGGTGGCTTTCATAGGGGCATAGACCATCTGGCCAGCTACCTGTAGAGGCAGTAGGGTATCCCACCCAACTGGGGGCATGTGATTCCATATGTTAGCCCCCCAATTCTTCTCAGGGAGCCAGTGTGTATGCAGGGCTACCTCATAGGCTGCCAACTACTCATCAATATCAACCCCACCACATATATGGGCACCAGGTCTTTAGGGATGTAGACATTTTTGTCTCTATTGGACACTATGTAGTTGCTGCCACCAATGGTGGACACTGAGAGCTGCTTGGCTTTTAAGTCCAGCTTCTTTTGACTCATAGCATAAGCCAATAGAATTTTCTTTCTTCCAGAGAGAATTTCCTTTCCTCCGGGGCTCTCTTTGCATCAGCCTACTCTTTTGCTGCTTCCATTTCCAGTTTAGCCAGCTGCAGTCGAAACTCCCTCTCAGCTCTCATGTCGTCCAGTTCCTCAGGGGACAGGTTATGGGAGGACACACTGCTGTCTGATCTTGATCCAGGAGGCAACATCACTCCTGTGGGCCCCCCTCTGAGGCCATAGTCAGGGGGTTTTCATCCCCCTCATCTATTACTTCCTCCTCATCGACTCCGAGGACTACTTGAAAGTCCACATTTGTGGCTGCCTTTTCCAAGATTAGCCCCTTCTCCCTGCAGAGCTTCCTCAACTCTGCATCTTGAGGTTGTCAATGATGCTGTGCTCCAACTCTATCTTCTCAAGCAGGTACCCCAGATGGAGCAAATGTGAGTCAGGAATTCAATTTGGAAAAAGTAAAAAACAATAGCCAATCAATGAGAATTTAAAAAAGTGTTACATCTGATGTAAGATTATTTATATGGGACTTTTAGTTTTGCACTGCCTTACACAATTACTGGATACCACCACTGAACACCAATGTAAGAAACTGGGTTATTGGTTGAGAGGGGTGGAAGCCCCACTTAGCCAACAACCACAATCCATGACAGGGTGAACCACAAAATTCACTAAATTAACCTGTGCTTAACCCTCAGGTAGCCTGGCACAAACCAGTCAGGCTTAACTTAGAGGCAATGTGTAAAGTACTCATGCAGCACGCAAACAGTAATAAAGTGAAAACACAACACAAGAAAAATTCCAACTCAATTTCGAAAAATATACTAAATGTTAATAATAAAATGATACTGGAACAACAAAAATCCAATCAGTAGAACCAGAAAGCACAACGCGGCATTCGCAATCATCTTGTGGGGCTAGACCTGGGGAAAGTCACAAGTTCAGGCCGACCGCAATTAGCATGGGTCGAATATAGGGACTAGGTTGGTCATGTTGAAAACTACCTTCTAAGTCCAGCGAAGAGCTATGTTTGTGGAGGGGGGAGCTGCGAAGAGCAGGTTGAGTGACACAGATTGTCAAAGTTGTAGCATGAAGAGCAGGTCAGACGTCGTGGACAGTCATTGCTGCAGCGCAAAGAGTCAATTAGGCGGCACAGATGCTTATAGCTATAGATTTGTGTTGGTGGCTGTTGCAGGCTGTCGTTGCTGTCGCGTAAAGTGCAGGCCTGGAATTGCTGGTCGTCGCAGACAGTCTTTGTTGGTGTGAAGAGCAGGTCTCACCAGGACTTCCGGTTGGTGGTGGTCGCAGGCGGCAGAGTCTTGGCACAAATGGGCCCCTTTGGGGTCACAAGGAGCTCAAACTTTGGAATTTCCATTTTTACTACACTCTGATGCGAGCCAAGGGTCCAGGGCCTAAGGAGGCACCTTTTGGGAACCAGGGACTCCCTCAGCAGAGGACAGCAGGGCTGAGGTCGTCTATTTGCAGGTCCATACAGGTCCAGTTGCAGCAGGTCAGCTGGGCAGTTGCAGGGAGGCCTCTGAAACTTGTTGTGTCCTTGTAACTCACGCAGAAGGTCACCCAACTGACCCTTAGAGTCACTCTGGTTACCCTGGGATGAAGGCAATCAGTTACAATTTTCCTTCTCAGACTGCAAGGCAGTCCTTCAAGCAGCAAGGCAGTCCTCTGGAAGCAGGGCAGTCTTTCTTCTGTAACTTCCACAGGT
This sequence comes from Calotriton arnoldi, assembly GCA_963921515.1. Taxonomy (NCBI): domain Eukaryota; kingdom Metazoa; phylum Chordata; class Amphibia; order Caudata; family Salamandridae; genus Calotriton; species Calotriton arnoldi. Next base: position 373,892 of record CAWUFW010012388.1, on the reverse strand, counting down.
CTAGAAGTGTTGTGAAGAATGGCTTTGGAGGTCCAATATTTATATCTGGTGCCAGCCTTTGGGTGGGGGACTTCCTGACCTACCCCCATATCTGGTTCTGGAATGTTTTTTTTTGTTCCCCTGTTAAGGCTCCAAACTGTCTGGGGGGACAAAAGGCAGAGCAGGCCTAGTGTTAGGTTCCCCTGTGTGTGCAAGAAGCAAAGCCCCTTGAAGTGTAAGTGGGACTGGGTACAGACACTCCCCAGTCATCCTGCCAGGATAGCCCATTTGGTCTACACATCAGCCCCCTCTGTGTTACTGTCTGGAAGCAATACACAAGCCCTAGCAGCAGAGCCATTCACAGTCATGTGACACTGGCAAAAGGCACTCATGTTTGAGACAAGAAAATGTAATCTTTCTAAAAGTGGCATTTTTATTTTTGTAACTTAAAATCCAACTTCACCATTAAAGAAGATTTTAATTTTCAATTCATTTGATTGTAAACAGCATATCTCTTTCTGCTCCCAATCCAAAGTCAGCACATATTAAATGTAAAATTGTATCCCAGTGTTAGTCAATGGGAGAGATAAGCCTTACAACAGTGAGAAATCACTTTAGGAGTTTTTCACTGCTAGGACACGTAAAATTGAAGTACACATGTCCTATTTCTTAAATACAATGCACCCTACCCTATGAGCCTTTAGGGCCTACCTTAGGGTTGACCTGCAAATATTACAAAGGAAGGTTTAGGCCTGGCAATAGGTCGAAACGTCAGTTTAAAACTGCACTACATGCTGCAGTGGCAGGCTTGAGACATGTTTTTAAAGTGCTACTTTATTGGATGGCACAACGCATTCTGCAGGCCCACTAGTGGAATTTAATTTACTGGCCCTGGGTACATTTAGTACCATTTATTAGGGACTTACAGTAAATTAGAAGTGCCAATTAGGTGTAGGTCAATTTTACCATGTTAGAAGGAGAGAGCACAAGCACTGGTTAGCAATGGCAAAGTGCACAGAGTCCTAAAGCCAACAAAAACAAATTCAGCAAAACAGAAGGGGTGAAGGCAAAAGATTTTGGGGGAATCAGTGCTTAATTTGAGCTGGTGCTTTCCGGTACTCAGCACCGGCACTTAATTGGTTTCCGGTGCTCAGCACCAGCACTTAATTGATTTCCAGTGCTAGGCACCGGCACCTATTTGTCAACACATTTAGAACAGTCCACCACATAGTGGCGCTACTCATCTAATTTAGAGATGAGCAGAACAATGATAGTTTAGGAATACAATATACATTAAAATTGCTAATACCTGCTTCCCCAGCCATTCCTTTGCTTTGGAGACCTGGAATAATATGAACATGCGAGAGAGATGGTTAGTAGTTGTTTTGGCAGCGATGACAAGGGCGATGGGTGGTGCAAGCTGCAGTGGCCTCCCGGTCAGAGCCCTGGTACTTAATAGTTTACAAATTAAGCACTGGCGGGGAATACCACTCCATGCGTGTCAGGTCTAACAAACATGATAATACAAGTTTTGAATTACAGTCAAGAGGCGATCTGCCAGGGTCTCGGACAAACTCTTGGTGTCTGCATTCGTGAACAAAATAAGCCTATACGAGCCACACTGGTTTGCCAGTCACCCTTGTGTCAGGGTTTTAGTTATGATTGTCTCACACGGAGCTTTAGAGACTTCCTCCTTTAATGGGTGAAATTACCATCTTGTGCATCTTGTGCAGGAGTCTTGCAAGCGAAAACTATTTAAAGGATTCACCCAGGAGAAAACCAGGGCCTGAAATTTTCTCCATGGAAATCTGGCCGATGGCCTCTACTGATAATCTGACATACGAGGCCCTCTGTTCCATCCGGGAAAGTTCGCAACGTGGAAAACAGCTGTAAAATCAGAAAGCTCCACCAACTCCTTCTGTCTGCCTACCCTTTCTCCTTCTAACTCAACCAAGTTAAGAGTTTCCCTGTCTTGTCAGCATGTACGCATAATTTGCTCTGCAAAGGGAGCCAGATTTCTTTGGCCTCCTCTATGAGGCATTTCTGATACTCAGGGTTTACAAGGCCCAGTTCATGGAGGTTATCCTCTGACTCATTTCTGAGGCATTGGTCTTGCAGCTCAAGGACCATTGCCTCGAGTTAGAAGAGCCTTGCTGCTTTATCGCAAGTAATTTTACAAATGTATGCTAGCATCCTACTTCTCACCACCGGTTTGCGGGCTTCCCAGGGATTCAGGGGTAGGGTCTACTGACCCTGTCTTGATTTGAAAATATCATGTGATCTCCTCCTTCAGCACTTCTTTGAAGTCCGTAGTCAGCCATTACACAATGACCCACCCCATTCCCGGCCTCCCTAAACGTCTATGACCTATTTTGACTTCAATGGACGCCTTTTCCAACACCCCTTGGGGGGTGCATGTGCCAACCTAATATTTTGCGTGTGGCAGTGGTACCAGATATCATCAAGGGCATATGGTGCTGAAAATGAGGCTAGTCTTGTCTGACCATCTGTGAGAAAGATAAGGGGGCCAAATCTATTATTAGAAGTATCAATAAGACTAATAGAATTACCCTCTATGATCCGTAGTCACGAGGGAGCTTCTAATAGCACCAAACCCAGAAGATGGAGAAATATAGCAAATAAAGGCGAAGGAGCATTCGCATTCATGAATGTAACAATTTCCCTGTCTAGTGTACTCAGTGCCATAAATTATGCACCCAATCTAACAGACCAGGTATGGCAGACCTGGAATTGTAATTTGCTTCTAAAAAGTATCCCCCACCCTTCAACAACTACACATGTACTATACTTGATTAACAGGGCAGAACCAGTGTCTAGATGGAAACCTACAATTTTTACCAGGTAGGTGCATTTCTTGGATCAAGAGAACAACAGGATCATATTGACTGTGGCCTTAAGTAATGCACCCCTCTTGATTTTGTGAAGGAGGTCATTAACATTCCAGGTGAGGCACCTGAATCTCGTATGACCATACCCTATTTTCCCATCAGCCATTTCCTTCCTCCTGTCGTAGAGTATAAGCAGTAATGGGTCAGTGCCATAAAACATCTAGAACTCCTATGCAGTATGTTGGACAAGTGTAGGTGGTAAATCCACCCCCTAGCATAGAGAACACCCAAAGGCATTATCTCCACAATGTTACCCCACTCTCCTATAAAGCCTTAGGAGTAAAACAACAAATGGTAAGGAAACTAGCATGGGGAAAGCAACTCATTAGATTAGTTCTCAGGGCCCAACAGAATCTGCTATCTACTTTCAGCAGCCCATAAGGTTTTATGTCATCATAGGATCATTGTAGAGGGCGCTAGTCATAGTGGCCGAGTATTAATATTAGCGGTGCATCAGTCAATTAGCTATTGCCCCCTTTATTTCCCATATTATCCATTTGATAGGTGAATATTGTGGACGGAGGGAATCAAATATCTCTATACACGGACAACAACGTAGATGTCTATTGTTTCAGTAGCCAATTCCAATGGAAGATTCAATGTCCCAGATATTGGTGAAGTAATTAGGTCATGTCGCAGTTCTGTGACACAGGGTAGGATATTAAGGCTTCTGATGTCTTTTTTAGAGGCCTATTCTGTGAGAAGTTGGCCTGGTATATGATGTCCACTAATTAAAGTGGGCACCTTGCACCAGTCCAAACGACCCTTATGATGTATGAGGTCAAAGATAACCTTTAGAAAGCTGTCCTAGTGGTAGCTGTGGAGAGCAGCCTTCAGGCTTAATCTTGAAGGAATGTAAAGCAGCTTGTTTTACCAGAATATCACCTCTTGAATTAATTAAATGAAAGTAGAACCACACAGTAGTTATATAAAAAATATGTATTTATTAATATAACACTCTCTAGTATCCTTCTAGTATCATTCTAGTATTAATATAACACTCTCTAGTATCCTTCTAGTATCTAGTAGAACAGTTGTAAGTAGCACAATACACAGTGGGCTCCAGGGGGAGACCAAACCATATACTAAAATAGTGGTATAACAACCACGACTCGGGCCAAGACAAGGTCTGGAGCACGTAGAATCGTTGGGACCCCAAGGAACCACCCAAAGTGAATAGATAGGGACCCCACGGAGGACGGGTGCAGTGTGCTAACATGACCGCGGCCTCCGTACAATTCTATGGGGAAGTCGCGGTTGCAATTTTACAGTTTAAGGACCCTTCTAGGAGGACTTCGAGGAAACCCTTTGGAACTTAAGAGGTTGGAGAGCCACCCCACCCATGGATACCGTAGTACCCGAGTTACCTATCCCAGAGGAGTCGGGTGCATAGGTCTGGAGTGGTGTCGGAAACCGCCGTCGTTCTCAATGGAGGGCTGCGAAAAAGTGCTGCTGCTGCCGTGAAAGTGAAGAGGGTCCAGTGGAATCCTAGCCAGGATTCTGGAAGAAAGGAACCTGAAAGCAGAGGGGACAGAGTCTGGGTCACTTCAGAGTGACCAGGGGCTCGGAAGACGAATGCCCACCGATGTCGGGTGCTTCAGGTGCGAATAAGGGATGCTTGACTCTGCAGCCACGAGTACCAGGAGACATCGATGACAACCAGGAGCCAGATGCGAGCTGTTCCACGAAGGATGTCGAGTGCTGAGGGGTCGGTGTCTGGCTGGAGCACTAGCAAGCCTTGGCAAAAGCAACCCATGCAGGAAGGTCAAGCAGGTTACGGTGTGGACCAGCAAGGTCCAGGAGACTCACCAAGCAATGGGAAGTCAGGGTACGACAGGAGCAACCAGGAAAGTCCAACAGAATTCAATTTGACCCTCAGGAGGACCCACAGGCTGAAGGACAAGGAGTCGCAAGGGGACTTCGAGCAAGATCACAAAGTACCATCCCATGGAGCACTCGGTGTGAGGAGGCCAGAGTTCTTTGGTGGAAATACTGCTCGGGGTCAGGACTACAAGGAGTCCAATGCACAAGCTTGGGAATTTCCAACAAGCATATGCACTTGCAAATAGACGCGGTGCACAGGGGTTCGGGTTATGCAGTCCCCACGAAGGATACTGGCCTCAAACTTGCTGAGAGGGCAAATCAACCTCAGGGACCTTTGTAACCCATCTTCTGTGTTGCTGAAATCTTAAGAATCCGCAGGAGCTCAGGAGCAGCAGACCAGTCAGTTGCATTGAGGTGCCAGCGAATGCAGGGGAGTGACTCCTTCACCCCAAGGGAGATTCTTTAGTTGTCCTTAGTGCACCACAGGTCCTGCACGGAGCCTGTTTGGAGCATGGGCACAGACAAAACTTTGGATGGAGAGGGAGACGAAGTCGGGCCCAGTCGAAGTCCAGAGTGTCCAGACGGTCGAAGGTCAGTGGTTTCTTCTTGTAGAATCTTGTCCACGTAAAATCTAAAGAGCTACAGTCAGATAAGGCCTTTTGTACCCACAGGAGAGTGTTGGACAGATTCGAGGGACCCTCCTAGGGGAGGGTCAGGACAGAGGGGTGGCTACACCCATGTCCTTTGTCCAGTTTCGCGCCAGAGCAGGAGCCAACGGCTCCTAGAACTGGTTTGAGCTGGACTATGCACAGGGACACCAAATGTGCCCCAGGTGCAGACTTTCAGGCACTCTCAGAGTGCACCCACCCAGCCTCAATACACTAAATCCTGTCTGGCAGGTGGTCACACCTCCCTGTGACAGGATGCCTATTGTGCTGCCTTCCTCAGCTCAAGCTTGGCTCAGCAGCAGGAGGGCAGAAATGTGTCTCTGGTCAGCAGCATCCATTTTGTACTGACCGGGTCGAGAAGGATGGCACAGGATAGACCATTGACCCCACGAAGATCGCTTCAGAAGGGTGGAATCATACATCCCACACCGGTTACCGGTGTGGAGGTATGATTCCAAGGTGTTTGATACTGAACACGATATGTTTCTATGCAGCCGTTTTCAAGATAGCATTTACCGCGAGGTTATAATGCACCTCTACCTATATGTCCGGCTGAGTCACAGACAAGCCGGGAGAATGGTCTCCAAAGGCTGCAGAGGGGCTCTGCTCATTCAGGGGCACCCTCTCATGTAAAACCCAACACCCTGCCTTCAGGATTATTAAGGCCTGCTATAGGGGTGACTTACAAGTTTTATGTGTAGTGACCTATAGATATAGTAAACCTATATCTAAAGTAAGTGGTGCAAGCACCAGCTTACACAGGTTGCAGTAGCAGACCTGTAGTTCCATTTTGCATGGCCTCTCAAGGGTGGCATAATACATGCTTCAGCCCATGGGAGGCCTCTGGGGTACCTATGCCCTGGGTACATGTGTAGCATATACTAGGGACTGATAAGGGTACCCCAGTATCCAATCTGGAGTGTACCAAAGTACACGTAACAATTTAAACGAGAAAGCAGATAGACTGGGGTCCTTGTAGCAGGATCCCAGTCAGACTAGTCAAAAACAGTGCAATATCAAGCAAAAAGTGGGAGTAACCATAAGAAGCAGATCCTACTTTCCTACATGTTGTACTTAACATCTGTTTGGTGAGCCCCCTGAATCATGGAGTGAAAGATTTCTCCTTTGTGGATGCCTTGGTCTCACCATCATCAAAAACAAAGTGATGGATGTAATGCTTAAATTAATCTCAGGCACTGGCAAACGATCGGGCCGCATCCCAGTCCACTGTTTTTCACCGAACATGTCACCTCATTTTGGACCCAGCCATATGCAAATCGGTTTTGACGCCGCTCAAATCGGACCAGTCTAGCCCAAACTGCCACGCCAGGTTCTCACTGAACCAGAACACAAGCAGACCAGGACTGGGTCCAGTGCACACTGTGTCACGGGAACCAAGCTATACTAAACTGATAAGCCCTAATAGGCGCTAAAACCGGTCTTGGGTTGCTTGTGAAAAGCAGAGCACACAGAGATACAATTTTATGCCCAACAGCTTGACTTGAAAGTAAGCAAGGTGGTGGTGAGGTGTCATGGTACAGTGGGCATGGGATGGTTGCACCTGCTTCCAATGCTTTGGGAACTGGGTATGGAATGGCCTTGACCCGACATGAGCATGGTTCACTTGGATGAAATAACCTAGGGAAACTTGTCTGGCTAGAGTTGCTAAAAATGATAAAGATAGATTTACAGATCGTACAGGACAGACAGGGCAAGGTGGGCATATTTTTCACCGAGCTGCTGCCCACAAGAGTGTGGAGGGGCACATGCAATAAGAATTGAGAGGGTTTTTTAAGGCCAGTAACATTGGATATATCCTATGTCAATGTGACTGCATTGACAGAGTATAAATAGTCCATGTTATTTCAACAGTATGGAGTACATTTATTGTTAATGGGAAACAGGATTTACTTGATAAAGGCAATGGCAATATTTGAGGAGTGGTGTGGCAAGAGAGGCTGAAGCTGGGGACACAGAAAGAACACCTCTGGGGAGAGTTTTTTCTGGTGGCAGAAAAAATTCAGGATGAAGCAGGGAGAGAGCTAGGAAAGATAGGGGAACCGAAGTACTGGTAAAGAGGTGATTAGGGATATAATAGGACAGACAGGCTGGGTCTAGGACAGGCAGGCTGGAAATGAAGTCTAGAGGGGCTCTAGAATAAAGAATAGGAAGTAGGCGCGTTTTAGTTTAAACTTGTTGAAGTATTGGACATTGAAGTTGGAACCTTCGTTATATTCCATATAGGTACCCTATATAGGCGCAGGTAACACTGCAACCTTTCACCTATATCCTTCCCTACAGTACATACATAACAGTTAATGGGGACTGACCTTTTACCTAGATGCGGCATTGTATTCAGAACGTGGGTTTTTCTCTAGTTCAAAACTCATACATTATGCATGAGGCTTCTTGGAAGCACAGCAAGACTGACAGCAGGACGCACATCTCCTGTATAATATCTCTGTATAAAGTTCAGGTCCGACGTCATCCCTTAGGCCGACACAGTAACACAGCAAGGTAGGACCCCTGGGGAGACCTATGGGTATATATACAGCATGTCTTGCTTAGAAAGATAGAGGAAACCGTGACTTCCTGGCTGACACTGACCAGAGATGCTGAGGTTCCTGCATGCAGACGCTCCAGCTAGCAGTGGTCTAACATCCCTCGCGGGGTGTCCAACTCGAGACCAGGACGGGTCCCATATTCTCATGTAATGGGGTTGACTAGATCCTAGAGGGATTCTTGGCATAACACCTACACAGATGCTAGGTACATTTAGGTACATCTAGTTAGGGAGGCATCGTAGGAGTACGCACTTTTTATCATGTGTTTTATGTACAAGTATATATTCATGATTCCTACAAGATGGTAGAACTATACCATCCCTTTACTTCTGTAGTATTGCTAATCATATATCTCTGCTACTGTCTAATGGTTGTTGCAGCTCATCTATTCTACACTGGAATAACAACTGTTCAATAAACCTTTATTGACAAACGCCCAGTATGTTTATTCTGTGTATCTCTGAGACAAACTAAGTAAGCACGAGTGACTGAGCAAAAAGTAGTATATTGTTTCCACGATCCTGGGGGATCAGGGTTGTCATGTTCTGAGGTTGCCAAGAACTATTCTCTCCCTGATAAGAGGAGATTCTAGTGGCACTGTGAGCTAGCTGATACAGACAGGCTAACATATCCGGTGGGGGTGCTCGGAATCAGTCCACCACCAGTCCCACAGTTTATGTTATCCAAAACGCGCAGATCCTGTATAGGTAATATAGGAACTACACGACACCTTAAGGGGAGGATATTGGAAGGTATGTGATAGTTATGTGTCAGAACATTCATTAGGAACACTTACTAAGTGCAGCTAAGTTAGAATAAAAATTATGCTTCCGTATTGTTGTTACGTAAGTTAGCAGTCGTGGCGCCATTTTGTGTACCGGCACCATTTTGTATTATGATCGAAACTAATTCTCTGCCATTTCTCTGAAATGGCCTTCTCTAGGTTATGTTTCTTTGGAGCTGATTTTTGCTACACTAATGAATGCACTGTTCTTATTAGCGCATACCTTTCCTCTAGATGTAAGCCTTCTCCCACTTGTCTAGTGGCGGGCACAGGCAGGAATGACCTTGACTGATAGATAATGTGTGCCCGGCTTCAGAATTGAAACTTTCTCCTTTGTAATTTACTGACCAGCTGCGTCTCTCTGGAAAATTCCATGGTGGGCATGTTTTCATTGATTCTGAAATGTACATAATGTATCGTTATGCTGGTTGAATTCAGACTCTCTCTGCAGCACTCTTAGCGACTGGGCAGACAGGGCTCCACTCTGAACGAACTTTGAATAAACTGTTATTGGTTTGTATTCTCTACTGTCTGACCGACTCTTCATTTTGTGGAAGGCAGAGAGGTGGTTGTGAGTGATCCGAGTGACCCGAATCGGGCCACTTCCTTCAGTTGGCGCCCGAACAGGGACTCCTTTGGGTGAGTGGCCCTTCCCCTTCCACGGACGGGGAGGGAGGTTGAGGCTGTCGTCAGGTCGGACAGACAGATCAGGGATCCCTGCAGGAAGAGTTTCTGATACTTGCAGCTGCCCCATCTGCCTGGCCGGTCAGTGCCTCGCCCAGTGGTCATCCCAACTGGAGTCCTGAATGGTGAAACCCTTGGATCTGACTGTTTGGTCTGAAGAGTCTGCAGTGGAGAATAGATTTGTTCTGACCTGCATACATCAGGTGAGTTTGTTTTGGTTCTTTGTGGATATGGTACCATTTTGGTTTGTATTTGGTATGGTCTAAAGACCATCTTTGGGACAAAAACAATTACAATTGTTTTGCTAGGCATAGAATAGTGAGTCTGTTCTCTTTTGAAAATGCCTAGCTTTAGTAAAATATTTGCTTTGTGTTGTCGTTGTTGCTTTACTGATGCTCGATTGGAAGAAAGTCAGCTGGCGCCTCCAGAGGGCACTCTGAATTTTGATATGTATGTGAAGCATGGACTTGGCCCTATTATTTTTAGTACATTATGGCACAAATATACGAGGGACAATGCCGAATTGCAGTGGCCGCTGACGGGCACTTTCAACGAACAGAAGATTGAGTATTTACAAGAACAGTTGTTTAAGAAAAGAAGTAGACAGACTATGTTTGATTCCCTCAGAACGTGGCAAAAAGCAGCTAAGCAGAGACGAATGAAAGCAGAGAAAGAGGCCCAGAAAGGGAGAATGCAGACGTTACTCAGAAGGCCGTAGCATATGACAGGGATAAGCAGGAGAAGGGTATTGAAAGTGAGGATAGAAGGTTTCGATTACATCTTGACAAATCATATGTGGCTCAGGAGGAAGATGATACTTTTTTGGAAGAATTGTTGGATGCCCGCCCCCCGCCCCCATATGCCTTGCAGAGAATATATCCTACTGTTCTGGTGCCCTCACAGCCGCCTGTTACTGTTGTGCCTATTGTCTCTGTCCCTGTGTCCACTGTTGTTACGTCAATGGCTGTGGCTTCAGCTCCTCCTCCTCTTTCTTCTGTTTCTTTGCCGTCTGTGGCAACTGTGAATGTTAGTACTCCTGCTGCACCTATTGCTTCAGCATCCCTTTCGCCAGCTCTTTCCCCTGCGACACAACCACCAGCAACAATAGTGCCTGTTACTACTGTTGCCTCTCCCACTGTGGTTTTTCATCCTCCGACATTAGTGAGTAGTGGGACGCCGGTGCGTGGATTTGAGGATAGGGATTGGACAAAGTTCAAGGAGCGTATGGGACCGTTAGTGAGGTCTGATGTGGGAGATGACGAGAAACTGGCAATAGCTATTCAGGCTGCACAGTGAGCCCGTAATCCTATTTATAGTGTAGAGGATGTTTGGGCGATCATGAGAGTTTTTGAGCCTTTTATACAGCAGCATGCCCTTAAACATATGTCAGCTACTTTAATTGCTCTTTGGCAACAGTACTTTGGAGCGGAGGCGCCTCAAATTTTATATGACATTAGAGACCAAGTGTATATTAGTGAATTGGGGCCAGAACAAGTCTTTGCTAATGTTACGACAATCATAGCTTACAGGGGCAGGCTGCATGAGAAGAGCCCCAAGTCAGTATCCTAGTTTCCGATGAGAGAGGTTCATCCTATATATCACCCCGAGATTCCAGAGTTAACAGATGGGCGGGGTAATGTGACTCGAGCGGCAGTAGCAGCCCGGTTTCAAGAACAATGGGTTTATGCTCCATGGAAAAGAAGCGAGGTTTTGTCCCTTAAAACTCATTTGCCTGACCCTAGAAAGAACCCCACTGCTTATTATAAAGAGTTGACTGCAGCTGCTTCTTCAACGGTAATGACTCTTGCAAACATTGAAATGTTTTTTGGTCTTCTTGTTCCAGTTGACATTTGGAGGCAGGTCCATACTCAAGATCATGTTCCGGAGTTTGGTGGTACTTGGGATCAAATTAGGGCATGGGACCAGGAAAGAAAGCGAGGTGACAAGCCTCGGGCAGAGATACTTGCTTTGCCAGGCCGCATTATTACATACATGCATTCTCTTATTCCGCCAAGAAAGGTGGATTGGGACAAATTGTCAGCTTGTCGACAGAAGAAAGATGAGAGTGTGTCTGATTTTTTCACTCGATTTGAAGGTACATTTTTGTACTACAGTGGGCAGGATTTGTCTATTGAGGGAGGTGTTCGGTTGTTTGTTAATAGATTTGTCTCTAACTTGCTTCCTGAAATTGCGACTCGATTGCAGGCTTCTGAAAGTACTTGGTCTACTTCTTCTCCTTCTGTTATTTTGAATATGGCACAATATTATGAGCATAGGGATAATGAGGAAAAGGAGAGGACAGAGAAGAGGCATAAGGATTTAAAGACACAGATGTCGTTACAGCAGGCTTTTGGAGGGAATGCGAGAGGACGTGGTGCTCCTGCTCAACAGCTTCCACGCACTAGTAGGCAGCCAACAACTACGCCTTTGGGTCTGAATCAGTGTGCGTATTGTAAGGAGGAGGGACATTGGCGTAGTGAGTGTCCTGTGCTTTTTCAGAAGGTATCAGCCCCCAGAGGACAGGGTTCTCGTGGTCGTGGAGCTGGTGGGGCTGATAGGGCACAGGGTGCTGCAGCCTCACAGGGTCGTTCTGATAACAATTATTTTGATGACCCACGGGATGGACAGTACTATCATGATGATTATGATGTGGACGAAGTGACAGGAATGTCTTACAGCTAGGACAGCCAGGGACAGAGTGGGGGACCAGTTCCGATACCTGTAGACCAGAGTGGTCCTTATGTAACAGCAGAATTGCAAGGTTCAACTAAGGAGTTTTTGGTGGACACAGGTGCGACAAAAAGTTCTGGTGCTCGAAATGTGGTCCCTGGGGCGGCTCAGTCTGGCCATAATAATGTGTTGGTTGGTTTCTCTGGTGTACAGGTTGTAAGCCCCATTTCAAAACCTCTTGCATTGACTATTGGTCTTTTCACTGTGGATTCACCATTCTTGATTACATTAATTGTGGTGAAAATTTGATGGGTTTGGATTTGTTGAAAAAATTGCATGCCACAATTTATTGTTCTCCGGCCGGTGTCTATATGACAATGGGTCCAGATATAGCACGTGCTAAGCAGTGTTTGTCCAAAGACGCACCCCTTCCTGTTGAGTTTAAAGATGTGCCGCCCACTCTGTGAGCGACAGGCGACACGGATGTGGGATTGTTGCAGATATCGCCAGTTTCAATACAGGTTAAGGATGGTGCCTCGTATCCCTCAGTATAAAATACAGCAGGCAGGGGAGCGAGCTTTATTGCTTTATTTGTGACCCTGTAGCAAGAGCCCTCCCGAGCTGTCTAAGAGCTGTCGCGGCTGTGGCCGTCTCGATAGGACAAATGGCTGGACTCGTAATTGATACTGACCTCACAGGTTTGGTACGCCATGCTGTGGATACACTTTTGAATAAGACAAAGACACAGCACCTCACCAGTGCACGTCTGACAGGCTATGAATTAAAATTGTTTGCAAAACACATTACGATTAAAAGATGTGCCACTCCAGCCACGTTACTGCCCCTCCCTTCTGAGAATGATGAGATTGATAAACATGATTGTATCTTCCGGACGTAAGAAGAGACGAAAGGACGGGTAGACTTGACTGATGTTCCCTTATCTGACCCCCAAGGGGAACTATATGTCGATGGTACTTGTTTTAAATTACCAGATGGCACTACAACTGCTGCGTATGCTGTTATTACGCTGCATACAGTAGTTGAGACATCACGAGTCCCCTATCAGTCGGTCCATGCTGCCGAGCTTGTTGCCCTAATCCGAGCTTGCGAATTAAGTGAGGGACTGGTTGTCAATATTTATACTGACAGCCAATATGCCTTCGGAGTCGTGCATCATTTTGGGCGACTCTGGGCGGTGAGAAGGTTCCCTACTTCACATGGGACTAGAATTCAGCATGGGCACCTCATATTGAGGCTTTTGTCTGCTTTGACACTCCCTAAGAAATTGGCAATAGTGAAATGTACTGCCCACCGGAAAGTCACTGATGATGTAGGTAGGGGAAATGCTTTTGCAGATCAGACAGGTAAAGAAACGGCCTGGACCAAAATGAAAAGAATGTTTGTAGCAGGTCCTGCTAGGTGGGTGCCTGAGGTTACTATGTTCGAAGACACACTTGAGAATGTGAAGGAGATTTAAAGTGATGCCACAACAGAAGAGTTAGCAGTGTGGCAAGAAAGTACAGCACAATTGAACAATGAGGGATGTTTGATTAATAAGTCAGGGAAGCAGAGACGGATGTTGCCAGATGCATGTGTTCTCCCTGTAGTTACAATGGCACACGGTCCAGCCCACATCAGTGCTAAGGGTATTTGCAAGTTGTTAGATCCTGAATGGCAGAATGATAACATTTCAAAGACTGCTGCACATTTAGTGAAGTATTGTATGGTGTGCATGATGCACAATCCAGGAAAAGGTACTCCTACCCCACCTGGCAATTCTGCACCACCCACTTTCCCTTTTGAGGTCCTTCAGATGGATTACATCGAACTAGATAGGTGCAATAATTTGAAGTATGTTTTAGTGGTTGTTTGTGCTATCAGTAAATAGGTTGAAGCTTATCCTACTAAAGACAATACAGCTGTTACGACTGCAAAGGTACCCCTGAAGGAGTTCTTTCCTTATTTCGGCTTGCCCCGTTTGATTTGGAGTGATAACGGAAGTAATTTTAATGCCAAGGTCATTCAGTTAATTTGTGATGGTTTGCACATAAAACAGAAGTTTCATGCTGCAAAGCACCCGCAGTCAGCAGGTTTGGTTGAGAAGTACAATGGTACTCTCAAACTGAAATTGGCAAAGATTCAGGAAACCACAGGGTTACAGTGGCCAGATGCTTTACCATTAGCTCTTTTGTCAACAAGAACAACAGCACATTCTAGGACAGGATTGTCACCGTACGAGGTCGGGTTTGGGCACCCAGCAAATGTCTGGGGCGTCCCGCGACCTCATCTGTTTTCTGATATTGAGTACCCCTTGTTAATTGATTACCTGTGCCAGTTAACTGAAAATTTGCGTTCTATTCACCAACAGGTCCATGAGTCCCTGCCAGCTACACCAGAGGGACCCGGACACGACATTCAGCCTGGAGATGTTGTGTTGATCCGAAACTTCCAGCGGAAGAAGAGTTTGGAGCTGCGCTGGAAGGGACCAGAACGGGTCCCTCTGGCTACACGCACAGCTATCAAGGTCGCTGGCTGAAAGAGTTGGGTGCATGGCACTCATTGCAAAAGGGTGCCCCTGCCTTTGCCTTATGACCAATGGATTAAAGATGGATTGGGGGCCACCGAGTGTGAGACGGTGTCTCAGTTTGTCCCCTTCAGTGACGCCAGGCTGACCTGGACCAAAACGGATGAGGAGAATGATGAAGTGCTGAATACAGCAGTTCTATCGGGGATACGAGCTATCCAGGAACCCCTTTTCACTGATCCATCTGTGCCTGGAGTCACCAGGTACAAACTGCGACCTCGGCTGAGGAATAGTGCACGAAAGGAGAAGTCAGACTAAATAGGGATGGACTGTGCAAGTTAGGGTGTACTTTGCTGTTGTACCAATGGAGTTAGTTTAGGGTGATGTCAGATTTGTGCACTGCTTGAACATTGGACAGGATAGATCGAGCGTGCTCCCTTGGGGGGGTTACATTATCCTGATCGGCATGGGATACATCGAGAGCTTAGGACAGAGCAAGCTCCACCGCCGGTGCTCAAGAGCGCCAATGTTTTTGATGAACAATAGGAGCCTGTACCAGTGAGGCTCTGACGGACACTGGGAACTTGTATACTTCTCTTGCTGGAAATCTGCCCCCTTGTTTTATTATTTGCTATGCACCCCTTTGGTAGAATGGTTGCTGACAAAGAACAACCAGTAATTCCCCATGTTCACGTATGGAAAGTTTGGTCTGCTAAGCAAAAACTGCTCTGTGTTGTTCTTGGGTTACTGTTGCTGTTGATTTTGGGTGGGGTGTCTTGGGTTTTGGAGTGTGATCACAATGCACCATCATGTAATACACACAAGATTGTTTCTCAAGTTCGTACAAAAAGGACAATCCCGAGCAATGTATTTCTAGACACACATAAGAAATTCTTTGGTGAAGGTACAGCTTGTTACCCTACTGAATCTGTCACAAGTAAATGGACTGCTTATCCATTGTTACTTGTTAATTATACTTATACTCGGCCCCCTGGTTTTGTAGAACTGAAAGGAGTATTTAGGTTTGGTTATCCAGGCCCATGTTTGTATTATCGAAAGCCACGAGGTATAGGTTATCTAGGATGTAACAACAATACTTATTGTGATAATTTCTATATGGAAAAACAAAATGTAACATTGGTAGGTTGTCAGTACAAAGAATTAACAGTCCCCCGAGAGGCTGGTTACTACCCTGCATATTGCCCAATTTTTAATTTCACTGACCTTGTTTTGTACGGCAACTGCTCAGGGATAGTTTTGCGTATGGGCACATACTCTAGGGTAAACCCAAAAGACCCTAGTACCATTGGGTGGAATTCCAGGTATGTTGCTGTGGACTATGATAGGCCTATTTATGCGCATCCAGGGTTTTTCTTTTTATCTAATGGGACTTATTCCAATATGCACAATGGTACAAATTATGTGGCCCTTGGGATGGTGTTGCCTCTAGGTGTGCCTTGTAAACATGCAAAGCCTAAGGTCAGATGGATTTAAAGAACTCTGACAATGGCATTTTATGAAGTGGTGACAGACCTGGAGGTCAATAATTATAGTAATGGTATCATCTTTGGGTATATTCTTTCCTTCATTATTACCTTTGGTGGTACCGCTATGGCCAGGGGTGAATGGGCTAGGGAATATTTTGGATGTAAGCTGCAGATACTGTCTAATTCCACAGTAACGGCTTTGCGTGACATCACCACCCAATTAGAAAGTATGCGAATATATTCTGAGCAAACTAGATATGCAGTTGATTTCATCCTAGCTAAGAGCGGTGGTGTGTGCACAGTAGTAGGAGACCAGTGTGTAGTCGGGATCACTAATATGGAAAAGAATATTACCCAACATATTTTAGATATTTTGGAGAATATTAAAGGAATGGAGAGCGGAAATTGGAGTTGGTCCCTCTTTGGTGGATGGGGTTGGATCCTTGAAAGGGTAATCTATTTCATTGTGATTCTGATTGCTTGTTGCGTTTTGGTGCAGTGTCTCCCTTATGCTGCTCTTACTGCACCACCCTTCTCGCCCCTAAGAGAATATCAATCCATGATACCAATGCAACAATTATGATTCAAAAGGAAGTGAACGATTTTATGCAGATCGATGAAGGTATTTTTGAAACCTCTTCCCTCCTTACTGTTTCTCTCACTGAAGCTGAAGACATGGAATGTTCCTAAAATCGAATTACTATGTTTTATTGAATAATATGTTCTTTTTTTGTTATCCTAATATATTTGCTTAGCTCATGCTAAAAGGAGGGTCTGTTAGAATAAAAATTATGCTTCCATATTGTTTTTACGTAAGTTAGCATTTGCGGCGCCATTTTGTGTACCGGCGCCATTTTGTAATATGATCAAAACTAATTCTCTGCCATTTCTCGGAAATGGCCTTCTCTAGGTTATGTTTCTATGGAGCTGAGTTTTGCTACACTAATGAAAGCACTGTTCTTATTAGCGCATACCTTTCCTCTAGATGTAAGCCCTCTCCCACTTGTCTAGTGGCGGGCACAGGCAGGAATGACCTTGACTGATAGATAATGTGTGCCCGGCTTCAGAATTGAAATTTACTCCTTTGTAATTTACTGACCAGCTGAGCCTCTCTGGAAAATTCCACGGTGGGCGTGTTTTCATTGATTCTGAAATGTACATAATGTATCGTTATGCTGGTTGAATTCACACTCTCTCTGCAGCACTCTTAGCGACTGGGCAGACAGGACTCCGCTCTGAGCAAACTTTGAATAAACTGTTATTGGTTGGTATTCTCTACTGTCTGAACAGCTCTTCATTTTGTGAAAGGCAGAGTGGTGGTCATGAGTGACCCGAGTGACCCGAATCGGGCTACTTCCTTTAACTAGACTTAAGGAACTGAGAATAATTTAAGCATTCCATCCATCACTTTTTGTATACTTTGTGTGCTGCCCTAGGTGGGACAGGTATTCCCAGACAGGGGCCCACCTGCACACTATGTAACTGGAACCAAGCTATCTCTGGTTGATGTGGTCTAACTATGATGAAACTGGTCCTGGTTTGCTTGTGTTCCGGTTCAGGGAGAACCTGGCCTGGCAGTTTGGGCTGGACTGTTTTCATTGGAGCAGGTTCAAGGCTGATTTGTATATGGGTGGGTCAAAACTGAGGTAGCATGGTGTGCAAAATAAGGATGGCCTTGGATGAGGACACAAGTGATTACTAGTGGCTGAGATTAATTCAAGCATTCCATCCATCACTTTTTGTTTAATTTAGTGTGTCACCGTAAATGGAATGGGTATGCCCAGACATGGGTCCCATGTGCTCTGTGTCACTTGAACCAAGCTC
Source organism: Calotriton arnoldi (assembly GCA_963921515.1). Taxonomy (NCBI): domain Eukaryota; kingdom Metazoa; phylum Chordata; class Amphibia; order Caudata; family Salamandridae; genus Calotriton; species Calotriton arnoldi. The sequence goes on along the minus strand of CAWUFW010012388.1, from coordinate 355,975 downwards.
TACCTGGCTGATGAGCCCTAACTAGGGAAAACCAGTTCCTGGGTTTTTGTGTTCCGGTTCAGGGAGGACCTGGCCTGGCGGTTTGCGCTGGACTGGCCCCATTGCAGCAGGATGAAGACTGATTTGTCTATGCCTGGGTCCAAACTGAGGTGGCATGTGTGCAAAATAACGATGGACTGGGATGCGGGCCAGAGTGATTACTAGTGGCTGAGATTAATTCAAGCATTCCGTTCATCACTTTTTGTATACTTTAGTAAACTGAAGGATCGGCTGTCTTTATAAGCTTGCTTCCAATAAAATGACCTTTTCCCACAAAACAAAAGCAGCATGGTATTTTTTATCCCAAGGTAGATCTCCTGACCCCCCCACCCTACTCACTCTGGGAAAATGGGAGTAAATTCTCTTCCCTGCAGGGAAGTTGGAGGGACCTAAGGGAGGCCACCGGCAGCATGTAATGTTGGTATCCTTTGGGCCACCTTGTCACTGCACTAGGGTACATGTGCGCAGGGATTAATAGAAAAGAACTGATCAACAATAAAATGGGAGATTGTCTGTGCCTAGAGGGGGCTGAAGAATAGAAAAGCATTGGCAAAGCCAATAGGTATCGCCTATGCAAAATCTATTGGCTTTGTCAATTTTGTTTTTTTATGTTGCACAGAAGTTGAGTTGCTGTGTAACATGGCCTAAAGTAAACAAAAAAGAACGCTATGAACCTGCCAGCATTGGCCGCGTCATGGGGCTTTTTTCAAGGAATAGTAACCCCGAGGCATTTTAATGCACAGTGCACTTTCTGTAAATGGGTTCATTCAAAGGAGCATATTAGAGGAGACACAAAGATTGAGTGGGGAGAAGGGAAGGGGATGAAAGAAAACACAGGAGAGTACCAGGACTTCTCAGGAGCAAGCAGGTACTCTAAAGAATGAGTTCTATATTTCCATTTAAAATTTAATGGTGGTATCGTGGAAAACACAGCATAAAATAATTAAAACTTGTTTATTTCCTAAGCGCTTACTACCAACAGATTTGCAAGTTTGTAACGTTGTAGATAACAGCTACCATCATCCAGCTTAATTGCATTTAATAAAGGCCAGAGAATGCATAAAAAAGGTAACCTTTCAGTCTTACTCTCAATTGAGATTATTCCAGAACAGGGGCAATGCAGAAGAATACAGAACTTGGGGGCATATGTATCAAGCTATTTTGCGGTCGCAAACACTGCGAATCGCAAAAAAACAGTGTTTGCGATCGCAAAATAGACTTGTCCTATGTATAACATAGGTTCGCAGTGCACAATAGGTATTCGCAAAAATTGCGATTACCAATTTTGCGAGCCCCAAAATTAGCGAATAATAATTGCGAAATCGCAATCTGCGACACGCTATTTGCGATATTCGCAAATAGCGTAATCGCAACTTGCGAATTCACAAAGAAATGTATAAAAAATTCGCAAATTGCGAATTCGTGAAATTCGCAATTTTGCACGTGGATTTTACCACCAACTCAAGGCAGGTGGTAACCAGGTGCAACCTGTTTAAACAAGCCCAGAATGCAACAGGGACTTTCACAATGGCAGCGCTGTATGTGATAGCCAGGAGGATGCAAATTCGAGCTGCAACACATAGAAGGAGGCGACAGGAACGGATCTTCAGAGTGTGCATCACTCTGTTCCAGCAGACTGACGAGGAGATCCATGAGAAGTATAGGCTGGACTCAGCTACCATTATGGACTTGATAGATGAGCTAAAACCCTTGCTGGAACACCCAACACGCAGGACCCAAACCATTCCAACACATGTGCAGGTCCTGTGTTCATTGCACTTACTGGCATCAGGGAGTTTCCAGGGGGTGATGGCAGCAGCAGGAGGGGTCTCCCAGAGTTGCCTGTCGCGCTTCTTCCATGCATTCTTGGATGCAATAGTACAGAGGCTACATCATCACATCCAATTCCCCAGCACACAACAGGCATTACAGCAAACAAAACAGGACTTCTACCAGATTGCCCAATTTCCCCACGTCATTGGCTGCATAGATGGAACCCATGTAGCCCTCTCACCCCCATCAAACAATGAGTAAGTATTCAGGAACCGCAAATCTTATCATTCACTCAACATACAGGTCATCTGCAATGCCAAATATATCATCACCGATATTGTTGCAAAATACCCTGGCAGTACACACAACCCATTTATATTTAGACACAGTGGGATATACAGACGTCTCACTGGTGGCGATTTTGGTGAGGGCTACCTGGTAGGTAAATGCATGTCTAACATTCTAACATACAGTTAAGGTCTGAAGTGGGAGGACAGTGATTGACCTCATGTCTTTCATCCTGTAGGAGACAGTGCATATGCTGTGCGAGACTTCATCCTAACACCATACCTCAATCCAGCCAATGCAAGGGAGTGAAGATATAATCGCACACACAAATCTACGCTCTGTGCAATTGAGCGGACATTTGGGATACTAAAGCGCCGGTTCCGCTGCCTGCATAAATGCGGAGGAGCACTACAATACAGCCCAGATACCTGCTGCAAGATTGTGGCTACTTGTGCCATGCTCCACAACATAGCAACAAAAAAAGGCATTACAGTTGAACTTACTGATACAGATGCATCTGAGGATGAGGGCCCAGATCCACATTGCAGACCAGTAGGTGGTGTAGGGGCAGCTGCCGGACGACAGAGACGTGATGAGATAACACAAAACTACTTCTAGGTGAGTAATGATGACACAATGTAAAGGAAGATTTGTGCATGACTGTGTTTTATTATTCCTTTAGCTGCAGGAAAATATCAGTCACACAGCCTGACAGACACTTTATGTGTGTCACAAGATGTTGCACATGTTATGCCCACAGTGCATGGATGACGACCAAACACAAGTCCACATGTAATGGGTTGCTCCACCCGTTGGCATTCTTCAGTGGTGCCAGTTTATTTTTTGCGGGAACGGCCTGCTGTTGCACGCTCAGGGTGCTGACTGCTCTCCCTTGACTCATCCGGTGTTGTTCCCTGCCTCACACTGTGCCGTCTGGTTTCGGGAATTGGTGGGGTGATGCTGCTTCCGCTTGACAGCTCCTCGCTATCCCCTGAGCCCAGGAGTCCTGTGCCACCTGTGGTAGCTGTCTGCAGCTGTTCCACGGCATTCGTCACCTGCACCAAGCCTTTGGCCACATCCTGGCTGCAGTGGGCCATTTCAACCGGCATGCTTCCTGAGCGGCGTGACAGCAGGGACGTGGCAGTACACAGGCGGTTGATCGCCTTGCTGTAAGTGTCCAGACGGCTGTAGAGACGTTGTCTCCCCCTGCGTCTGGCTGCCTGGTCTCTCTTCATCGTGGCACACAGTTCTTTAATTGCGCCCGTCATTTCCCTGATGCCCTCCCTCATGTCACTCAGGTTGTGGTTGACAGAGACCAGCTGCGGGTGTATTGACCACATTGATTTTGTTTGCAGGCGCTGTACCTTGACCATGCTGCCTTCCAGTCTGGCAAACACTGTGTGATCCTCAACAGCAGCAGCCTGGTGGTCGCCCTTGGCCTGCATCTCCCACATGTTTCCTCCCTACGGTGCACAGGGGGCTGTTCTTGGACCTGTGCTGCACGCTGGCCCTGGTCTGGCTGGGCCTCATCTCCTATGGACTGTGGTTCTGCCTCTAACAGTGGGAGTGGAGGCACAATATTACACTGTCTCCGTGGGACAGGTGTTGTCAGTGTGGTTTCCTCGGTGTCTGTAGGAGAGTAGGATCTGCCTCTTATGTTGCCCCCACTTTTTTTCTGATGTTTACACTGGTTTCTGGCTATAGTCTGGCTGGGACCCTGCCAATCAGGGCCCCAGCCTCTCTGTTCTCTCTAAACGACTTGGAGTGCACTCTAGGTGCACTAGTGATTGGCTACTGTGGTACCTTATGAGTCCCTAGTATATGGTACCTTAGGTGCCAAGGGCATAGGTACTTCACAGGCCTAACAGGGGCTGAAGCATGTATTATGCCACCCCTGGGAAGCAGACTAAATCTGACACCACAGGTCTGCTACTGCAGCCTGGGTAAGGTGGTGCATGCACCCCTTACTGTGATATAGGCTACCTATATCAATACATAGATACACACATATAAACCTATAAGTCACTCCTATGGCAGGCCTTATCAATCCTGAAGGCAGAGTGCTTAGTTCCTATGTGAGAGGGTGCCCCTGCATGAGCAGAGCCCCTCTGCAGCCTTCGGAGACCCTTCTCTGATGCTGTTTGTAGTGCAGCCTGACCATATACTCTTAAGCACATTATAACCTCGCGTTAAATGCTAACTTTGGAATGGCTGCACGGAAACATGTCGTGTTTGGTGTCAAACATCTTGGAATACTACCCCCCGCCAGTTCTGGCGGCGGGGTAGCATTCCACCCTTCTAGAGGGATAGACATGTACCTACTGTGGAAACGCGGTAGAATCCTGAAGAGCCCTGGCATCACAAAATGGATGCCACCAGTCACAGACACTGGGCTGCCCTCCTGCTGATGACCGAAACTCGCAGTGGAGGAAGCCCAACAATAGGTATCCTGTCACAGGAGGGTGTGACCACCTTCCAGACAGGGTTTAGTGTATTGGGGCTGGGTGGGTGCACTCCTAGAGTGCTTTGAAGTCCTGCACTGGGGGAGCAGAAGGCTCCTCTGTGCATATGCCAGTTCAAACCAGCTCAGGGGCTACCTGCCCCTGCTCTGGCGCGAAACTGGACAAAGGGAAGTGGGTGTAGCCACCCACTCCCCTGACCCTCCCATAGGTGGGGTCATAGAGCTAGTCCCTCCCTTTCTTTTAGTATAAGAGGGGGAACCTGTGTATTGCAAACTAGATACCCCTGGACGATGCTCTGAAGAAGAATCCTGGACCTTCGACGTTCCACTACCTCTGGAAGACTGAAGAATCTCCCTTGGAGTCAAGGAGTGACTCCCCTGCTTGGCAGGCACCAAAAACTACAACAATGGTTGCAAATTACGCCGCTCCCACTGGAGCCCGAGGTCCCTGCATCCCAAGACAAGGATTTCCTGACTTCTCAAAGGCCATCGTGAGTCCCCAGCGAAGCTGAGGCCAGTGGACCCCACGAGTGACGAGGAACCCCAGTCCCTGGGTACCGTGCACTATTGTCAAGTGCAACCCCTTCCCGACATTTCACGAACTTGTGCTTTGGTACACATGTGGCCCCAGCCTCTAGCAGAAATCCCTTCGAAGATCAGAGGCCTACCCCATCCCGAGTGACCGTGGGCCCCTGTTGAAGGAATCCTCCCGAGGCGTCTTTGCGATCCCTTGACAGCCGGCTTGTGGGTCCCCTGAAGACTTTTCTAAAGAACCAAAGGGCTCCCCTGGTTGCTCCAGGCCTGCCCTGACTTACCCTCGCTGGGTGAGTTCAAAGACCTTGCTGGTCTGCACCATTGACTTTTTACGCTTTCCACGAGACTTGCTTCTACCAAGGCTTGTTGGCTCCAATCGGGTTGCCGACACCGCAGTCAGCTGCAGACTTTGTGGGACACGCCGAATCCAGCTCTTGGTTGTCGTCGACGCCTCCTGGACCTCGTGGCCGAAGAGTCAAGACACCTGTGAACGACCTGAATCTGTCGACGACGGTGGGCATTCATCTTCCTTGCCCCGGGTCACTGCCCAGTGACTTTGAACACTGTCCCCTCTGCTTTCAGGTCTTCCTTCTTCCAAATCCAGGCTTGGATTCCACCGGACACTTCTTCGGACTTCACAAGCAGCAAGTAAACACTTAATTTCCAACCGCAACTTGCCCCATTGAAGTCTACGGCGATCCGCGCCTGTGTTCACGCACTGCACGCGTCCCCCGTGGGTCCTTTACTTACCTGCCTTGGGTGGTTTCGTGAGGTCCCAACACTTCTGAAGGCCCTAGGCCTTGTCCCTTTGCAAGTCGTTGTTCTTAAGTCTCTTTTTTAGTATATGGTCTGGTACGCCCCTAGGGCCCCAGCCATATTGTGCTTAATTTATTGTGAAACGTTGATTTGTGCATATGTTCCTGACTTCTAATCTCATAAAGAGATTAGTAGAGAGTTGTTTAGTAATAAATACATATATATTTGATATATATACCTGTGTGGTGTCTTTTCATTTGGTGATTCAAGGGATTGTGTGGTAAAACAAGCTGCTTTACATTCCTTCAAGACTTAGCCTGAAGGCTGCTCTCCACAGCTACCACTAGGATAGCTTTCTATAAAGGTTGTCTTAAACCTACCTACCATAAGAGTCGAATTGTACTGGTGCAAGGTGTCCACTTTAACTAGTGAACAGCATATACCAGGCCAACTTCTCACATTGGTGGCAGCGTGTGGGAATCCAGCTTGCTATTGTTTTACCAGAAAATCTCTATTTGAATTACTAACTGAAAACCACTATAGGTACTTAAGGTACATATAAAGTCAAGCTTTATATATAATACATATAAAGGAGCCAGCCCATCATGGCCGCGCGGAGCTGATGCTCCGTGCTGAACCCTCTCCCTGACTTCTAGAGCGGGCATCCTGCCACGCTGTTTTTCTCACCTAAACGGCGTTGGTGCAACCGGCATGCGGGCTGAATCCAAGTAGATCCTTAGCGCCCTTCTCCGATCTGACATCCCGGAGAAACGAGCCTTGATGTCTCCGCCGATGAAGAGGCCAAGATGGCGCCTGCCAAGCGGTGAGGTATTGCCCAGTGCCATGGGAGCTGCTCCGTGTGGCTGCCGGCTTCCGTGTTCGACCATCTCTTAGTTCCCTCTCCCTGGGTCCACCCCTGGATCGGGGACTACTCACTGCGGCCAACTGCCCACATGACGAGCGAGACACCTGGAGGTTACACCGAGAGCTAACGGAGGTGAGATCTCCCCGGTGCCGGGGGAGGGGCGCGCTATCACCGTACTGTCGCTGAAATCTTGGTGATTTTGGTCTGTTGCGCTGATGTTGGCTGTGAGGAGCGCTTCATTGTGAGGGCCGTTTTAGTCGCCCCGACGATCTCCTCGTGGATGGTGCCTGACCCTAAAATGGCGGCGAAACGAGGACTTTTCAGAGCGTCTCATCCTCTCCTGGGGTGCTGCGCTAGGAGACCTGGGCATGCTGGACGATCGTTGCTGTACCTGTGCCCACTGATTGGAAAATGCCTATCATTGTGGGGCCGCTTTTGTCTCCAAGACGATCTTTATATAGCAAATGGCTCTAATTGTCTCTGCCCCAGCGTTTTCGACCGGATCCTAAGATGGACACCCTAACACTTCCCTTCTGGGACATAGAGACTCATGGGGACTGACTGTATCCAAATGAGCAATGACTCGTACCCCCTGCCTGAGTTCTAGATGGCGGACTCAGTGAGACCCTCTACAATGCTCTTTCCTCCCCTGCTCTTTATTCTTTGATCACCGTCAGGACCTCAACCAGCCCTCTCCCGTCCCTGTCCCCACTCACCCACCAGGACCTTTACCCTGCTAACTTCCCTAGACAGCTGAGACCTAGCTATTTTTGTCTGATGCCCGGTGGAGCTACCTCGCGAGCTAAAGGGGAGATGGACTTTGGACCCCCTCCTTGACCATCACCTACCCAGCCGGACTTTGGACAAACTCTCCCGCGTCTCCCCTGACCTTATCTCCCCCCACCCCTCACCCCACCCCGCTCTTACTCTCTTCAGCTTCTGACCTTTGCCCTCTCCTGCCCTTGCCCTTTGTCCCCACCCTGTTTTTCTGTGAACTTCTTCCCACGCCACTTGAGACTGAACTATTTTGTCTGATGCCCGATGGAGCTACCTGGTTTAGCTATAGGGGAGACGGGCCATGGATTCCCTCCTTGGACGTCACCTACCCAGTCGGTCTTTAGACAGACTTCCTTTCGTCTCTACTGTTGTCTCTTCCCTCATCCTCCCTTTCCCACCTCCCCTTCTCCCCTCTACTACTTTTCTCTCTCCTTTCTCTCCTCTATTAATGTATTGCTTATTTTTTGACGTAATGTGTAATTGCTGATCTCTTTCTGTTACATTGTTGATCCTTATGTAAAGCGCTCTGATACCTTCGGGTCTAGCCAGCGCTATATAAAACTCTATAAATAAAAATTAAAAAAAAAGCTTAGTATCAATAAGTTCTACTGAACTTAGAGCTGTGTGCCAAGGGATAGCACACCCTTTCTACAGCTCAAGCTAGTATCAGTAGGCCACAAACTAGTGTAGGTAGTACAACACTGCACAACACTAGAATGTCCTTAAAGGGTGGACCCAGTGGATCCACTCAGCCTCAGTATAAGGACATGGCTTTCTCTGAGTTGAGAACCATGTGTGCTGCAAGGCACCTGAAGCTAGGACAGAGTCCCTCCACACTACACCTGATAGATCTGCTGACAGCAGATGATCTTAGATTAGCTCTAGGAGCTAATGGGTCTGAATCAGTGGGTGGGTCAATTACAGTGTCTGGGTCAGATGATGAAAATCAGAATGACCAAGACTCTGTGATTGAAGGGCCAGGTCCCCAGGGGCCTGAAAAGGACAGAGGAATTCTCCCTAAGAGAACTGACATAGTGGAGGAGAGGCACAGGTCCCTTTCTAGGGAATCTGAACACTCCTATCACTCTGGCAGAGAATCTGTCTACCAGAGGAACTCCTACTACCCAAGAAGAGAGACCTCCTCTGACAGAATGTACAAACTGCTGCAGTATGAGGAAGCAAGATTTGCCCTCAAAACCAAGCAGTTGGCATTAGATAAGGAAGCCCTGGAGCTCCAGAGAGCTTCTAGAAAAGAGGGGTTAGAACCCCCTGGTGGCAGCAACAGTGTCCCTAGAGGCAGAGAATATATTCCAGACCATAGGAACCTGAGCAAGGTTGTTCCTCCCTACCAGAGTGGGGAAGATATCCATAAATGGGTAACTGCTATGGAAAGGGCCTGTAGAGTACAACAGGTCCCCCAAAAGCAGTGGGCAGAAATCTTGTGGCTCTCCTTTTCAGATAAAGGTAGAGACAAGCTCCTCACTGTTAGAGAAGAGGATGCTGATGACTATGAAGTCCTGAAGAGTGCACTGATAGATGGGTTTGGCTTAACCACTGAGCAGTACAGGTTGAAGTTCAGAGACACCCAGAAGGCACAGACTCAGGACTGGACTGACTTTGTATATTGTGCAACCAAGGCTCTGGAGGGTTGGCTGGTTGGCAGTAGGGTTACTGATTTCAAGGGATTGTATAATCTAATGATGAGAGAACAGATCCTTAATAATTGCCAGAACCAGTTGTTGCATCAATACCTGGTGGACTCAGATCTGACCTCTCCCCAAGAATTGGGAACGAAGGCAGACAAGTGGGTCAGAACCAGGGTGAGGCAGAAAACCCAGAACCAAGGGGGTGACACCAAGAAGCAGGATCCTAAGGGCTCTGAGAAAAGTGGGGATAAGTCAAAAGACCAGAAGTCTTCACAAGGGCCCCAAAAATCTGCATCTGGTGGGAGTCACAATCCAACAAGGGAAAAGGCCAAAAGAAGCCCTGGTGCAAATTCTGTAAACAGAAAGGGCACTGGACTTCTGATTGTAACAAGTCCAAAGACCAAACCACCACCACTCCTGCCCCTAAGGCAACTGTTCCCCCTAGTTCAGCTACTGGTGGAGGTGGTACTCAGAATAAGGGTGTAGTAGGGTTGACCCTGGGTTCTGAAGTGGACTCTGGCCTAGTCAGAGTACCCACTCAGGCAATGCTGATTTGTGATGGAGACATGGACATGTCCTTCCTTGTGAGCCCCAGTAATCTTGGCAAATACAAACAGCAGCCTGTAATAAATGGCAAACAGGCTTTGGCATTTAGGGACACAGGTGCTAGTGTCACCATGGTGGCAGAGGATCTTGTGGACCCTGGACAGATCATCCTGGGCGAAATGTACCAGGTGACCAATGCAAGCAATGTCAGAACCAACCATAGTCTGGCAGTTGTGAATTTCTCCTGGGGAGGGGTAACTGGCCTCAAGAAGGTTGTAGTCAGTGCAGACCTCCCTGTAGAATGTCTATTGGGCAATGATCTAGAAACTTCAGCCTGGTCTGAAGTAGAGTTATGGACTCATGCTAAGATGTTAGGCATCCCTGCAGAGGTATTTGCTGTGACCAGGTCACAGGCCAAAATGCATGACACTGAACCAGCTCTGGATCCTGAAACTATGGACCAGATGCTTCCCAAGAAGAGGAGCAGTAGGGTTAAGGCAGTGCCTTCCCCTCTGTCTCAGATCATGGATTCCCCTCTTAAGGGAGGAGGAGCAGACCCTGAAGAAGGAACTGCCCCAGAGGAACTTGAGCCTGATCAGGTTGAGTTCTTGGGGGCAGGGGCCCTTCTAGGGAGGATCTGAGTAAGGAGCAACAGTGCTGCCCCTCTCTTGAACCCCTCAGACAGCAGGCTGCTGCTGAGGCTGCTGGGAGTGCTAGTGGGTCCCATAAAGTTTATTGGGATGAAGGACTCCTATATTCTGAGGGTAGAGATCCATCCCCTGGAGCCACCAGGAGGTTGGTAATACCTCAGAAGTTTAGGGGGTTCCTCTTGACCCTAGCACATGACATCCCTTTAGCAGGTCACTTGGGCCAAAACAAGACCTGGGACAGGCTTGTTCCACATTTTCATTGGCCACATATGTCAGAGGACACAAAGGAGTTTTGTCGCTCCTGTGTCACATGCCAAGCCAGTGGCAAGGCAGGTGGCACTACAAAGGCCCCCTGATACCACTACCGGTGGTGGGGGTACCCTTTGAAAGGGTAGGGATTGACATTGTTGGTCCCCTTGACCCTCAAACTGCATCTGGGCACAGATTTATCCTGGTGGTAGTGGATCATGCCACCAGGTACCCAGAGGCAATTCCCCTGAGGACCACCACAGCCCCTGTGGTGGCAAGAGCTTCATTGGAGTTTTCTCCAGAGTGGGTTTCCCAAAGGAGGTCATCTCTGACAGAGCTACAAACTTCATGTCAGGATATCTGAAGGCAATGTGGAAGGAGTGTGGTGTAACTTACAAGTTCACCACCCCCTATCACCCACAATGCAATGGGTTGGTTGAACGTTTCAACAAAACCCTGAAGGGAATGATTAAAGGACTCCCAGAGAAGCTTAGGCGGAAATAGGCTTCTTCTTCCCTGCCTGTTGTTTGCATACAGAGAGGTTCCACAGAAGGGGGTTGGTTACAGCCCATTTGAGCTTCTGTTTGGGCATCCTGTAAGAGGTCCATTATGTTTGGTAAAAGAGGGCTGGGAGTTACCTCTCAAGCCCCCAAACAAGATGTGATGGACTATGTATTTGGTCTCCGCTCCAGGATGGCCGAATACATGAAAAAGCAACCAAAAACCTGGAGGCCAGCCAAGAATTACAAAAGCTTGGCATGACCAAAGGCTGTGCTGACTGTGTACCAGCCAGGACAGAAAGTGTGGGTGTTGGAGCCTGTGTCCCCAGCAGCCCTCCAAGACAAGTGGAGTGGCCCCCATACAATTGTTGAGCAAAGGGAGAAGTCACCTATCTGGTGAATCTTGGAACTCCCAGGAGCCCCCTGTGGGTACTCCATGTCAACAGATTAAAGCCATATGTTGACAGGGCTGACATGGGCTTGCTCATGGCAACTGATGAGGACCAAGAGGAGGAGAGTGACCCTCTCCCTGACCTTCTCTCACAGAACCCTGATGATGGGTCAGTAGATGGTGTTGCTTTGGCAAGCAGCCTCACTGACCATCAGCAAACTGAGTGCAGACAGGTTCTGCAACAGTACAGACATATGTTTAGCCTGACCCCTAGTCAGACTACCTGGTGCACCCATGAGGTGGACACTGGAGACAGTCTGCCTGTCAAGAGTAAAATCTACAGGCAACCTGACCATGTCAGGGACTGTATCAGGACTGAAGTCCAGAAAATGTTGGAGTTAGGTGTGATTGAGCCTTCAGATAGCCCTTGGGCTAGCCCAGTAGTCCTAGTGCCCAAGCCTCATACCCAGGGTGGTAAGAAAGAAATGAGGTTTTGTGTAGACTACAGAGGCCTCAATGCAGTCACCAGGACTGATGCCTATCCCATACCAAGGGCAGATGAGCTGATTGATTCTTTGGCCTCAGCCAAGTATCTAAGTACATTTGACCTAACAGCTGGCTACTGGCAGATCAGGTTAGCTGATGATGCAAAAGCCAAAACAGCATTTTCGACCCCTGGTGGGCACTACCACTTTGTGGTGATGCCCTTTGGATTGAAAAATGCACCTGCCACTTTTCAGAGGTTGGTGAATAAAGTTCTGGCAGGGATGGAAACTTATTGCTCAGCTTATCTAGTTGATATTGCTGTCTTTAGTTCCTCCTGGCAGGATCACCTGGTCCACCTCAGAAATGTTTTGGAGGCCCTGCAGAAAGCAGGCCTCACTATCAAGGCCACTAAGTGCCAGATAGGGCAGAGTCAGGTTGTACACCTGGGCCACCTTGTGGGTGGAGGCCAGGTTCAACCTTTACAGAGTAAAATCCAAACCATAATGGAATGGGTTGCTCCAACCACCCAGACACAGGTGAGAGCCTTCTTAGGCCTGACTGGGTACTATAGGAGGTTTGTCAAGGGATATGGATCTATAGTGACCCCCTTGAATGATCTGACCTCAAAGAAAATGCCAAAAAAGGTTCAGTGGACAGCTAGCTGTCAGAAGGCATTTGAAGACCTAAAGCAGGCCATGTGCACTGCCCCCATCTTACAGAGTCCAGACTACACCAAAAAGTTAATTGTCCAAACAGATGCTTCTGAGCTGGGTGTGGGAGCTGTACTGTCTCAACTGAATGATGAAGGTCAAGACCAGCCAGTAGCTTTTATTAGCAGAAGGCTGACCCCTAGAGAGAAACGTTGGTCAGTTATAGAGAGGGAGGCCTTTGCTGTGGTGTGGGCCCTGAAGAAGCTGAGGCCATACTTGTTTGGCACTCACTTCATAGTTCAGACTGACCACAAGCCCCTCCTATGGCTTAAACAGATGAAAGGTGAAAACCCAAAACTTTTGAGGTGGTCCATTTCCCTACAGGGGATGGACTATACAGTGGAACATAGGCCTGGGGCCCAACATGCCAATGCAGATGGACTCTCAAGGTATTTCCACTTAGAGCACGAAGACTCAACTGGTCAAGGTTAGTTTAGTGTCCCTGCGTTTGGGGGGTTGTGTAGGAGAGTAGGATCTGCCTCTTATGTTGCCCCCACTTTTTTTCTGATGTTTACACTGGTTTCTGGCTATAGTCTGGCTGGGACCCTGCCAATCAGGGCCCCAGCCTCTCTGTTCTCTCTAAACGACTTGGAGTGCACTCTAGGTGCACTAGTGATTGGATACTGTGGTACCTTATGAGTCCCTAGTATATGGTACCTTAGGTGCCAAGGGCATAGGTACTTCACAGGCCTACCAGGGGCTGAAGCATGCATTATGCCACCCCTGGGAAGCAGACTAAATCTGACACCACAGGTCTGCTACTGCAGCCTGGGTAAGGTGGTGCATGCACCCCTTACTGTGATATAGGCTACCTATATCACTACATAGATACACACATATAAACCTATAAGTCACTCCTATGGCAGGCCTTATCAATCCTGAAGGCAGAATGCTTGGTTCCTATGTGAGAGGGTGCCCCTGCATGAGCAGAGCCCCTCTGCAGCCTTCGGAGACCCTTCTCTGATGCTGTTTGTAGTGCAGCCTGACCATATACTCTTAAGTGCATTATAACCTCGCGTTAAATGCTAACTTTGGGATGGCTGCACGGAAACATGTCGTGTTTGGTGTCAAACATCTTGGAATACTACCCCCCCGCCAGTTCTGGCGGCGGGGGTAGCATTCCACCCTTCTAGAGGGATAGATATGTACTTAATGTGGAAACGCGGTAGAATCCTGAAGAGCCCTGGCATCACAAAATGGATGCCACCAGTCACAGACACTGGGCTGCCCTCCTGCTGATGACCGAAACTCGTAGTGGAGGAAGCCCAACAATAGGTATCCTGTCACAGGAGGGTGTGACCACCTTCCAGACAGGGTTTAGTGTATTGGGGCTGGGTGGGTGCACTCCTAGAGTGCTTTGAAGTCCTGCACTGGGGGAGCAGAAGGCTCATTCAGCAACGGATGTGGCTGTGCGGCTGGTATAGGGATCTAACTGGGTCCCTTTGTGTTAGTACTATATTGTTAGCGCAATTGGGCGGAGCGTGAATCCAGCATGCACGTCTCTATATATCTGAAGCAGTTAAGCAGAGTAAAGAAATAAGGAGTACACCGGTGTGCACCTCAATATTTTTCATGTACATTGAACTATTTTCCGTCCAAAGAGAGATTGCACCCAAGATAAAAGTGGAGAGTTGAACATTGAAAATCATTGAATAAGACACAGTTACCACCACATGAATCATGATTACCATTACAGGAGGTCGGTTTCCGGGCATTAGCGACTACCATTCATATGAAAATACATCCAGAAGCACGTTGCCTGTCACGGTGTTATAATTGTGTTAATTGCTGTAATGATGAACTGGCTGGATGCTAAATGGGGACATTGTAAATATGTTATAATGTATGTCTAAAATGATCGGGTATACGCAGTTGGGTCAGCATTAGCAATGTCGAATCATTTTATTTAGAATTTCGAGATGTCGAGTAAAATATCTGTAGCGGGACACATACAGACGGCATTCTGGGACATGTGGTACTCACAGTGAAGCAGCAGACTCGTGGGTTAGTGAAGTTACATAAAATCCGGTGCACAGTTTAGCGTTTACACTCAGTCTTGTGATTGACCACCTGAGGGGAGAGTTTTAAAACGACCAAGTGGGTTTGAAAATCGTTGATAGAGCTACCTAATGCATAGACGTGCTGAGGCACTAGATGAAATAAGAACGTAACGATACGGAAATCTTTTGGTATTGCTGAACACAGTAGGAATCGAGCGAGCTGTGGTTCTGATTATGAATCTAAAGTAACACATGTCACGGTAAGCGCGTTATCGTAGAAAAGAAGGACCTTTTGATTTATAAGGGGTTTTAAGCATCATTTACTCATTGGAGGCTTTATTTAAAGACACGTTATGTGTTCTATTAACAGTTGGGGGTTCGACAGGGTTTAGTGCATTAAGCAATTCATAATTAATGAATGGAATTGCAGCTGAGACAGGTATTATGTTGTTGCGCATGCAATGTTTTAGAAAGAATAATTCTGTTTAAGTAAAATAGAGGCATTAAGTTCATGTGTTTAATTAGGAACGTAAAAATCAGGCTGATGGTTGTGTTTATGGATTTTTTAACAGATACCCCTGAAGAAGGGTTTATCCCGAAATGCATTGGGTGAATTTTAAATAAAGTCGTGACATGTGGAAACATCTCTTCCTCCTGGGTTTTCATGAACATCCTTGAATCAGCATGGTAATGAGTAAAATAAATCGACGAAAATTGGTAAAAGGGAGTAAAAGAAATGGAGTAAACAAAGTGGATAAGCTTAAGATAATCAATATAAATTTGAGTTATTGGTCTCATTCAGCAACGGATGTGGCTGTGCGGCTGGTATAGGGATCTAACTGGGTCCCTTTGTGTTAGTCCTCTGTGCATATGCCAGTTCAAACCAGCTCAGGGGCTACCTGCCCCTGCTCTGGCGCGAAACTGGACAAAGGGAAGTGGGTGTAGCCACCCACTCCCCTGACCCTCCCATAGGTGTGGTCATAGAGCTAGTCCCTCCCTTTCTTTTAGTATAAGAGGGGGAACCTGTGCATTGCAAACTAGATACCCCTGGACGACGCTCTGAAGAAGAATCCTGGACCTTCGACGTTCCACTACCTCTGGAAGACTGAAGAATCTCCCTTGGAGTCAAGGAGTGACTCCCCTGCTTGGCAGGCACCAAAAACTACAACGACAGTCACAAACTACGCCGCTCCCGCCGGAGCCCGAGGTCCCTGCAGCCCAAGATGAGGATTTCCTGACTTCTCAAAGGCCATCGTGAGTCCCCAGCGAAGCTGAGGCCAGTGGACCCCACGAGTGACGAGGAACCGCAGTCCCTGGGTACCGTGCACTATTGTCAAGTGCAACCCCTTCACGACATTCCACGAACTTGTGCTTTGGACCACGTGTGGTCCCAGCCTCTAGCAGGAATCTCTTTGAAGATCAAAGGCCTACCCTGTCCCGAGTGACCGTGGGCCCCTGTTGAAGGAGGCATCTTTGCAATCCCTTGCCAGCCGGCTTGTGGGTCCCCTGAAGACTTTTCTAAAGAACCAAAGGGCTCCCCTGGTTGCTCCAGGCCTGCCCTGACTTACCCTTGCTGGGTGAGTTCCACAGACCTTGCTGGTCTGCACCATTGACTTTTTACGCTTTCCATGAGACTTGCTGCTACCAAGGCTTGTTGGCTCCAATCGGGTTGCGGACACCGCAGTCAGCTGCAGACTTCGTGGGACACGCCGATTCCAGCTCCTCGTCATCGTCATCGATGCCTCCTGGACCTCGTGGCCGAAGAGTCAAGACACCCGTGAACGACCTGAATCTGTCGACGACGGTGGGCATTCATCTTCCTTGCCCCGGGTCACTGCCCAGTGACTTTGAACACTGTCCCCTCTGCTTTCAGGTCTTCCTTCTTCCGAATCCAGGCTTGGATTCCACCGGACACTTCTTCGGACTTCACAAGCAGCAAGTCGTCATTGGCTCCCATTGAAAACGACGCCGCGACCCAACACCAAAGGACACCTATGCACCCGGCTTCCCTGGGTGAGGTAACTCCAGCACTACGGTGCTCCTGTGGGTGTTGACCCTAGAACTACTTACCCTGTAAGTGACTTGCTTGTAGCTACTCCCGAAGTGCCCTTAAACACTTAATTTCCAACCGCGACTTGCCCCATTGAAGTCTACGGCGATCCGCGCCTGTGTTCACGCACTGCACGCGTCCCCCGTGGGTCCTTTACTTACCTGCCTTGGGTGGTTTCGTGAGGTCCCAACACTTCTGAAGGCCCTAGGCCTTGTCCATTTGCAAGTCGTTGTTCTTAAGTCTCTTTTTTAGTATATGGTCTGGTACGCCCCTAGGGCGCCAGCCATATTGTGCTTAATTTATTGTGAAACGTTGATTTGTGCATATGTTCCTGACTTCTAATCTCATAAAGAGATTAGTAGAGAGTTGTTTAATAATAAATACATATATATTTGATATATATACCTGTGTGGTGTCTTTTCATTTGGTGATTCAAGAGATTGTGTGGTAAAACAAGCTGCTTTACATTCCTCCAAGACTTAGCCTGAAGGCTGCTCTCCACACCTACCACTAGGATAGCTTTCTATAAAGGTTGTCTTAAACCTACCTACCATAAGAGTCGAATTGTACTGGTGCAAGGTGTCCACTTTAACTAGTGAACAGCATATACCAGGCCAACTTCTCACAGTGTCCTCTTGCCCTGCCTGGTCCTCTGTATGTGCTGCCTCCTCAGCTCCTTAACTGTCATCCTGTGTTTCAGGTAGTACTGTAAATGAAAAGGCACATTTTAATTGTGTGTTCTGCTTCACATTGTTCACTGAATAAAGTTTTCTGATTTTGCGTTAACTAAGTACTGTCTAGCGTATTTTGCCTTTACTGATTTACTTATACTGATTCTACATTGCTGTGTCTCATTGCTCCACTGTATGATGCATGTGACTACATCTCCCATGATGCATTGCTGGGTGTGCTGGTAAACGTGTAATGGAGTTGCATTTTTGCTTTGTAGTTGGTGCATTCCTGAGTGTGTGATTGAGATGGTAATGTGTCAGGGATGATTTGGCATGCATCTTACCTTGTCTGGTGTTGGGAGGGTCGGAGCTGTCGATGTCAGCCACAACACTGACACTCTCTGGCTGAAGGGTGGACTCCACCAACTTCTCAAGGGGCGTAGATTCTGTTTCAGTGGAAGTTCCCCCACCAGTCTTCTTTACCTCTGCCAGCCTGGTTGCCACCTTGTCCTTGGACCTGGAGCACATATCATACCAGCGCTTGCTCAGGTCATCCACAGAGCGCTGGGTCACGCCGATGGCATTGACCTATGCCTGGATGTCCAGCCATATTTTTCTTTTTCGTGACTGGCACACGGAGTGATTTTTTGCCAAAGAGCAACTCATGGCTATGGACCATTTCTTCTATGAGCACCTCCTGCTCCCTCTCGCTGAACTTTTGCTTCCTTTTCCTCCCAGCCTCCTCCTTATCCTTCTCTTTCTCCTGGGGATCCATTTGGAATTGTTGGAGTTGCAGGACACAGTTGTTTGCCTCTCCTCCCAGCCTCTCCACACAGCCTCAGGCAATCAGAAACAGCATGGGCAGTAACACTTCCTGGGTGTGATGTCATCAAGCTGCACCTGAATTCTCTATTTTTGCGATTCCTTATTTGCGAATTCACAATTAAGGAATCGCTATTAGCGGGTTCGCAGACAAAATCTGCAAATTTTTGGGAATCGCAAAATTTTTGCGATTTTTTTATTTACATCGCATTTTGCGATTCTCAAAATGCGATTCGCTAAATATCGCATTTCGAGAATCGCAAAATCCGATTTTCATACACATGCCCCATGGTGTATCTCTCTTCTGAATGGATGCTATTATTCCTTCGCCAACCATGAATCTTCGCCTCTTATCTGACTGCGCTCTAAAGTTGAAGGACAAAATCTAGAGTGATACAATAGTCAATAAATAGATACCTCCAAAGCATGAAAGACTGGGTAAAGCCACCAGGATTAGAAATGTGGGCTTCATATCAGACAAATAAATATCTCAGCATTCATTCTAACCACATTTTAAGAGTCAGTAAACTTTTAACAATTCTGAAAATGGGATTGTGAATGGATACACATTTGTAATTAGGAAGGGATGTGTTGTAGGCATCCCCTCCAAACTGCGAATCAATGTGTGATTGTAAGCAATTGAGTTACTGGTTGAGGGGTGTGAACCCTTCTAAGGCAGCAACCACTGTTCTTCTCAGGTTGAAGTCACAAGCAAATATAAATTAACCTGTGCTCAACCCTTGGGTTGCTTGACACAGAGCAGTCAGGCTCAACTCAGAGGCAATTTGTAAAGTATTTGTGCAACACTTCAAACAGTAACACAGTAAAATCACACCACAAAAGGATCCCACCCAGTTTAGAAAAATAGAGTAATTTTTAATAAATAAAACAAGACCTAAATGACAAAAATCCAATCAGTAGAACTGCCTATATTTAATTTGAAAGGTTCTAGTAAAAATACCTTCAAAAAGCACAAAGCGCCAACTGTTCATATCTGGTTGCGCCGAACTGGGACATAGTCACAAGTTCAGACCAACTGCAATGGAGAGTGGGCTGGCTACAGGTATCCAATTAGGCCCGCTGAATGGAGTACCTTAAATCCTTGTTTGCTGAGTGGTGCGAGGATACTCATCGAAGATGCATCTTGCAGCCAAAGCGATGTGTCAGTTCCGTGATGCGGCATAGCTGCAGTGTGAGGTCCTTCGTCATCATCGTGGATCCCGCGTCAACAAGTGCTTTTAATGCAAAATCTGGCATCAAGGAAGCATCGAGCAGTTGGGGCGATGTGTCGGTTTGGAGGAGCTTTGCGGCTGCGCTGCGGAGTCTGTCGTAGAGGCTGCCATCGACGAGGAATGTGAGGGCCTGTGCTGAGGATGCATTGCGTAGAGGCGGTTCTATTGGGCGACAGGCTGTAATGCTAGTCTTTGTGGCAGTTCTGACCCACGCAGCAGAGGTGATGCATGGCTTCTGTTCAGGGGTTGCTCCATGCAGCATAGGAGATGCATCAGTTAGCTGGATCCACAGAGGCTGGTAGAGCACGTTAGGCCCACTTCCTCCAAGGTTCCAGGATTGGGGCAGCACCACTTAGCAGGGTAGACTCACAGATGGCAGAATCCAGGTGCTGGATTCAAAGTTGTTGGAGCCTTCTGTCCCTGAGGCTCAAGTCAGGAGCAAGCAACTAGCCTTTGGAGTCACTTTGGGGTCCTAGGTTCAATATATGCAGGTCCAATTCTTCTCACCCAGGCATGAGGGTAGCAGGCAGCAGCTCAGCACAGCAGGGCAGCACTTCTTCAGAGCAGCAGCCAGCAGAGTAGCAGTCCTTTCTTCAACGCAGCAGCCCTTCTTTCTGAAAGAGTATCCACATGTCCAGAAGTGTATAGAAGAGTTGATGTCAGAATTTCAGTATTTATACCCAGTTGTGCCTTTAAAGTGTGGTAGAAGCTTCAAGAGGTTTCCATTTGAAGTCCCCAGGCATCCTGTCTTCCCTGTCCTGGCTACAATCTAACTACTAGGGGTGTGCAGCCTTTTTTGTGGAGGCAGGACACAGCCTTTTCAAGTGTAAGTTTGGCTGGGCCCAGCTCCGCCCTCTCATCCTGCCAGTGATGACCCACCCAGGCACACCTAAGCACTCTATTGTGTGTGGCTGTCTAGGAGGAATAAATAAAGCCCAACTGTCAGCTATTCCCAGTCATGTGACCCAGGAACAGGCTACTGGTACTTAATGGCTTTTGCAGGAAAATGCCAGCTTTCTAAAAGTGCCATTTTGAAAATTGTTATTTAAAATCTGACTTTACCATATGTTAGGATTTTTCATTATAATTCCACAGATACCAGACATGAACTGGTTACCTGCTTCCATTTGGAAATTATAGCTTATTATATGTAATAAGGTAAATTCAAAGTTTTCCTATTGGAGAGGTAGGACTTGCAGTAGTGAAAACCAAATGTAAGAGTTTTTCATTACCAGGACATATAAAAGTTAAGAGTATATGCCTTACTTTTGAAATACACTGCACTCAGCCTGGGTTGTTCAAGGCCAGCCCTCGGGGTTTGTTATATGTATTAAAAAGAAATGTTTGGGCCTGGCAAGAGGTTTCTTTTGCGAGGTCGAAATGGCAGTTGAAAAACTGCACACACAGGCTACAATGGCTAGCCTGAAACATGTTTAAATAGGCACAATCAGTGCTGCAGGCCCACTAGTAACATTTAATTTATAGGCCATGGGTACATGTAGTACCATTTTACTAGAGACTTATAAGTAAATTAAATATGCCAATTGGGGATAAGCCAATGTTATCCTGTTTCAAGGAGTGAGCACATATACTTTAGACCTGGTTAGCAGTGGTAAAGTGTGTAGAGCCTTAAGACCAGCAAAAACAAGATCATAAAAAATGGAGGAGGAAGGAAAAAGGTTTGGGGGAAGACCACCCTAAGGCTAACAGGTCTAACATGTGCCCCCCAGCTGAAAGTGGAGAGAACTACCCAACCTCTTGGAAGTTCTCATCACTAAGGTGGAAAAACCTGGATAGACCATCAGCATTCACGTTGTCTGACCCAGGACAGTGTTCCACCTAAAGTCCATTCCCTGTAGGAGATGAACCACCTTAACAGTTTGGGAATTCTACCCCTCATTTGAAGAAGCGATCTCAGGGGCCTGTGGTCTGTCTGAACCTGGAAATGAGCCCCAAACAGGCGGGGTCTCGCCTTCTTCAGTGCCCAGACCACAACAAAGGCCTCCCTTTCAATCTCACTCCACCTCTGTTCCCGGGGAAGTAACATCCTGCTAATAAAGGCTACAGGTTCGTCTAGGCTCTCCTCATTTAACTGTGCTAAGACAGGCTCTATGCCATGTTCTGAAGTGCCTGTCAGCACTTTGAACTCCTTAGAGAAGTCAGGAGCCTTGAGTATGTGTGCTGTACACATGGCCTCCCTTTAGGGTATAGAAGGTTTTCTGGCAGATCTCTGTCCATATCAATCAATCAATCAATCAATCAATCAATCATATCATTTCTAAAGCGCACTACTCACCCGTGAGGGTCTCAAGGCGCTGGGGTGGGGAATGCTGCTACTGCTCGAAAAGCCAGGTCTTGAGGAGTTTTCTGAAGGTAAGCAGGTCTTGGGTCTGCTGTAGGTGGATGGGGAGGGTGTTCCAGGTCTTGGCGGCGAGGTGGGAGAACGATCTGCCACCGGAGGTCGCTCTTCGGAAGCGGGGGACAGTGGCGAGGGCGAGGTCGGCGGAGCGGAGCTGGCGGGTGGGGGTGTAGAAGCTGAGTCGTCTGTTGAGGTACGTTGGTCTGGTGTTGTGGAGTGCCTTGTGTGAGTGGGTGAGGAGTTTGAAGGTTATCCTCTTGTTGACCGGGAGTCAGTGCAGGTCTCTCAGGTGGGGTGTGATGTGGCTGCGGCGAGGGATGTCGAGGATCAGGCATGCAGAGGCGTTCTGGATGCGTTGGAGCTGTCTCAGGAGTTTGGCCGAGGCTCCTGCGTAGAGGGCGTTTCTGTAGTCCAACCTGCTGCTGATGAGGGCCTGGGTGACCGTTCTTCTCGTTTCAGTGGGGATCCACTTGTAGATCCTGCGGAGCATGCGGAGGGTGTTGAAGCAGGTGGAGGAGACGGCGTTGACCTGTTTAGTCATGGAGAGGGTGGAGTCGAGGATGACGCCTAGGTTGCGTGCGTGGTCGGTGGGTGTTGGGGCGGTTCCCAGTGCGGTCGGCCACCAGGAGTCGTCCCAGGCCGAAGGGGTGGATCCGAGGATGAGGACCTCCGTCTTGTCCGAGTTCAGCTTCAGTCGGCTGTTCCTCATCCATTCAGCGATGGCCCTCATTCCTTCGTGAAGGTTGGTTTTGGCGGTGTGGGGGTCCTTGGCGAGGGAGAGGATCAGCTGGGTGTCATCGGCGTAGGAGATGATGTTGAGGTCGTGCCGACGGGCGACGTGGGCGAGCGGTGCCATGTAGATGATAAACAGAGTTGGGCTGAGGGAAGAGCCCTGGGGTATGCCGCAGATGATCTCGGTGGCTTCGGAGCGGAAGGGGGGAAGGCGGACGCTCTGTGTTCTGCCGGAGAGGAAGGAGGTGGTCCAGTCCAGGGCCTTCTCTGGATCCCGGCGTTGTGGAGGCGTGTTCGTAGTGTGTGGTGGCAGACCGTGTCGAAGGCGGCTGACAGGTCCAGGAGGATGAGGGCCGCCGTTTCTCCGTTGTCCAGCAGGGACTTGATGTCATCGGTGGCGGCGATGAGGGCAGTCTCGGTGCTGTGGTTGCTGCGGAACCCGGACTGGGAAGGGTCCAGGAAGTTGTTCTCCTCGAGGTAGTGGGTCAGTTGTTTGTTGACGGTCTTCTTGATGACCTTTGCCGGGAACGGGAGCAGGGAGATGGGCCGGAAGTTCTTGAGGTCCTTGGGGTCCGGCTTGGGTTTTTTGAGTAAGGCGTTGATCTCGGCGTGCTTCCAGCTCTCCGGGAAGGTTGCTGTCTCGAAGGAGGTGTTGATGACTTTCCGGAGATGGGGTGCGATGGCTGTGCTGGCTTTGTTGAAGATGTGGTGTGGGCATGGGTCTGACGGAGATCCGGAGTGGATGGTGTTCATGATCTTGATGGTGTCATCGCCGTTGATGTTGGTCCAGGAGAGCAGGCGGTTGGTGCGGATGGTGGTCGTGGGGGCGGAGGTCTCAGTGGTTGTCGGGGCGGTCGTGGCGTTGAAGCTGTCGTGGATGTCTGCGATCTTGCGGTGGAAGAAGGTGGCCAGCGAGTCGCACAGGTCTTGCGAGGGTGGGACGTCGTTGGTGTTGGAGTTGGGGTTGGAGAGTTCCTTCACGATGTTGAAGAGCTCTTTGCTGTTGTGCGCGTTGTTGTCTAGGCGGTCTTTGAAGGAGGCCCTTTTGGCGGATCTGATGAGGTGATGGTGTCTGCGGGTGGCGTTCTTGTGGGCTGCGTGGCTGTCCGGTGTTCGTTCACGGAGCCAGATCTTCTCCAGCTTTCGGCAGGTTTGCTTGGAGGCCCGGAGGTCTTCAGTGAACCAGCTGGCTTTCTTGTTGGTGTGACTGTTGGAGGGTTTCTTGATCGGGGCGAGGGTGTTGGCGCAGTCGTTGATCCACTGTCTGAGGTTGCGGGCGGCGGTGTCGGGGTCGGTGGGGTCGGCGGGTGGGCTCTGGGCGAGGGTGGTGGTTAGCTGGTCTTCGGTGACTTTGCTCCAGCAGAGGCGGGGCATCTGTTGGGTGCGGTGGTGCGTGGTGGGTTTCTTGAAGGTGAAGTGGATGCAGCGATGGTCGGTCCAGTGGAGTTCGGTGGTGTGGTTGAAGGAGACGTGGGGGCTTGCGGAGAAGATGGGGTCAAGCGTGTGACCGGTGGAGTGGGTGGGTGTTGTGACGAGTTGTCTGAGTCCGAGGTTGGCTAGGTTGTCGATCAGGGTGGTGGAGTTGGTGTCGTTGTTGTTCTCGAGGTGGAAGTTCAGGTCCCCGAGGAGGATGTAGTCGTGGAGGCGAGGGCGTGTGTGCTGACGAAGTCGGCGATGGAGTCGCTGAACTGTGGTCGGGGTCCGGGGGGTCTGTAGATGAGGGTTCCTCTGAGGGTGGTGTTGGGATCGGTGTGGATCTGGAAGTGCAGGTGTTCGGCGGTGCTGAGGGTGTCGTCGGTGTTGGTCGAGACTCTGAGAGTGTTCCTGTGGACGATGGCGATTCCTCCTCCTGCTCCGTTGGTGCGGTCCCTGTGGGTGATCTTGTAGCCTTCCGGGACGGCTATGGCTATGTCGGGTGCCGAGGCGGGGTTCAGCCAGGTCTCCGTCAGGAAGGTGACGTCTGGGGAGGTTGAGTCGAGTAGGTCCCAGAGGTCAACGGTGTGTTTGCGGGCAGAGCGGGTGTTGAGAAGGATGCATCTGAGGTGGTTGGGTTCGTTCCTGGTCGGCGGCATGGTGGGGCGGATGCTAGTGAAGCTGGAGTTCCGGCAGGTGAAAGCTCCGTGGGTGCGCTTCGGGGCTGCCAGGAAGCAGGTGTGTGATCGTCCGGTGTTGAGTGCGTGGAGGGATCTGGCATTGTAGCGGTGTCGGGCGTCGTGGCGTTCGCGGGGTCCAGGGGTCCTGGCACTGGGCGCGGTCCAGGCGCAGACGGGTGCAGACGGGCTTGCCTTAGGCGCGCCTTCGGCGCGCCAGCGGCGCGGCCGCTGTGCGGCCGCTGCGGGGCCTCCATATGAGGGGATGTGGGAGGGAGGAGCAGCTGGGAGGCGGGAGCGGGGCGGCGAATGGGATTGCAGGGGGCGGGGCGGCAGGGACGCAGCGGCGGGAAAAACGGGCGGGGGCCACGGGAGAACTGGGCGCGGGAAGGAAAAACAAGTTTAGGCAAGAAAACAAGTACACACACAGAGGAATAAAAACAAGTCTGGGCAAGAAAGCAAGTTAGGCACAGGGGAATAAAAACAGGTCTGGGCAAGAAAGCAAGTTAGGCACAGGGGGATAAAAACAGGTCTGGGCAAGAAAGCAAGTTAGGCACAGGGGAATAAAAACAAGTCTGGGCAAGAAAGCAAGTTAGGCACAGGGGGAAAAAAACAAGTCTGGGCAAGAAAGCAAGTTAGGCACAGGGGAAAAGTACAGGATTAGGCAAAAACAATGCAGGCAGAGCCGTGCAGCAGCGTGGGGAGCGACCTGCCTGTGAGCAGGGTCAGAGGTCGCTCCTTTCACCGCTGCGCGGCCTCCATATGAGGGGATGAGGGAGGGAGGAGCAGCTGGGAGGCGGGGCGGCGAATGGGATTGCAGGGGGGCGGGGCCGCAGGGACGCAGCGGCGGGAAAAACGGGCGGGGGCCGTGGGAGAACTGGGTTCGGGAAGGAAAAACAAGTTTAGGCAAGAAAACAAGTACACACACAGAGGAATAAAAACAAGTCTGGGCAAGAAAGCAAGTTAGGCACAGGGGAATAAAAACAAGTCTGGGCAAGAAAGCAAGTTAGGCACAGGGGGATAAAAACAAGTCTGGGCAAGAAAGCAAGTTAGGCACAGGGGAATAAAAACAAGTCTGGGCAAGAAAGCAAGTTAGGCACAGGGGAATAAAAACAAGTCTGGGCAAGAAAGCAAGTTAGGCACAGGGGAATAAAAATAAGTCTGGGCAAGAAAGCAAGTTAGGCACAGGGGGAAAAAAACAAATCTGGGCAAGAAAGCAAGTTAGGCACAGGGGAAAAGTACAGGATTAGGCAAAAACAATGCAGGCAGAGCCGTGCAGCAGCGTGGGGAGCGACCTGCCTGCGAGCAGGGTCAGAGGTCATATCACCATTCTGGGCTACTTCTTTGAAGTCAGCTGCGTTAAGGGGGAAACAATTGTGCCATATCTCTTAACAAATCTCCTATAGTATCCTGTGAGGGGGCGTGGCTAGGCACCAATGGAAGAAGACACGGAGTGAGGGTGCTCTGGTCTGCATAACGCCATTTTGAAGTATCCTGTCAACTACCCACCTTATTTTGTGCCACAATCAACTATTTTAAGTCTCTCCGCAACTTGAAACACATATAGTTGTGTAATTTGCACAGATTGCTCCTTTCACAGAACTGTTGCGTATTGGCAGACCGTTGCCCGTTTCCTTAAGATGGCGGAATGAGGTAATGATGATGAGGCCTTATCGTCTCAAGAACACCTAAAGAATAAGGGTGAGAGTGTTGCTTAAAGCTGGGGACTGACATATTTTTTTAGGTTTGCCAATAGGGCAAAAAAGTGCAGACTATTTCTCCTTTTATTGCGATTTTTCATCAGTCTTTAGCAGCAAGCGCACAGCGGGGTTACTGTATATGGCATTTGGATTTGTGTCACAGTATGAACTTCAAAAGCTACATGCTTAGTGACACTTGAACTACTTGTGACTGGCTCAACTTTATTTGGGGACAGAAACATTTCTGTAATTGAGGTGTGTACGCAGGCTTGAGGAGAGACACGAGAAACTTTATCCTCAGCGTGTTATTTCCTAACAGACTGAACGGGGGAGTGTGCACTTTTAATGTGTGTTTAGTCCTATTTGCCACCTGTTCATTAAAGGAGACGTAAAACAACTCTGTCAATAAGTTAATTATCCCAGCCGAGAGCTAGGAGAGTAAATAAACTGTTGCCAGAGTTCCCAGTATGCTGAAAATGACATTGTTATGAGAGCAATTGGAATTGATTCAATTATTGCATGCATCGTCGCACTGTCACAGGGCTCCGAGTTTTTAGGGGAGAGCAATTGCCTAAACTGTGATGTGCAAAATCATTTGGTAAGAGGGGGAGCAGCACGAACCACCGACACCAGTGTTGTGTGAAAAAGGCCGCTTTAATGAAATAGGTGCACATCACAAAACAACCTAGGACTTTGCCTCACAAAACTAAAACCTCACTATAAAAATGATCTCACCTATATTAATCTACCCCCTCCCCTATCATCTCCCTCCCCCACAACAAGTTAATACAGTAATATTGTACCTGTTCGAGATCTGTTTAACTGTAACTGTGACCATTAAACTCTCCAACCCTTTACTGCAACTATTAACCCCTTCTCAAGTAGATTTCCTACATAACCTTGAACTTCCTGTGACATCCAGGCGTGAACTAATCTACCTGTTCCCTTTCAGCCTGAATTGGCACTGTCAACAAGACTAAACTTTATTAAATGATGGGAACTTCTCTGCCAACCACAGATGCACCTGCTTCAAAGCGACAACCCTACATGACAATCAATAACCCCTGCGCACCTGTTCTAATGAAGCCAGCCGAGAAACCCCCCAAACAAAAGGATCTTACCCTAACCAATAAAATTGAGGGATGGGAGGGAGGGGCAAAAACTATGATGCCTAAGTACCAGCCACCATGTTACCCACAAAATGGTGGCTGGCACGACAAAATGCCCGGTTAAATACCCATTGGGCTACAAAAGTAGCCCAAATAATTCCCAATCCCGGAGCAGTCGCCGGACTGCTCCTCTTCCCCAAATTACCCAGGGGCCAGACCTCCTTGCGGTCGGCAGCCACCCATATCCCCATTGTGGAAGAGGGGGAGCAGCACAGACCACTGACACCAGGGTCCAGGTTAAAGTCAGAGACGGTAAATGTACAACCCACCGATTTGAAACTAAAAGTGGCCTTAAGCAGTGTTGTGTTTTGGCACCTTGTCTTTTTATGGCCGACTTATCATTACATCTTAAAGATGTTAATGCTCACTCACCGACCCTCTTAGGACAAGAAATTAAATATTTGCAATATGCAGATGATACCATACTGTTGAACCACACTGCTATAGGTTTAAGAAGATTAGTCGACTCATTTAATAATTATATTTCTGCTAATGGATTACTAATGAATACAAAGAAGACAAAAATAATGACGATCAGTGGCACTAAATCTGATGAGAGAGTTTGGAATATCAATGGGCTACTTATTGAAACTGTGAAATTCTACAAATATTTGGGTATTACATTTGACGATAAAATGTCTTTTAAACAGCATTTTATTAATCTAAAAGCTAAAGCTACAACTTTGTCCTTTGCTTTTAGAAAGTTGAGAGATACGTTGGCATGTCCAACCCATGAGCATTTACTTATAGGTTATGAAAGCAAAATTGATTCCCGCTTTGGCTCATGGTTCAATGATTTTTCGAGGTAAAGATGCGAAAATCCTTGATAATCTACAAATAAAAGTTTTTAAATCTGTATTTAGGTTTCCAAGGTATATTGGGCATGCCAACGTCAGATTGGAATTTGGTCTGAAAAGACAATCCCTGATAAGACAATCCGTCTATTTAAAATCATTACATTCTTTTACTTGTTCAGACCAGGGCACCCTTGCGAACCAATGTTTGCAGGAGATAACGAAGTATGAGCATGCCAAGGGCTGGAGAGTATATTTAATGGAGAGCCTAAATATCTTCAAGTCTCCGCCCCTTGAGGATGCAGCAAGGAGCAAAGTGGTGTTTAAACGGATAATAAATCGATCAGCCAACTCCCTATCGATTCTCCTTGACAAGAAGGCGCTCGCCAAAAAGAGCCACTCCTGGGCAGTTATTAACTCATTTACTAAATTAGAACCACAAGCGTATCTCACAACCCACTTAAAACCATTTTTAAGGGATAGATTTATCATGTTACGTTTTGGGAGATACCCCACAAAGGATGGAGTCTTTCATGCAGATTGTAACCACTTGCCCTAGGTAGTTTAAAGAAAGGAAAGCTCTATTAAAATCCACCTTCAACGAATTAGGGGTGAGAACATGTCGACAGGCTATAATAACTTGTCTTTCTGGGAATAAGTCTAGCCTGACCCTACGATTCGTAAAGTTTGTCCTCATTGCAGAAAAAAAGCTACTCTCCGAGCACGACAGCTAATTTCTGTTGCATGCCTAAAAGATTGACGACCGGTTTTACAGATTCCATAAAATTGTTCTAGAAGTCATGTGAATGACCCTTAAACCGTAGTTTTAAAAAGAATTTCCTGCCATTAGCATCTGGACATAAACCCAATGCCAAATCAATTTTTCGTTGGTGAGGGCCTGTTCTGAAAAGGACAAATTATCCTTTTTAATCTATTGCTTAGATTGCTGTTCGTTGTTAGACGCCGCACGACCACACTTTAACCATTGCTGCTAAATGTAAGTCTAGTTAAAGTGCTTCTCAATTACTGCTGCTAGTTACAAGATTTTGCACAGGTACATTGTATCTATTGCACTTTAATCCTGGTACTTTGATATATGTTTATTTTAAATTAGGGGGTCGGGTAGGTAGTTTCTTTGAGAATGTTTTTACCATTTCTTCGGAGTCAGGATTTTTGTGAGTGGCGCGAAATATGAAACCATTTAAAAATGTTCTCTGATATTATGGGCAACAAAATCCATTTTATGAGTTTTTGTTTTTAAAGATGCGATAGCAGATCGATTACATTTGCGCTCTTTCATTATTGATCTTAGATGTAAACCACCGCACAAGTGCACTTTATAATGTAACTTAATATTATTTATTAATACCAAGTAGTATAAGTGTTTTGTTGAACAATGATGTGATTCCAGTTAGTTCTAATTGATATAACCCAAGTTCCTGTTACAATTCAAAGTGTTTTTAATCTTTTTTGTTCCACCACAGCTTACCCATAAATGCAATTCCCGCTAACTTACCCGAAATCGTCACCCTAGACTGACCAAACTCATCATGAATTGGACTAAGTCCTCCACCCTAGCCTACTCCTCAGATCTATGCCGAGCCCCTGTAAAGAACTCGGCCCAAGCTTGCGACTATTGCACCCTTGAAGATACAGCTAGCCACTCTTCTACCAACTGAAGCATCCTCTTTCTCCTACAGTCCATAAGTGCAGCAGCATTCTGGTCCTGACACTGTCCGCTTCCATGGCCAGTCCAATTAATCTCTCCCACTGTGAACAAGACAAAGCATCCATGATGACATTGTCCAACCCTGGCACATGACATGCTCTAAACACTATATCCAACTGTAGACACCTTAACTCAAAGACCCTCAGAAACTTCAATACTTGTGAGTACCTTGCTGACTGCCTGTTAATAACCTGCACAACTGACATATTGTCCACCCTAAACAGCACTTTCTTATGGTGGAATTGGTTGCCCCACAGTGCTACAGCCACCAGCAAGGGGAAGAATTCCAAAAAGGCAATACTACGGTCCCTCTGCTTCCAGGCCTGCGGCCATTCCTCAGTGCACCAATGTCCTTCCCAGTACAGGCCTAAACCAATGCCACCCAATCAGAGAAAATGTGTGCATCCTGTTAAAAGAGTGCAGAAAAACTCTACACAGCCTCAAGTACTCTCTTACCTCTGCCGACAGGCGTATGTGATGATGCGCCAGTGGTATCCCTTAAAGAGCCAAGCACAATGTCCTACAAAAAGTGATCCTTGCTCTCACCACTCTACATGCAAAATTTAAGTGCCCCAACAACACCTGCATTTCCTTTACCGTCACTTTCTTTTTTCCCAGCATTGCGTCCAGCAATTGTTGCATAGAGAGTTTTTTATCTTCAGGCAACCTGGCTTCCATTACCCCAGAGTCAATTTAAATTCCCAGAAATGAGATCACTGCTGTGGGCCCCACCATTTTCTCCAGCGCCAACGGTCCTCCATCAAGTCCTGGAACCTTGACAGCACTTGCTGACAGGTCGTAAATGCGGGGTTTCTCATGAAGAAAAAGTCATCAAGGTAGTGTGCCACATTGTCATGACCTGTAGTTTTGATAAATAACCATTGCAAAAAGGTGCTAAAGCATTCAAACAGGGCGCACAAAAAGGAGCATCACATCAGTAGGGCTTTATCCACATACCACTTCCCTTCAAACTGTATGCCCAACAGTTGAAAGTCGGCGGGGTGTACTGGCAACAAACGGAAAGCCTACTTAATGTTGCTCTTTGCCATCAGTGCCCCATCCCACTTTCTCCACCAGAGATAAGGCCATGTCTACTGATGAGTACGTGACTGTCACTTGCTCCTCCGGAATAAATTCATTGATTGACTCGCCCTCCGGACAAGACAAATGTTGAATAGGACAAAGGTGACCTGGCTCCTTCTTAGGAGCCACCCCAATAGGGGACACAATCAAATCCTCCATTGGCCAATTGTCAAACGGCCCCTCCATCCTACCTTCCTGGATCTCTTTCGCTAACTTGTCCCTCACTATCTATCTGTGCTCCTTAGCTGATATCAAATTATCCGCCCAGCGTCTCACCCTTGGTCCCAGGTACCCTAATCTAAAACCCTATGTAAACCCCAGTAGCAAAACCCGAGCCTCCTCCCATCAACCATATGTTGCAAGCCAAAAACCCAGTCACTCTAGTTTTATGGGCATACAAGCCCTTCCCCGCAGGTGTCTGACCTCCTATCCTTGTTCTGAAGCCCCCTGCCAGTCCTTGCTGCCTCCCACTGTAACCCTGCTGCTGACACTGCCAAGTTGAGGCGTGTCCTCCGCCCCAAAACAGTTAACCAAGGCATGTCTGCCTGCACACGTGGAGCACTCATGACGGAATTTGCAGTATTCTCTTGTGCATCTCCCTTTGTTGAAATCCCAACATGTGCCGAAAGTATTGGCCTGGCCTCTACCTGCTCCCCCCACCCCTCCCCGGGTGGGACACCCTTGAAAGGGCATATATACAATCGGTAACCCGATTGCAGTGAAAATAGTTTTGCCAAACATGGCAGGGCCCATTATATGCTGCCACAGATCCATGTCAATTTCGCCCCATTGTGCCTCTGTATCAAATGCCATATGGGCCCTAGACTCCTCGTGAGCTGGACCCATGCTTATCCGCCATAATTGATATGCGCTTTTCTAATAACATCCATATATTTGAACATTTCAACCGATCTCTCCGGGTACCTTTCACATTATACGCTAGCATAAATAAGGAAAGCTGCCGTTCAATTCTCAATAGTGACCGGGACATTGGGCTGCTTGGATAATTCAAACTCCTCCTCTTTAGACTTCTTTTTTTACCTTAGTTCCCTATGCAGTAATTTCATCATTTCAACATATTCACCGTTCCATATTCTTTTCCTTGGTGGCTGCCATAAGATGCCCCCTAATGGTTTGAAGGTCCCCAAGTACGGAAGTTTCTTAATTTTCAGCTCCTTGCTCTCAAGCTTGTCTGTCTCCCCCACCATTCTACTTGGCCTCCTGCGTAACCTCCCTCCCTGCAATTACGTCTTTGCTGGGGCCTTTAATGGGTAGCCCCGCCTTATCCTTACCTTCCTCCGCTGACACTACCCCGCTGGAACTACCCTGGCCTGTAGTACCTGTGTCCCATGCATGATCATGTGTCACCACACCTGTATCCCTTACGTTATGACCTTTGCTCAAGCAGCCTCCCTGCCACCTCGCTGCGCATTTACCTCCACCCTCACTGATACCATCATGGAACGTGTGTACTGTGCAGTGTCTTACCTGGCGCCAAAGTCGGTGCCCTCGTGTGGGCCCGCCATCTCACCACATCTGGTCTCCGCCGGATTCCACCACTTCCACCTTGAGTGTGTTGGGAACCTGGTGCCTGCAAGAAGCTACAACCCGAACAATTAGTGGGACCCCTTCACCCTTCTTGCTGATGCCTACCCTCCCTCTCTACTATTTGCACCTCATCATCGTCACTCTCATCAAAATCCAATACACAGGACTCATGCACCTTGTCATTTGGGGCCTACATACACTGAGGGGCCATATACTGCCCTCCCAGCCTATCAGCTGACATATACCTACTCATCTCAAGAATAGTGCCACCTGGGTTTTTGTTCAACACTCCTGCTCGTTGCACAGCTGAGATCGTAGCACACCCCCTCACCCCACCCTACCCTACCCCCCATTGACTTGCTCTACCATACACTTTCAATGGGGCCGAGCCTCGACACTAAGCACTGATCAACCTGTTCGTGGCTCAAACATATCTTCTGAAAACCATTCCAGGGCCCTCTTCATCCTCCCTACAGCTGAGCTCTGCTGCGGCTACTGCAGTCAGGGCCCCTTTTAAGGGGGCCTGCCCCCCTCCCCTTCTGCCCCATGTCCCCTCCTACTGGAGGTGTCACCCAGCCCTCCCCCAAGTGCAGGACTTTAAGTGGGCCGGGTCTCACTGGGTCTGAGCACCGGCAGTTTTTTAAAGGAGGCCTCGAAACGGGTCTCTATCGGGCTCTGTTTTGTGCCCTGGCACAGGCAGTCCGTTTTTTTTGGAATGCAGGGACAGCAGGCACATCGATGTGCGCGTGCTCACACTGCTCACTTCTCACTAGTGGAGAAGTTACGGCATGACGTCATGCCAGGTGAGCATTGTAGGGGAAGGGAAATCCTTTAAAGAGAGACATTTTCTCTCTGGATTTCCCTTCTCTTTTGAAACTCAGGTGCAGCAACATTGTTGTGGTGTCACCAGGGCTTTAAGTGGAAGCTTTTTCAATATTCTATACAAGCCTTAGTTGCTGCTTATTTATCTTATGCAACTAACAACCATTGACAAAGCCAATAGTCCTAACTTGCTGTAGGTATGATGTTACTTGTATCATATCTGGATGCAATGACATAAATAGCAATATACAAGTCGGGCAGCACACTCTGCTAAGCACAGATTTTTAGCTGATGTTTTTAAGCCACACCCATAATTACTTTGGCCACGCCCCTTTGAGAGCCCCCTAGTTTTTTCATCCCACTTAAAGCTCTGCCCACGTGACATACTCCCCCCTCTCTCCGCTTCTCACTATGCCAATGTGCCCTCACCCCTGCAGGGACCATGTCTAACCATGCACCGCTGTCCCAATCTATGGGGTTCCAGTTGGCGCAAGCTGCCCCAGCCCCGCCTGCCTCTTAATCCCCATGTCAAGCACCTGCACCTCCTCACTCTCCCTCAACAATTCTTGGTAAACTTCCCTGAAGTCTATTCCCTGCCCCCATGTTCCCTGTCCTGTCCCTCACCCTCTCTCTCATGCAGCTCAGAATCCAATATACGGCCTCCCCCACAGCACTTCCTTCACTCAGCGCGAGCCCATGTGCTGCTGCCTGGCTTCCCCTGATCGACCTCGCACCCTCCCTCACCTGGCCTGGGGCCATGCTCACATAGGCAGCGGCCCTGCCCCTCATTGCTGAACGCGAGGCCTCGCGCCCCTCCCCAGAGTCAGCGCGCACAGCTCCCGCCTCCTGTGGCTCACGTTGTCTTATGGCCACTATCCCTCGCATGTCTGCACCTCCCGCCGCCCACCTCGCTGAACCTCCTGTGACCGGGGCTGCCTTCCTAACTCGGGAGCAGCCCGCTTCCCTACCTGTGCACCACTACGTTCGGGGGTCCGGTGCGGCAAAGAACACGCCATAACTGCCGCCACAACTCCCTCCGCAGCCTTCCTCATGAGGCAGCTGCCTTGCTGTGACACCCCCACCGACAGCAGATCCAGGCGCCCCGTGGACTCCAGCAGCTGCATGGCCTGGGCCACCATATGGTCCCTGGATATTGCCATGTCCAAAACAGTAAGTAAAGCCACACTATTGAAAGCGCGGAATTTCAGAAAGCGCGCCATTAGGGCCCGGTACCCTGGGGTCCTGGCTCCGCCCACCTTGATGCCGGGGTAGCCCAATTGGCGACCGGCCACCGTAATCACTTCCAGGGCATAGTGTGATGTGCTTCTGGCTGGGACCGGTGATGGGGGGGTGGGAGGAGCTGGGGGCCTATTTAGGGCATGGTACCCGGGCTCTCATCCTCTCTCTTCCCAGCGCCGGCCCCAGTCACGGTGGACGTCTCAAGGATCTCCGGATCGCCGCAGGCTTCTTTTTCTTGTCTCTTCTTCTGCAGGTCGGCGAGTCTACGGCATCTACGCAACGTTGGGGGACCGGCGCTCGTCGTCTTTTTATGAACAGCGTTCGTCATGGGGGAGCCTTGCAGCAAGTCTGGGATTCGGAGGACAGTGGAGTTGCTGTACAGCTGGAGTGCGGCGCTGCCTAGGAAGCATGGATTTAGCTGTAGTGTACTTGCGGTACACGGAGGTAAAGGGAGGGGGGCATTTGGTTGTGGCTCGGGGCAGTCATGGGGGAGGCTTTGTGATTGTTTTTGTGGTTAAACGGGGGGGCTGGATCAGGTGACCCCTCACGCCTCTGGTTCCTGCGGCTGCCCGGTGCGCATAATTTAAGACGCGCGTAAAACGAGTGATCGCGTTAGTTTCATTTGCCCCTCTCCTCCTCTAATTACCAACGGCAGGCGGGCGGTAGCAAGGTTCTGGGGAGATTGAGCGCCGAATATAAACAAGGCAATAACGCCCAGACAGAGCGAGGTTAGCTGCAAGGCACCCGGAGCGAAAAGGGCTGCTTAGAATAAGCAAACGGTGGGAATCCTCAATTGTGTCTAAGCAGGGCTTAAAGAACATACAGGGATATAAATAAAATGCAGGGCAAGGTCCAGGAGAGCTTGGGGTTGGTCAGTGAAGTCAGCAGATAATGCCTGCCAAAGGGGGACGTAATGGAAAGAGAAAGGACAGCGATCCTGACCTTTCCCAGCTTTTGAAACTGGTTTTAGCAAAATTAAGCCAGAATGGGGAGAGCGAAGAGGAGGTAATGGGGCCGGTCCCAGAGCAGGAACAGGTGACCGGGGGGGAGGATCGCCCCCGCAGAGCTAATGTCCCCCCTAGGGCGGCATTCCCGCCATTAGAAAAGAGGCCCAGGATACGCCCCTGTAATGAAAAGAATAAAAGTGGGAGAGTGGGAAAAAATTATAAAAATGGAGAGGAGGGACGGGGGAGCAGCCTCCTTCCAATGAAGTACCCCAGGGGACACCCAGCGTACCAACCCATCCCGCTCCACCGCCAGTAAACCAGCAGGTGGTGCCTAGTGCAACAGAGGCAAATGATGTAGGGGCTGGTTGGCAGAGATTCGGGCGCATTGAGAGCATTGGCACCCGCGACTCAACCCCCAAACACCGTTGCAGTAGCACAGGCTCCAGTGGCGAATGTTTTGTCAGGGGCAGAGGGAGTAGCCCAGGGCATGCTGCAAAACGTGGTGCCTTCGGTAGTACAGGCTCTGGCAACACAAAGCGTGTTAAGTGGGGGGGGAGCCAGCTCAGGGCACAACATCTGGGGGGACGCCTGCACACGCGTTAGGGATTCCTGGGGGGTCATCAGAGCTAACGCAGGGGTCCACAGTCAGCATACTGGCCTCAATGGCGACGTTATTGGCACGGTTAGCAGTGCCTGCAGCAGGAGGTCAGGTCAGCAGCATCCCGGTGGGCCCATGGGCATCGCCACCAGCCTTTGGGGGTGCGATCAGTGAGATACATAGGCAGATAGGTCTTTTGGCAAAGGTGCAGGGGAAAGATGATGCGAGCACAGCCCCTCCAGCAGTGGGTCAAGCGGCCCCTGCACAACCCGTTACATCAGCAGTGGCCCCAACAGGTAAGGGGTCAGAGAGTACAGGCAAGAATGTCAACAGCAGGGGGAAGGCTATTGGGGGCAGGATACATTACTGTCCAAGCCTGGTAAGTTGGCTTCCCATGTCCCAATGGACGTTAAAGAAAAGATTTGGAAGGGTGAGTTCATAGATATCTTCTCACTGGTCAGGCCAAAAAGGAGGGAAGTAGAGACTAAAGAAAAGGAGGGGGAAGGATAGCTCTTCCAAAGAAAGGAAACCAAGGGTTGAGGAGTCAATCACGAATTGGCTTTTTGGTTTTAACGTGTTTGCAACGGTGATACTTGAAAAGAGGCCGGAGTTGGCAGTACCATTGGTATTCTATTCTAGTAAAATTCTGAAGGCCCACGCAATGTACGGTGGGATGGCATGGTTGAACTACGATAGGGATTTCAGATGGGCAAAGGTTGAGGACCCTGAGATTGATTGAGATCAGACAGAGGTGAATGTTTGGTTGGAAAGTGTTAACAACAAAACACCAATGAAGCAGCCCTTCGTGCTTCACAAGGGGGGTCAGGCGAGAAGAAGGGGACTTGCTGGGCATTCAACCGAAAAATTTGAACATGGCCAGCCGGATCGTGTAAGTTTAAGCATGCCTGCACCTTTTGTGGCCACCCATCGCACCCAGAATTCAAGTGCATCAAGAAATCAAAGGATAGAGGCAGGGATCCCAAGGCATCATCCCAATAGGACGTTGCCCATGCCAGTTGAGATTGAGAAACTGATTTTCTGGCTGAATCAGTATCCCAATAGAAATGCAGCCAAAATATTGTATCAGGGTTTTTCCACAGGTATTTGCATACCTGCGCATGGGGTACCACCTGTTAGACATTACAAAAACATACTATCGGCACGCACACATTCCACTGTGGTTTCTCAAAAGGTTGGTAAGGAAAGCGCATTGGGGAGGATAGCGGGCCCCTTTGCTACCCCTCCATGGCCCGATTATGTTTGTTCACCATTGGGTGTGGTGCCTAAGAAAGACCCTGGTCAGTTCAGAATGATACATAACTTATCTGCACCTAACGGGGCGTCAGTGAACGATGCAATAGACCCGGCATTATGCTCTGTGACTTACTCTTCCTTTGACACTGCTCTGCAGAAGTTGCGTGACCTAGGCCCCAACGCCTTCATGGCAAAAACGGGCATTGAGTCAGCCTTCCGGCTCATGCCTGATGATTACCATTTACTAGGTTTCCAACTGAAAGGCCAGTATTGCTATGACAAATGCATGCCAATGGGGTGCGCCGTATCTTGGAAGTATTTTGAGCTGTTCAGCTCTATGTTGCATTGGTTGTTCACCTTCAGAACAGGGCACCCAGATATCGTGCATTATTTGGATGACTTCATGGTGATGGGCCCGCCCTCGTCAGAAACATGTGGGCAAACTCTGAGAGAACTGGTGTCCATGTTGGAGGAGTTTGGGGTGCCTTTGGCATCAGGGAAAACAGTAGGCCCTGCGACATGCATGGCATTCCTGGGGATTGAGATTGACACAGTGGTAGGAGAGTGCAGGTTACCATTGGACAAAGTCCAGGCCTTCTCCCAGGCAATTGATTCTGCGCTGGCGGGAGCAAAGGTGACGTTGCATCAACTCCAGGTGTTGGTAGGTCAGTTGAATTTTGCATTGCGTATCATCCCTATGGGGCACCCCTTCTCCAGATCAATTGCGAGAGCAATGGCTGGCTTGACGCAAAAGCACCATTATGTTAGGTTGCGGGCTGAAGTGAGGGAAGACCTGAAAGTTTGGCGCGATTTTCTAAGGGATTTTAATGGGAAGGTAGTTTGGCCGGCGCCGCCGGTCACCAGTGAGGCCTTAGGTTTGCTTACCGATTCAGCAGGTAGTGTTGGTTTTGAGGCAGTGTTGGGACGTCACTGGTGCAGGGATGATTGGCCGGCGGCATGGCATGGGAGCGGTCTGACAAGGAACATAGCCTTCTTAGAATTGTTCCCCATAGTGGTGGCAGTCACGGTGTGGTCTGACTTCTTTAGGAATAAATCTGTGGTTTTTTGGTCAGATAACATGGCTGTAGTGGAGGCTATTAACAGGTAAGGGGCTACATGTACTCATGTTTTAAGACTGTTAAAACACCCAGTGCTGTTATGTCTGAGACTGAACTTGCTATTTAGAGCTGCACATATCCCAGGTGTAGAGAAACAGGCGGCTGATGCTTTGTCTCACTCCAAATTGCAGGAATTCCGGAAGTACCATCCACAAGCAGCGGACCAGATGACAGTGTTCCCGACATCCCTGTGGAAGATTGGAGCCCCGCATTAGCAGGTCTTGTTTGGGCCTCACTGAGCGAGCGCACCCAAAAGGCATATCAGCATAATTTTAAGGCTTACAGGTTTTTCGTGCAGCGACAGGGGATAGTGTGCTTGTTCTCATCAGAAGCCATATGTAGTTTTTTGCAGACATTGAGGGAGCAGGGCAGGCTGGTGTCTTATGCTAGGGCTCACTTAGCAGCAGTGGGCTTTTTTGCAAAACTGTCAGGGGTTCAGGATGATGGGAATTCTTTCTTAATCAAAAAGGCGCTGGCGTGGTGGGCCAGGTTAGAGGGTGTGAAGAAGGACTGCAGAAGGCCACTTGACTTGCACATGCTGGGTGATATGCTATACGCTCTGCAGACGGTGTGCTCTTCTGCTGATGAGACTACCCTATTTGCTGCTACTTTCGCACTAGCCTTTTATGGGGCTTTTAGATTGAGCGAATTGGTGGGAGCCTCCAAAGTAGATTATGCGGGTGGGCTGCAGTGGCAAGATATAAATCTAGTCCAGGGGAGGCTTTCGGTTACGTTACGTAAGTCTAAGACGGATCCTTTGGGCAAAGGGACTACGATTCATCTTAGACCGGCCCCCGGAGCACGAGTGTGTCCAGTCGCTCGAATGGGGGCATACTTGGCTATTCGCCCACAGGGGAGAGAGCAAGCCCTGTTCATCCATGAACACGAGGAGAGCCTGTCAAAGTACCAATTCAGGGCAGTGTTCAGGAGTTCCTTGAGGAGTCTTGGGTTGGATCCCACCGATTACTCGTCCCACTCATTCAGGATTGGGGCGGCGACTTTAGCAGCAGGAGCAGGTCTGTCAGTGGATGAAGAGAAGCGTGTGGGGCGATGGTCTTCCTCATGTTTCAAGCGCTATGTGCGGCCGGACTTATTGTAATATGACGCAAGAATGCGCAGGTGTGGCCACTCTAATGTCTTTCTCTCTTTCCACAGTAGTATGCGCTGTAAAGTAATATGGGTGTTGGGACACTCTTTCGTGCGGCGGGCCGCCTACCGATTGCAGCAGCAGCGTGGGTCGAAACCGGCGTGTTTGGATGGGATGTCGTTCCACTGGCGAGGCACAGGGGGCCTTCGAATCGGGCAACTGCGGCGGTTGGTGGAGGAGACGAGGGCGCACGAGGGACTCCAGTCCCCGGATTTAATCATCCTGCATTTGGGCGGGAACGACATGGTGGCTCTTGGTCGTCAGGCGGTCAGGGAGGCGTTGCTGACAGAATTTGCATGGTTGGGAAGGACATTCCCTCGGGCGCGGATCGCATGGTCGTGCATGATCCCGCAGCGGGCATGGGGCCCTGGTGTGAGATCGAGGGCGTTGAACGTGTCAGTAAGGCGCCTGAAATGGGAATTGGCGAAACTGTGTTCTGGGCAGGGCCGCCTGTGTAACATACCTCACAGACTGATCAGAGGTGACCAGATGTTTCATCGCGACGGCGTGCACTTGTCAGACATTGGGACAGACGTTTGGATTAATGGCATTTGGTCATTTGTGCGGAACTTGTTCTGTGGTGGGAAGGGCGAAGGACCTGTGGGCCCTGGTCGCCCTTGTGGCAGTAAGGAGGCCACAGAAGATTGACTTACATTGTCAACGGGAGTCCTCCTGCAGTCTCCCTAGGCCAGCACTGAGGGGGAGAGACGGTAAGCTCACCGCAGAGAGAATCGGGACACCGGCTGGGGCAAGGGCGCCAGGTTACAAGCTAGGGCAGGGGGCAGCGGCCCCTGGTTATACCCTACGAGCCCCTTGGTCAGCCTGGTGGTAGAGGGGTGGGCCCTAAGGTTGTGGGCAAGGACCAGAGGGCTGGGGCTCACCTCTCAAGGTCACAGGTGGGTTGCGCCTTGCGTGGTTCTCAGTTGGGGACACGAGCCAGAGGGCCCGTTGGTGCTGGGAGCAATAGAGTATGTGTTGTATATAAGTAAGTCTGTCATTTATGCTGATTGTTTAGGATGCTAAATGAAAAGTGTAAATATTGATTGGTGATCAATTTCTTAGGTCTGCATCTTAAAGAATGTATATAAGTTAAATATAATTTGTCATGTTTATGTGTGATTGTTTGAAATAAACATGGCCGTTTTTACCCACAGTTCTGGTAATCAAGTATTGATTTGTGGGTTCCGTGGGGGTGGGGCCGGGAGCAACCTGGGGGGTCCGGGCTCTAGTGTAATGAGCACTATGACACAAAAACTACGAGGCCTAAGTACCAGCCTCCGTGTTAGCCACAAAATGGTGGCTGGCACGTCCAAATGCCCAGTTAAATACCCATTGGGCTACAAAAGTAGCCTAAATAACGCCCAACCCCGGAGCAGTCGCCGGACTACTCCACTGCCCCAAATTACCCGGTGGGGGCAGACCTCCTGCCATCAGCTGTCCCCCAAATCCCCACTGTAACTGAGTGAGAGCCCTGAATGAAATAAACAGTGTGGGAATCAACGTCATAATAACTCTGATTGCTGGCACAAGGCTCCGTCCTTTTTTTAGGGAAAAGAAATTACCTCAGATGTGGCACGCTAAATCATTTTAACTGTGTGAGAGCCCTGGATGAAATAAACAGTCTGCGCACTAATGTTAAAATAAGTCTAACTGCCAATAAGTTAATTATCCCAGATGGGAGCTGGAAAAGTAAATAAACAGTACATGAATCACAAGTGGCAATCATCTTGACTGAGACCCCAGCTGGGAGCTTGGGGCAGAGTGTAACTGCCATTGTTTATCTCAGCTGGTACATCCCACTGTAAACAAACGGCTTTGGTGTCTGCAGCGCCATAGAAACATCACAAGCTAATGGGCCCCTTGTAATTGGCACTTAGACCGCAGCTCTATCAAGACGTTACAGGCATTAACAGCGAGCGCTTAGTGGACTCCAGTGTAAACGACATTTAGATTTGTGTGGTCGCTTGGAGCGCGTGCATTCCTGGTGCGTACCAACTATCATTAGCCAGGAGAGACCCCTGAAAGAGAGTGTAAAAATGAAAAATTATCACAAATAAACTTTGTAGAGAGCAAATAGTGGCAAACACCTGAGGCGGAGTACAAAGTACGCTGGCCAGGAGCTGAACCGTAAATAAAACTGTGGCAAAGAAATCATCTCTGCTGGGGAGTTTATGGCAGAGTTCGCAGCATATTCCTTAGCACGTTACATTTCGCACCTAGTTTACAGAGTGTGTGCCTTGAAAGAAAGAAATTGTGCATGAACTGCTTGGCTCTAAATCTTTTTGAAGAATAATTGTTTGTACTGAGAAGCCTGTAATTGACAAATTATTTTAACTAGGGACAGCTGAAGTAGACAGGCGTTGCACTGCCTCCTGGGAAATACAATTTTGTTACCTGTGTTGTTACTGGCACTGCTGGAAGCCTCGGATTGACTACTACCTCCCTGTTGCTCCATACCTTAAAGCATAATTGTTTCACAACAGAGTAGAGAAGACAACTGTAACAGTAGGCTTGTCCCATAACCGAGTAGGGAGGACAATTGCAACCTGTTTACACCACAAAAGAAATTTCAAACTCTGCAGCCTGTTTACACGGCAAAAAAATGAAGGAATTGTCTAGTACCAATTTATTATATGTATTTACTTTTTACCCCTTTTTTTCCTGTGCATTAGCAGTGTGTTTAATGTGACTGTGAGCCATCTCCCTGGTACTATATACCCTGCAGCATACTTGTTCCACAACAAGGTAGAGAGGACAACTCAAATCTGCTTACACCTCAAAAGAAATTTTAAACTCTGCAAGGTTTAGACTAGGAAAGATTTTTTCTTTGGCGTTTAGAAAATATTTATTATCTATTTATTGCATATATCTGCATGTTAATCTTTTATTACCTATTTAATATATGTAGTTGCTTGTTAATCCTTTTTATTTTTGTGCAAATACAGCTTGCGTTTAATGTGAAAACCGAAAATAACAAAACTGGTATTAAAATACATCGCAATGGAAAAGTACTAACCAATAGGCTGCTGCTATATATCCCACTGGAACTTGAGTGGGGAGCCCTACTCTGGAAACAGGTCTTTAGGCTATTGCAGCCTCTAGAAATGCTCAAACTAAAAAATTGATTCCATTGTTACAGACTTGGGCATGATGTGAGATGATCAGAGACAATTGGGCGAACATGTCTCTACCACTGAAAGTGCATTGGATGACCTCTTACCTGAGATGACCTCGCTGCAATCCAGGCTTTCCAATATGGAGAAAAATGTTAAATCGTTGGAATCTAGAGCAGAGGATGCTGAAAATAGAACTTGACGGAATAACATCAGAATCATTGGACTCCCGGAACATATTGAGGGCACTGCCACAAATATGATACATTTTTTCGAGACATACCTTAAAGAAAAGGTAGCCCCAGAAGGCCTCTCCCCACATTTTGCTTTGGAAAGAGCTCATCCAGTTCATTCTTGGCCCCCTCTGCCTGGGGCTGCTCCTCGACTGATAGTAACAAAACTATTACATTATGGAGACCATGATCAAATCCTGGGGCAAGCCAGGCTCTGCGGTGATATTATGATTGAAAACCATAGAATTATGCCTTTCCCAGATTTTACGCGAGATGTGCAAAAGCAGAGAAATACGTTTACTGATGCAAAAAAATGCCTTTGTGTACTTTGAGTTTGATATGCTATGTTGTACCCTGCTAATCTGAAGGTAATATATGATGAGGAGGTAAATGTTTCACGTTTCCGCAATCTATTTTGGAATGGATAGATCGTCTTCCCCATTTGAAATAGGAGCCCAAGCAGAGGAGAAGGCAGTGTAATCAACGAGCTCCAGAGAGTTTCGCAAAGAGTCACCACGGTGCTGCTCTATCACAATTGCAAGTACGTTATGAACAACGATAAGTTGTGGAGGCAGTGGCTGCTTTGAATGGTAGGAGATCTGCACCACCATCTGTTGATGGTGGGAGTGATCCGCGCAACTTTGATTCTGATCAAACATCTGTATCATCTCTGGATTCTACAGAATTATTGCCAAAGATTACACCTGGCACATCAGATGAGATAATCTAAGAATGCACATCAGATGAGATAATCTGATTCTGGTGAAATAATGATGTATTTGTAGTAATGCAGAGTAATTTAATATGTAGGGCCTTACTTTTGAGGTGGATATTCTGTTTATAATTGGCAGATGGTGTGGTGTGAGGTGAAAAACGGGTGCCTTTCCCCACCCCCCTTGTTGTTGTTGTGCTTGTTATGCATACACGTGAGT
Organism: Calotriton arnoldi; assembly: GCA_963921515.1. NCBI lineage: Eukaryota > Metazoa > Chordata > Amphibia > Caudata > Salamandridae > Calotriton > Calotriton arnoldi. The sequence continues at coordinate 311,922 of CAWUFW010012388.1, read as the reverse complement.
TGGATTGTTTCCTGACTAGTTTGGATGGGGAGTCATTTGCTTCTGGTCCTGGGGTTGGGAAGTTGGGTTAGTTATATTGAATTTAAGATTTTAGGTAAAGTTGCCCCTGTCTGCTGCTCCAGAATGGTAATTCAGAGCACCACTGTGTGGTTCATAGTGATTTTCCCCTGTAGTCACTCAACATGATGACCTCCGTGATGGACAACCCTATCTCCTGGAATGTCCGTGGGCTTAATAGCATGCCTGAAAGATACAAGGTGTAGTCCTATCTTAAAAGATGGGGTATTCATATTGCCCTACTTCACGAGACCCATCTCACTAGGTCTGAAGGGTAGGATTTATACAAGAGATGGCGTGGCCAGGTGTATGCTACATCCTATTCCGTTTTTTCAAAAGGTGTTCTATTATGGGTGAGGCCGGGTGTACCCATCCAGAAAACAACTGAGTATGTAGGTACATGGTCATCTCTGGGAGATTGGCGGGTCAAAACTTGGCTATTGTCAACATTTACGCTCCTAATGTAAACCAAGGGGAGTTTCTAGCTGAATTGTCTAGATCTTTGGAACCTTATCTAACTCAGACTATATTATTAGGGGGGACTATAACTGTGTTGCAAATCCTATACTTGACCATTCACACCCACCCCTGGTAGACTCCCTGGTTTCCCGAACAGCTTGCACTTTTTCTGAATGGCAGCAGCAGTGGGGACTAGTGGATTCTTGGAGGCGACTGCACCGTGGGACACCCGATTACTCTTTTTATTCTGGTTTACACAAACTTCATGTTCATCTCGACACCTCTTTTTGTGCTCTCCAGCAGTACACAGTGCAGTTTACAGTGTTGAATATTTATACAGAACCATTTTGGATCATAATCCAGTATGTTTCCCTGAATTGGGAATGCAAGCATATTCGCATTCCAATTTGGCGTCTACATGGAGATGCGCTGGATGATCAGGCCTTTAAAAACAATATTGGATATGCCATAACTGCTTACTTTGTGGATAATGTGGAGACTGCTTCATCCCCTTTGATTGAGTGGGATGCTTTTAAAGCAGTAGTAAGGGGTCGCTGTTTTGCAGAAGTGGTTGGAGTGCGTAAAATGTTAGTAGTTGAAGTAGAATCTTAGGAAAAATTACTTCCGGATCTTGAGCAGGGGACACCAGGAAATACTGCCCTGAAGTATCCTTTGCTAGAGGCTAGGGAATTACTGGCTGTCCAAGTTGAGAGACTCCGTTGTTTTGATTATAGAGAATATTAGAGTAGGCTCCATGCTGAGTGTGATAAAACTAGTTCACTTTTAGCATGGCTTATCAAACCAAATATCAGGGACGCCTTGGTTTTGGAATTTGATTCAGACATAGGTGAACTCCTATATAGCTAAGCTGCCATAAACACAAGATTTTGTGAGTAGTATACTTCCCTCTATGCAGCAGCTCTCAGTTTGCCTTCTTGGGCTATTGATCAGTTTCTGCCCATTGGCCAACTACAGGTACTTTCACGAGAGGATGCAGAAGCTTTGGGGGGCGATATTACTGTGGAAGAGGTAAAAGCAGCAATTAAAATTATGGCGCGAGGGAAGCTTCCTGTAGCTGATGGCCAGCCTGCAGAGTTTTTTGGAGCATACAGAGGTAGCTTGGCTCCAAAACTTGTAGAACTTTACTCTGCTGCTCAGGAATCAGTCCACATGCGAGGCTCTAGTTTTCTCGCTCTTGATGCCAGGGCTCCCTTCCACAGATGTCAGAGCCTACACGCAATCATTCATGCTCAATGTGGACTATAAAATTCTAAGTCGAATCTTAGTGAGTCGCCTTCAGCCCCATAAGCTGTCTTTAATTCATATGGATCAAGCGGGTTTCATTCCTGGGTGTACTACAGCGCTAAATATCAGGAGACTCATCTCACTGCTGAATGAGGAGTTTTTGAATAAACATTTAGCAGCTGTCATAGCAATAGATATTAAAAAGGCCTTTGATAGTCTAGGTTGGGAATTCTTGTATCGGGTAATGGCTAAAGAGATTGGGTCCTGGGTTTATTCGCTGGATTAAACTCCTTTACACGTGTCCCATGGCACGGGTTAGCTCAGGCAGAAGTATATCTAAGCCTTATGATGTACGGCATGGAACTAGGCAAGGATGCCTAATTTCACCACTATTATTTGCCATTGCAATGAAACCTTTAGCCTCTGGTGCTCGCACTGGAGAGTTTTATTGTGGAGTTTTATTAGATGGCTATACCATTATTCAGCGTTAGATGCTAACGACATGTTACTCTTCCTGAGAGATGTTAGAATGAATTTGGCTGGTGCAATACATTTATTGGAACGTTTTGAGAATGACTCTGGCCTGCACATTAATTTGCACAACTCCCATTTGTTTCCACTCAGTGCAGATGCGACTCCTCCTCAGAATCTGTGTAGGCTTGCATGGAGCTCCACTTGCCTTAAAAATGTAGGAGTTAAAATATACTATAATAAGCAAGACCTACTGGATGGTAATTTGGAGCACTACGCAATAGTGTAAAGTTTTGGACTACATTGCTTTATCTGTGGCTGACAGAATAGCGGTGGCTAAAATGGTTATGTTGCCGAGATTGCCTTATTTCTTTTCTACGCTACCCTGCTAGTTCCTCATCGGCTGTTCAAAGATATGGAAACGCTATTGTTGGATCTAATCTGGGGCATTGGCAGGCATAGAGTAGCCCTGGCTAAATTGCAGCGCCCCACAATGAAGGGTGGTCTAACTGCACCTGATCTTGAATCTTAATATATAGCAGTCCAACTGCAGTGGTTAAATCAGTGCATTTATAATAGAATGAACCTTGTTGAGAGTTTAGTTTGTTTGCCGCCTGTTTTACAAGACTTATTTCAAGTCCTCTTAGTTCCTTGATGTTGGCTACCTGTGGCTTCTCAGGAACTCTTGGTAATACAACAATGTTGGCGTCACTGATTAGAAAAGGTTTGTGTCCCTGTGCCTTATTCACCTGATTTCCCAATTAGTTGGTAGAAGCTGTTTGCTTTTTTAAGTGAGTTAGGAGGAACTGAGAGGTGGGCTGATTATGGGGTTAATTGTGTAAGTGATTTATTACTTTTATCTGAGGATTTTGCAAAAGAATTTGATGTTCCTGCTGGCCAATTTTTGTTACATAGAGCAGTGGTCCCCACAATTGAGAGTTATTGGGGGAATAGTGGGAACGAGCCTAAGACGCACCAAGCGTGCCAACTACTCTATACTGTGACGGACCGTGTAAAAGTGGTTTTGTGCTTATATCATGCAATACGTGCAGGTTTCGTTGCTCCCCTCATTGAATTGAAAATAAAATGGTAGACGGACCTAGAACTCTAGATTGCAGATATGGACTGGGAGAGGATTCTAATACACATACCTGATGTTTTGTGAAATACCAGGTTTAAATTAACACATTTTTACATCTTGCATAGAGCATACCTTACACCTGGCAAGATTAATCAGTTTTTTGTGACTGCTGCTGCGAAGTGTCCGAGATGTGGGGAATTGGGGGAAGAATTGTTCCATACGATTTGGTCCTGCCCGGTTTTAGCTGGATTCTGGGAAGCAGTTATTGATTGTATAAATGATGTAACTTTTCAGGCGATCCCTTGTAGTCCCTTAGCCTGCCTCCTTGAAGGATATCCTCATCCTATAAAGAAGAAAATCACTACTAGATTTACCAATTTGGCATTGATTCTGACTTAACGTGAATTGACAATGTATTGAAAGTCTGTACGTGGACCTTCGATTCATTAGATGGAGAAAAGAACTGGTTAAATGGGTTGGACTGGAGAGTTTTGTGTTGTTTCTGGAATTAAAGAGAGGGCTGGGGAAGATTGAAAGCACACGAGCATGAGAACGCCTTGTGACCGGTTTACTGACCCCAGACACAGACTTAGATACAGGAGTAAGACCTCCGACCCTCGGTCTAGGTCCACTCTCTCCCCACTGCTCCGCTGTGCCGTCTCCTGCCTCCAGACCCCGACCTCCTCCTTGGGAGGTTCGAGGCTGCAGCCTGCTCCTGTGTCTGCTGCCCGCTCCAACTGGGACCAGACTGCCTCCAAGCACCATAACCTTTCTCAGCCGTTTTTTTTCTTAATTTATTCCCTGCTGTGCCACTGTTATTGTGCCCATCTGTGTCTTGCTCTAATTCCACCATTGTTTTTATTTTCTCATGCCTGCCTGTTCCTTTTGCCTTTCGCCACTGCTGCCCCTCCCCCCGGAATTTCCCCCTGGAATTCCCCCGCGGAATTCCCCTGCTCCCGCCTCCCAGCCTCTCCTCCCTCCCACCTCCCCTACTTAATGGCGGCCGCTGCGCGGTCGCGCAGCGGATGTGTGCAGCGGGCACGCCAAAGGCAAGCCCGTCTGCGCCCGTCCGCGGCCAGCGCCAGGAACCCTGGACCTCCCACTACCCATCGCTATGACACCACCACCCTCCTCGCACTGAACCCTGGAAGACTTAGAGAATGCCAACAGGCCTCGCCGAACACCACCCACGGCCAGTTCTCCTGCCGCCAGACCCTCACCGCCACCCCGGCCTCCAACACCGCCAACGCCAGCACCGGCGACACCCTAAAATGCATCTTCCTCAACGTACGCTCCGTACACAAACACGCCATGGAAATCTGGAACCTACTCGACTCTCTTTCGCCCGACATCGCCTTCTTCACAGAGACCTGGACCAACGCATCTTCCGCCCCCGACATCAGCACTGCCATCCCAGACGGATACAAGATCCAGAGGAAAGACCGCCCCAACCACCCAGGAGGGGGCCTCGCCATCGCCCACAAGATCACCCTCCGCCTCACCACCTCCAACGAAACCTTCCCCTCTGCCGAACAACTGCACTTCAAGATCCAGACCACCCCCAAAGCCACACTCCGAGGAACCCTCGTCTACAGACCCCCCAGCCACCGAACTCCCTTCGCCACTACCATCACCCACTTCATCGCACCCCACGCGATCACCTCAACAAACTACATACTCATTGGAGACCTGAACTTCCACCTCGACAACCCCAGCGACCCCAACTCCACTATCCTTCGTGACAACTTCGCCAGCATCGGACTTAAACAACTCGTCAACACACCGACTCACAGAGTAGGACACACCCTCGACCCCATCTTCGCGGCAGGAAACAGCGTCCATTTCAGCCACACAACGCAGCCGCCATGGACCGACCACCACTGCATACACTTCGCCATCAACAAACCCAAGGCACCCAAACCAGCCCCACGCCCACCACGAAGGAACTGGAGCAAGGTTACTGACGAGCAACTTAACTACACCCTCACCCGAGACAACCACACCTGGGCACCCGACGCAAACAGCGCAAACGACGCAGCCAGAGAACTCCACACCTGGATCTCCAACTGCGCAGATGAGCTCGCCCCGCTACGCAACCCCGACAGACAACGCCCCAGGAAAGCCGCCTGGTTCACAACCGCTCTCCAAGAAGCCAGACGCACCTGCAGACACCTGGAGAAGAACTGGAGAAACACCAAGACAACTGAAAACCACACCACCTACAAGGACGCCATGACGGACTACCACAACCAGATCAGAGCCACCAAAAGGAACTTCATACACAACAAAATCCTGGCCAACTCCACCAACTCCAAGGAACTTTTCAGTGTCATTCAAGAATTCACCAACCCACGCAGCGAAGTCACAGACATCACCCCATCCCAAGACCTCTGCGACAAGCTTGGAACCTATTTCCACCTCAAGATCAAAAACCTCTACGACAACTTCATCGACCATCCACCAGGCGCCACAGACGGCCCCCCGCCCCCCAGAAACACCAGCCAGCCCACCATCTCCAACTGGACACCGATCACGGCCAAAGACACCGCCTCGACCATGAAAAGCATCCACTCGGGGGCCCCCACCGACCCCTGCCCCCCTCACATCTACCACAGAGCCGTGGCCACCATCGCACCCAAACTACAACGCACCATCAACACCACCTTCAAAACAGGCATCTTTCCAGACAACTGGAAGCGCGCAGAAGTCAGACCCCTGCTCAAGAAGCCCACAGCTGACCCCACCAACCTCAAGAACTATCGGCCCATCTCGCTCCTCCCCTTCGCAGCCAAAGTTGCAGAGAAAACAGTCAACAGGAAACTGACACGATTCATTGAAGAGAACGCCGTAATCGACCCATCCCAATCCAGATTCCGAAGCAACCACAGCACAGAGACCGCCCTACTCGCCGCCACAGACGACATCCGCACCCTCCTGGACCAAGGCCACTCCGCAGCCCTCATCCTACTCGACCTATCAGCGGCCTTCGACACGTCTCCCATCGCACACTAGTCATCAGACTACACGACGCAGGCATACAAGGAACAGCCCTGGACTGGATCCGATCATTCCTCACCGGAAGAAGCCAAAGGATCAGACTCCCACCCTTCCTCTCCGACCCCATGAAAATCACCTGCGGAGTCCCACAGGGTTCATCACTGAGCCCCACCCTCTTCAACATTTACATGGCCCCACTCGCAGCCATCGTCCAACAACACGGCCTCAACATCGTATCCTATGCCGACGACACCCAGCTCATCCTCTCCCTCACCAAAGACCCCACCACTGCCAAACTCAACTTCCAGAAAGGAATGCAAGACGTCGCAGTCTGGATGACCAACAACTGCCTGAAGCTCAACGCCGAGAAGACAGAAGTCCTCGTCCTCGGTACCACCCCTTCTGCATGGGACAGCACCTGGTGGCCGACCGCCCTCGGAAGCCCACCTACCCCCTCAGACCACGCCAAGAACCTCGGCATCGTACTCGACTCATCACTCTCCATGAACCGACAGGTCAACGCCGTCACCTCCAGCTGCTTCAACACCCTCTGCATCCTCCGCAAGACCTTCAAGTGGATCCCCCCTGAGTCAAGGAAGACAGTCACCCACGCACTCATCACCAGCAGACTGGACTATGGAAACGCACTCTACGCCGGCATCAACAAGTCCCTACTCCGCAAACTCCAGACAGTACAAAACACCGCCGCCAGAGTCGTCCTCGGCATCCCCCGACACGAACACATCAGCCAACACCTACGAAGTCTCCACTGCCTCCCCGTGGAGAAAAGAGTCACTTTCAAAATCCTCACTCACACCTACAAATGCCTACACAACAACGGACCCAAATACCTCAACGACAGAATCAACTTCCACGTACCCAAAAGAAACCTCCGATCTTTCAACCTCGCACTGGCCGAAACCCCGCGCATCCACAGAGCCAGAGCAGGCGGAAGATCCTTCTCTCACATTGCAGCCAAGACCTGGAACGAGCTACCGGCAGACATCAGACGCGCCCCATCCCTGAACACCTTCAGGAAGACCCTCAAGACCTGGCTCTTCGGCTAAACAGATCTGCGGACCCCCCCCTCAGCGCCTTGAGACCCTCACGGGTGAGTAGCGCGCTTACAATTCCCTGATTGATTGATTGATACACTTAATAGCTGCTAGCTTTCTGATATCGCTGGAGAATTTAGAGATAGAATTAACTGTCCTTGCATGGGTTGTCAGGGGTGGAACTTTGAGCTACTGAGAGGAACTTTTGGAGACTTCGGACTACTGTGGTGTATATTGAAATACTGGCCATTAGGGCTTTATTTGGCAGCTCGGCAAGGGGTGTTAGGTAGGGGTGTTATTTATTTATTGCTAGTTGGAGGCTAAAACGATCTAAAGGGATGGTGCAATATATTTAATACCATGAGTGTATTTATTGTATGTACTTGTATTTAATATATTTATTAAGGGATATGTGTACTTGCCAATTTAAATCTACATTCTAAATGATTATTTATAACTAATTTGTTATATCCATTGATTGAACAATCCTTTTTTCTGTACACTTGCAGCTCCTGTTTTATGTTCTATATTAAAAATCATAACATTATTTTTTAAATAAATAGTATCCTGTAAGGCCAAGGAAGGCTCTCGCCTCTGTCTGTGTTTTAGGGAGTTGCCAGGCCAGAATAGTCTCAATCTTGGCCTGGAGGGGCTGCACTTGTCCCCACCCACTATGTGGCCCAGATACACCACAGAGCCTTGCCCTGTCAGGCACTTACTGGCCTTGATAGTCAGCTCCGCCTGCTTCAAGGACTGAAGCACCTCTTGGAGGTGGTAGAGGTGTTCCTCCCAGCTGGAGCTGGTGTCAGCTATATTGTCCAGGTAGGCAGCACAGAATGATTCCTTCCCAGCTAGGTCCCCATTGACCAACCTCCGAAAGGTGGCAGGCGCATTCTTTAAACCAAATGGCATCACCCTAAATTGGATGTGGTCCTCTGGGGTCAAGCATGCAGACCACTTTTGCCCCCTCAGTCAAGGCAATCGGCCAGTACCCTGATGTAAGATCAAAAGTACTCAGGAACTTGCCAGTGCCAGCCGATCAATGAGCTTATCAGCTCGGGAAATAGGGTGGGCATCAGCCTTTGTGACGTAAATGATTACCCTGTAGTCCACACAGAACCTATGTTCTGGAGTGCGGCCTAGTGGGACAGCCTTGGATATTTTTAACAAGCAGACTGTCTCCTGTCTGAATGTCATGGATGCACAGGTGTGTGAGTCCAAGGGTGAGAGAGAACAGAGAGGATAACGGCCCCAGCACCTGGTGAGGGTCTCTCTGCTGTTCAGGGGTCAGAGTAGTAGAGAGGCTGACACCCTCTACTGATTCATCTTACACTTGAGGAGATCGGAGGTCAGGGAGAGGCTTGCTCTCCTCTTCCACTCTTTCATCTGTCACCAGGAGCATGTTGACTTCGGACTCAAAGTGTGGTTTGAGACAGTTCACATGAAGCACCCTTCAGGGGTTAACAGGGGTGTTCAGATCCACCAGGTAGGTAAACCCTCCATTCCGCTCCTTAACCTCGTATGGGCCAGTGCAGCAATCCTGGAGAGCTATGGGCTCCGCAGGCTGCATGACTCACACCAGGCCAGGTTAAAACTCTAGCATTTTGCAGAGCTCCTCCCTGGTAAACCCACTCTAAACCTGCCAACCAGCAAGCTCAGGCAGGTCACCCAGGAGGCAATGTCCTCCCCAGTAGGCTTAGGAGCATGTTCGTCAGGTGTCTCTTAAACCGGGACTGGGGGAACGTCAGGGGCTGGTTATCCACTCCCTTTGCCCCTACTCTTCTTGACAGCTGCCTGGGCCATTGTTCCAGGCTCCAGATGCCTTTGACTCCCTTACCGGGCAGCCATGGACCTTGTGGTCATCACTACCTATTCAGACAATCCAACATCATCAATTGTGACCTGAGGTCTACTTTCCTCCAGATAGTGTGCTCCAGGTCATTGTCTAGCAGACAATCTACAGGCATGGCAGGGCTCACAGCTACTTTTAAAGAACCTGGGACCACGCCCACTCAAAGAGAACCAGAGCCACCAGTTGATGACTCTCATGGTTGTCTGCGACTATGATTTGATGGAATGTATTAGGTAGTAACTGCTCTGAGGACACCAGCTGACACGTTACAGTCATGCTGGCTCCTATTTTTCTCAGAGCCTCCACCCGTTGCCCATTTTTGGTGACCCACTTAGAAGTATTTGCAGGCATATGAGCTTTTGTCACCATCTCCTTATTCCCCAGGGACACTTGGGTTACCTCTGTCTGCTCCCCAAAGTTACCTGGGATCATCTCTTCTTCAGTTCTACACTCACCAACTAAGATCTCTGTCCACCGGTTGGGGGCTGTGCCCTCTTGGGACATTTGGTGTCTCTCTTGGGGTGCCCATATATGTAACACTCTGTGCATTGGCGGACAAACCTACATGTCTGTTTATCAAAGAATCCCTTTTCCTTTGGCTTAGATTGGTACTGGTTACCACTGTTCCCTTGGGAATTATGTTGAGGGCTTTTTGAGAACTCCTTGCTTTTAAGTAAGTTTTTCTCCCCCCCCATTCTTCTGGTGGGACTCCTGACCACCCTTTTGAAAGTACACCCTGATGCCTTTATAAACATTCTAGTGCTGACCCAGAGGGCTGCCTCCTCACAAGTTTTCCGGGGTCAGTCAGCTTGCTGTCCACTGGGTGCTGGCGCAGCTCTGTAAAACAAATATTGAGCATGTGCTCCCTGAGAATCAAGTTTTACAGCTCATTGTAATCACCAACTTTGCTGCCCCTCACCCAGCCATTCAGTGCCTTGTTAGAGTAGTCCAAGAAATCCACCCAAGACTGTTTGGGGGTTTGTGACTGTCCCTGAACCGCTTGCAATACTTTTCAAGGGTCAGCCCAAATTTGATTAGAAGAATAGCTTTCATGGGGTTATACCTGGTCTGGTCCTCTACTTCTGGGGTCAGAAGAGTGTCCCTTCTCACAGGAGGAATATGCTTCCAGAGGCCTCCCCGCCATCCCCAGTCCTCCTTGGGGATCTTGTGTATTCTTAGGGTCACCTCATAATCTGAAGACCATCTATCAATATCATCTCCCACCACATTAGTGGGTACCAGGTTTTTGGGGTTACAGACGTTCTTATCTTCATCAGACACTGACGTAATGCTGCTACCAATGCTGTTGGGCTCTGCTTGCCTAGCTTTAAGGTCCAGCTCTCCAATGCTCCTCTCTTGAACCAATATTTTTTCTCCTCTAAAACCAGCTTCTCCTCCATTTTAAGTTTGGCCATTTACAACCTGAATCTGTCTTCCTGTCCACCAAATCCTCTGGGGACAGGCCAAGTGAAGAAACACCGCCTCCTGCTCTGGCTGGGAGTTCCAATTCAGGGCGTAGGTCCTCTCCCTCCCCTGATGGTTGCATTTCAAGGCTGATATCCATATCCAGATCTTGCTCATCCCCATCATCCTCATCATCCTGCTACTCAGAGGCTGTAGTCAACAGGTGGACCCCTGTCCAGCCCCTTAGAGCTTTCTGCAGCTCCAACCTTTTGGTGACCTTTTTAATTTTTAGTCCCCTTTCCTTGCAGAACTGTTTAAGCTCAGCCACTGTGTAACTTTCCAGGTTGGCCAGCTCAAACTCCATCACTGCAGGCATGGTGTCAGACAGTCCAGTAGTAGGAATAAGGGTAGATTTGGAAAACCAAAGGAAGCATTTTAAGGAGAATTTAAAAAACTCAAATTGGTCTTAAATTATTTATGTGGGGTGGTAGTGTAACAAAGCATTGCACTGCACACTACTGGCACTGTAAAGCACTGCACAAACAAAAGTCCAAATCCTCACCCCTGAACACCAGTGTAAGAAACTGAGGGGCATATTCACAAGGAGCTATCGCCGAATTAACGGCAATTTATCGCAGCCAAAGTCGTGATAAATTTACCCCCCCATTCACAAGCTGGTGTTAACAGCCCACAGCACCAGTTTACCCGCGATAGCAGTCGCAAAAAACATCGCCACAGAGGACCCTCGCAAATATCGCTAATGAGATGCAGAGTAGGCGTTCCCGTGTGAAAAGTCGAGACAACATCACACCTCAACATTCACAACGACCAGCCACTACGGCGATAAGAACACAAAACAGGCGATGAGGTGCGGTAGCCGCAGGTATTTAACACCTGCCTCAAGCAGGTGTAAAGAAGGACGTCCACCTGCAGTAGGCAATGGAGTCCCGCACACAGCCATACCCGAAGAACAAACAACGCCATGGAGCTACTCTACATGCAGCTCGGAGCCCCAACAGGGCCACAACACCCCCCGCCACCACCCCCTGGACCGCCAACCCCCCTAGGACCCGGACCCGCTCCCCCCCGGACCACCACAGAGGCAGCGTAGAGCAAGACAGCGGAGCTACCGTAAACGCACCACTCTCACAAACCTAACGCCCGCGGAAGTCATTGCCCACTACAGGCTCAAAAGGACAACCATCCTTCGCATCATGACCCACATTGCCCACAGGCTGACGGTCCCAACACAGCGGAGAACAAACATCCCTCCGCAGACAAAGCTGCTGGCAGTGCTGCACCTGTTGGCCTCTGGGACCTTCCAACCAACAACTGCCAGAGTCGGAGGGGTCTCACAGCCAGCCCTATCAAAGTTCATCACACCTGTCCTGGATGCCATCCTCAGCTTCATACCCCAGTACCTTCACTTCCCCAACACTGCGCAGGAACAGCTGGAGACTAAGCAAGGGTCTACGCCATAGCCGGATTCCCAGCCGTGTTGGGGGCAATCGACTGCACACATGTCCCACTTGTGCCCCCTGCGGATACTGCACACCACTACCGCAACAGGAAGCACACGCATTCCATCAATGTGCAGGCAATAGTGGACCACCGGGGAATGTTCACCAATGTCGTCGCCAACTACCCAGGCAGTGTGCATGATTCCTTCATCTTCCGACAGTCCATCATCAACCAGCGCTTCCAGGATGGCACATATGGAACGGGACTGCTTGTTGGTAAGTACCAACTCAACACACCATACATCCCACAGCCACCAACGCACAAGGCACAACTGTGGGGATGCACACGTGACCTAACCACATCCAACATGTTAAACTACACGACCCCCTACCAGACACGACTACACCACTCCATGGTCATCCTGGGCTACCCCTGCACCCAATACAGACTCCACATGGTACCACAGCCACACAACAGCTTAACGTGTGGAGATGCGGAATGCGGCCATGACACATGTGAGGCACTGCTCTGCCCCCATGACCCTACCCCGGTCTCCCGCAGGTCAGCATCCCGTGGTGGTGGGCCCGTGTCGGCCGCTGTGCATCCGGGGCGACTAGCCCTGTGCGACTCGAGTCATCCCCTTGTAGTTCAGACATTGCATGTCTGTGTGCCTGATGACTGTTGGTGTAGTTGCCAGCACATGCTACTCCCTGAGGGCTGGCTTACACTCACCCCCCACACAGCCAGCACAGGCGTCACTGGATTGGTGGGCCTGCCATCACGTCCTGCCCAACCAAGTATTGACTCTTTTCTCCCTGCACTGTCCCAGGTGATCAAGGATATGCACTCTGCCCTTGGATGATGACACCCCTCCGAGACCCGAACACACCTGCCCAGAGGCAGTACAATGCGGCCCACATACGCTCCAGGGGCATCGTTGAACGCACATTTGGTGTGTTGAAGTCACGTTTCAGGTGCCTGGACGGCACTGGTGGGAAGCTCCTGTACAGCCCGGACGTCGTGTGCAAGATGATCGTTGCATGTTGTGTGTTGCACAACATCTGTGTTCGCACCAGGGCCCCATGGATCATAGTTCCAGAGGTACCGGAGGATGATGGTGGTGATGGGGCAGGTGGCCCACATCCCACTGCAGCTGCGGCAGGAATGGCCCCTAGGGACTCCATCATTGACACTTACTTCTCATGAGGACGTCACATTGTGACCCTCCGTGGCATTCATAGGACAGTAGTGGATGTCCAATTGCACTGCATGTGTGAATAAAACATGTTTGCAGGTCACAGGTTGGAATTGTACATTGTCATGTTACATGTCCCTGGGGTTTCAGGTGTGATTTGCCAGGTTGTGCGCTTTTTCCGATCCAGTTGTGTGCTGTGTTCAGTTGTGGAGGTGTTGCTGTTTGTACCGGGATGTTGTCACTGTCCGGGTGCACTTCTGCTTATGTGCGTATGCTGCACAGTGGGTGTGTCGCTCCTGCGGCTCTGATTTGTCTGCCACTGGTCTCTTTCAAGTGGTGTGCCTGTGGGTTCTGTTCTTCCACGGTGCGTGGATGTTGTGGTGTGCATGTTGTCCTCTGCAGTTGGCCAGGGTGCATTCGTGGTACTCCGCTGTTGATGTATTTTGTTCTGTGGCATTTTCCGTATACTGTTCTTGTGCTTTTTCCTGCATTTCGCGTGCGTATTGCTGCCCTCGCGCTGGTTGTCACTGTTTTCTTATCGCTATTTGGCCCATCGCGTGTTTTTTGGTTTTGTGGTTTGTGTTTTTATCTCCATCGTGGTGGTTGTATCGCGGACTTTGTCCGCGGTTTCGGCAGGCTATCGCATGCTACCGCCTTGTTGTGAATTCCACGTTGACACAGGGTTATTTTCCCGTGATAGGCTGCGTTATTGAAAGTTGCGTTACGCTACTCTTGCGGTAGTTATCACACGTTCTTGTGAATATACCCCTGAGTAGCTGTTAGAAAGGGGTGAATCCTTCTCAAGCAGCAAGCACAATACTTCTCAGGGTGAAGTCAAAAGCAACCCTAAATTTACCTGTGCTCAACCATCGAGTAGCTTGGCACAGAGCAGTCAGGCTTAACTCAGGGGCAAAGTGTACATTATTTGTGCAACACTTGAAACAGTAACACAGTGACAACACACCACAAAAGGAGACCACACCAGTTTAGAAACACAGAGTATTTTTTTATGAATAAAACAAGACTAAAATGACAAAGATCCAATCAGTCGAACCGGAAATATTCAGTTTGAAAGTTTTTAGTAAAAATAGCGCCAAAAAGCACAAAGCACCAACTGTGTATATCTGGTCAGAAATAATACATTTCCTCTAGTGTTTTGTATACATTAATAAAAATCATGAAGAGAATGGATAGAAATTCATGCAAATGAAAGATTTCCATGGCTGATCATACTGACCTATAATTACAATTATCAGTAGGTTGGATAGTTGCAGGAATAAGTATTGCATTTATGTATAAACATGTAGCATGCAAATGTGGTGTAAACAATCATGAAGTGTGTTTGTGAATAACCACTATTTAGAAACATTGTGGGTGCTTAATGGTTTTCATTGGCCTGCTACTCCTCCTCTGGGATCACATATTGTGCAGCATGCTAGTGCAACTAACAATAAGAATAACATCATCCCACACCTCACCCTAAATCTATGACTGTGGAAAATCTGCCACACTTGTGGATTTCTAAGGCTTAAGAGTTCAATCTGCAGGCATAGATGTCAACAGGTCATGAAACAGGTAGACAAAAGGTGTTGTAAAAGAAATCCATTAATACCAGCTGCACTAAAAAGTGTTGTAATTCGAGCCATTAGTCATGACATTATTATAACAAGTCAGTATAAATTCTTCGAAGTGCAAAATGTAATTTGAGATGTACAGAACTACGTTTAAAATTATAGATTTCTTTTTCGGTTTTGAAACTGACGTGAACATAATCATGATCTTGTAATAGATTTCGAATACATGTTTAAGCATCTGAAGAATAAGCCTGTGTGATTTTAAAGAAAATACAGTGTAAGCTCTTCACATTAATTTGATCCATATCACAAAGTCTAGCAATTTAGTACAAAGTCACTATGTTAAATATACAACTTGTGTTATCTTTTTATACTCATCAACAACACCAGGTATAACAGGTACAAAGTGCATACAGTGAGTATGACTTTCTCAAATGCACATTTAACACATGGAAGGCTGCAGTAGCTCCTCCTCAGTTATTGGTCTTGCCTTATATGAGAATCAAAAAGTCTCTTTTGTACAATTACTAGGCCTTCATTTCTGCAGACTTAGCTTTATCCTGCTCAAGGATCATGTGAACCCCGGCTGACCTCCCAACGCGTGTCTCATTTTGAGAGCGTTGAGGTGAGCCTGGTGCCCTGGGTGGAGATTTGTGGCTGCTGCTGCGTGCTGGTGACCTGGCTGGAGACCGGTGGTACCTGTGAGTAGATCGAGGAGTTGGTGCTGGTGATATGCATGCTGGAACTGGAGAGTTGGAATAATTGAAGGAGCTGTGATCTGATGGGCTTTCTGTGAGAAAGTCATCTTCTGTCTCAGGCAATTCCTGTGAAGACAAGGAATGTGTGATCAATGGAATACATGTGTATTTAGTTACACAAATATAACCTTCATTTACAAGCTCCTAAGTATGAAAAGCATTCATAAAAATGTTCAAACTGTACCCAAAACTGAACAGACAAACTGGGTTTGGTCAGCTTTTCAAACCTGAGTCACAGATTATGATCTAAATACTTTATACTACAAAGGCGATCACACTTTATGCTTGTATAATACATGGTGTGGGAAATTGGGTTGTTTGGTTGACAGGGGTGTGATCGCTGGTCAACCAACAGCCACAATTTCTTACAGGGTGAACCACAAAAAGTCACTAAATTAACCTGTGTTTAATCCTGGGTAGCTTGGCACAAAAAGCAGTCAGGCTAAACTTAGAGGCAATTTTTAAAGTATTTATGCAGCACACAAACAGCAAAACAGTGAAAACATGACACAATAAAAATCCCAAACCAATTTTAGAAAACAGAGTAAATTTTAATACATTAATTGACACCAAAACCATCAAAATCCAATTAGTAGAACCCGTATTATGAATTTTTGAATTTTAAGGTTCAAAATAGCAAGTTCTCAGCTTTAGAAAATGGTCAGCTGGGCACCTTTAGCACTACAACCAAGGGTCCGGGAGTGGATGAAGACCTCTTGGGGGTTCAAGACTCACTCAGGCTGGGTCCAGGTGCGGGTTCAAGATGGTGGGAGCCTGTTATGTCCCTGTGGTTCTGAACAGGAGGCCAGCAAAACTAGCCCTTGCAGTCATTTCTGGAAGTCCTGGTTGCAAAAATGCAGGGCTCCACGGCAGCGCTGGCCTCTGAACGTTAAAGACAAGATCCAAGCAGCAAAACAGTCCTTCCAGGTACTGCAGCAATCCGTGTGTACAGCAGGTCATGGCAGCAGGCAGTCCTCTGAGAGTCCTCCCACAGGTCCAGTAGTGAACTGATTTGGTGGTGTCTGAGGTCCAGTATTTATTTGCTGGTGCCCTGCTACTAGAAGGTGGGAGACGTTTATGGAAAGGTCCCTTGAAGTTCTTGGAGACTCCTGACTCCTGTGTACTGGCTCCAAGCTCGCTGGACTGACAATACCTGGTCATTAAGCCTATTGTGAGGTGACTGGGTATAGCCTATTTAGGTGCAGGTGGAGCTGTGTTTTGCTCTGCCCCCCATCAAGCCAGTTAATGGGCCATTCAGACTCTGCTAATCCCACTATTGTGTGACTGTCTGGAGGAAATGTACAAAATCTAACTGTCAGTTATACCCAGTCATGTGACCCAAGACAGGCTGCAGGCACAAAGAGTAGAAAAATGCCAGCTTTCTAAAAGTGGCGTTTTCAAACTTGTAATGATAAGTTCAACTTTACCATTAAAGAGGGTTTATCATTACAAGTTCATAGGTACCAAACATATCCTACTCCTTCTAATCAACAATTATACTTAACAGATGTACTAAGTAATCCCCAATGTGAACCTATGAGAGGGGTAGGCCTCACAGTAGTGGAAAATGAATTTGGGAGATGTTCACTACCAGAACATGTAAAACTAAAAAATATATGTCCTGCCTTTTACTTACACAGCACCCTGCCCTTTGGGCTTAGGGGGCTTACCTTAGGGTTGACTTATATGAAATAAAAGGGAAGTTTAAGGCTTGACAAGGGGTTTTAAATGCAAAGTCGACATGGAAGTGAAACTGCACTTACAGGCTCTGCAGTGGTAGGCCAGAGACATGTTTGAAGGGCTACTTAGTGGGTGGTACAATCAGAGCTGCAGCCCACTCTAGTAGCATTTAATTTACAGGCCCTGGACACATATAGTGCACTTTACTAGTGACTTATAAGTAACTTAAATATGCCAATTGTGGTTACACCAATGTTACCATGTTTTAGAAGAGTGAGCACATGCACTTTAGCGCTGGTTAGCAGTGGTAAAGTGCATAGAGTCCTAAGGCCAACAAGCAAAAAGGTAGGAGGAGCAAGGCAAAAAGTTTGGGGTGACCCTGTATAGAGTGCAATTTCCAACACATTGGCTTCTGCAGTGCCTGTATAAAAAACTGTCTCTAATTTCTTTTTTATCGGCAACTTGTGATGCACACAGTCGCTGATCATTTTTTAAAAAATGAAGTCAAAACTCAGCTGTAATAACTTATTACAGTGGAGTTCTGAGGCACAATGCCAGAGCCCAGGTGCAAGGCAGGTCAGGTCACGGAGCACAATTAAAACAGCTGTAATCTTGCTTTTCTTTTTTCTGCTCTGTGTTCCTAGCTGTACAGTAACAAACAGAAAGCACATATTTATGGCAACATATTTTTTTTTTTCACTCCCTTGGGTAATTATAGAAAAGTTAGAATTTCTGTATATTTCTACTGTAGCTTCAAAAAAAAAATGGGGGGGCGTGGCCAAAGATGGCGACTGAGTAGGATGTGCCTGCTCATCACTCCGTCTTACCAACTGGGCCCACTGCCCAAGCGTTGAGTTACAGGACCATAGAGCCCACTCTCGACCTTCTGGGGGTGTGCGGGAGGACAGCGGGACCTGGAGAGGCGATTTCCTGAGACAGAGTAGTGACTGGCAGCCTCCGGCGCTGACGGGGTGAAGGCGGCCCTGCCCTGAGTGGAGTTGCCGGAGACTGTGGGAACGACCTAGGCCCCTCGCAGCCCCGCAGAGACACCGCACCAGGCTGTGAGGTGGCCAGCGACATGCAGCAGCAGCAGCCCGGGGGAGCAGCCCCGGGAGCAGTCTACACATTTTCGTGAGTCCAGAGCCTGGAGGCGGGCCGCCGCAACTAGCATCGGCTGGCGGGATTCAAGAATCTACACCAGGGCTACGGGGCAAGTGTGGGCCAGCCCGAGCGGAACCACCGGAGTCCGCGGAGGAGATAGCTTGAGCCCCCTTGGAGCCCCGCAGAGGCATTGTGACAGGCAGTGAGGGGGCCATTGACCCTTGACGGGGGCCCAAGAGAGCAGCAACAGGAGCAACTTGCCCCCACCGGGAGAAGTATTTGCCTTCAATCGAGCCACAGGGCAATGAACAGCCGGCCGGCCGGGCTGAGGATATCGCACTGGAGTCTCTCTGGGCAGCAACTAACATCTGGCGGGAAGCCCCCCTGGGCAGGCCGAGGGTCTGCTGACGCCTTTCCCCGTGCAGTGCCACCAACAGGAGGACAGCACTGCGGCAGGCCGAGGGGGCTGACATTCACCCGCAACCCAGATAGAACCGAGGTCCGCTGGCGGGAGCGGAGTGAAGCCAATACACGAGCCACACCAAAGAAAGGAGAGACCGGACGGCCCTACTCCTGATGATCCAAGGTGAGCCGAGCGCATTTCCTCCTGGCAGTGCAGCCACGATCAGGGTTGCACTGACAGAACCAAAGAGACCCTCCAGAACGGCCTACCTGGGAGTTGGAGGGAAGGGAGGTGAGAGGGGTGTCTGCATCGGCATAGTCGAACTCCTAAGACACTCCATTGCATAATAGTGACTCCTAAGGTGGGAGAGGTCAGGGGGAGACCGCCTGGGCCACCGGGGCGGGGCTCCGCTCCACCACTTCGGGACCCCACCCACAACACTGGTGTGCCTCCGTCTTCCAAGATGCCCCTCACGAGCGGGATCCTCTCGCTGTGCCGAGACCTCCCCGGAGGACACAGAGGACCTCTGCCCATCAACACGCGATCCCCTGCCAAGCCGGAGACTGCAGCCACACCAAGTCTAGAGGGGCCCACTTCCCCAGCCTCCTGTGCCCCGCGTTGAGGAGGAGACAAGCCTGTACTCAGTCAGCAACTACACTAATGCCCGACCCCTAGAGAGGGGCGCTATTGCTGCCAGCACATGGGTAGACCCCTGGGGGGCATGCAGTAGCGCCCCCGTCGACCACCACACTCTCTCAGCATGGAAGCCAATAAAGGGAAGAGAGACAGCCCAGTCAAAGATTTCCTTCTTAAGACGTTCAGCACTGAGTCACCAGAGGTGAAGGACTCCACGGACCCGGGAGAGGCGGAGGCCCCGCTCACACGCTCCTTCATAGAAACGCTCTTTGCCTCCCTGAGGGAGGACCTGAAAACAATGAAGACGGAATTATCTCAAGAGCTCAGGGAGGTGAGAAGGGACGTGGACGCCTTGGGGGACTGGGTTGACACACTGGAATCACAGAGCACAAGCAGGGAAGAGGAGTTCAAACAGCTCCAAGAAGAGGTGATCCATCTCCGAGATCAACATCTCGACCTCCAAGCACATGCCGAGGACTTGGAGAACCGCTCAAGACGTAATAATATACGCATCTGAAGGGTTCCACATGGAACAGAAGGCCAGAACATTGTCTCATTTGTGGAAGGTCTCTTCAGATCAATACTGGAAGCTCCTCCTGACTTGGAGATCAAACTCGAGCACACGCATCGGGTGGGCCCAAGAAGACCCTCCCCCGCTCCTCCAGCTGATATCCTCACATGCGTCCACGACTTTCAGCTAAAGGAACGCATTCTCCAAAAAGCCAGAGATAACCATCCAGTCCAGTACCAGGGGCTCCACCCTACCCTCTTTCAGGATCTTGCGGCCTCCATGCTGCAGAAAAGAAGGGCATTCCGGCCGATTACGTCCCACCTCTGAGACATTAAAATCCCATATTTTTGGGGGTACCCCTTTCGCCTAATCTAACGCTTCAACGGGAAACTCCACCAAATTCGCTCATTGAAGGAAGCTAGCCAACTGCTGAACATTGCAGATGACCTCACAACAAGCCCACCACGACCTAACAGCCCGAGAAGACAGCAGGACAGTGGTAAATGGAGGACGGTGGGCCTCACCTCGGCTCAGCTGCGCCCAGACCCGGAGACAATTGCCAAAGAATGTCTAGTGGTCCTAGCATCCTTGGGAGAAGATTCTGCCGGCCTGAGCTAATCCTTGCCCTCCTGTCGGATTTGCCGGTCCGGCACCGAAGTGGGGCTCTCACGATCCCTCGCTAGTCAACTGGAAGAGGGTGTGGGCCCAAGTGGGACGGAGAGACGTGATGTTCCAGATCGCCTCCACCCCTCTACCATGGGTCTAACCACCCAGGACATTCACAGTAACTCTTTTACAATGTTATTTGTTTATTGTGTTTATTTGGGTATGTTGGGTCTTCTCTCCCCTCACGCTCCCTTGACCAATCTTTCGGGTCCATCATGCTGCTCCATCACTGCTCTAGGATGACTACTCCCCCGCTACACAGCCACAGTAGCCCCCCTACACTTCTGCAGCGTGCTATCACAGCTATACATCACAACCGTATTCAAGACGCAGACTCTTAAAATACTTACCTTAAATGTCAAGGGGCTTACCAGCCCAGTTTAGTGCTGTGTGATTATCTCTTATCTAAAACACTCTGGCGCACATATCTGTCTTCTCCAGGAGACACACCTCCTCCCTGTGGACACACATAGGCTCAGCTCCAGAGTATTCCCCCAGCAGCTCTTTTTCTCCCTGCCCACCAAATCCGCAGGGGTAGCTATTCTCATCTCTGCCACGTTTCCCGGGTAGCTAGTACCTAAACAAGCAGAGCTCAAGGGCAAATTATTGGCGTACTCCTTTCTAGTAGGCTCTCAAACTGTCACAATCGGCTCACTCTATGTCCCAAATGAGGGGCAAGAGAGATTTATACAAAAGGCAGTGGAAGAAATCAGTGCATCCCCTGACAAGATACGATTATTGGGGGGAGACTTAAATCTGGCCTTTGACGACACCCTAGATAGATAAGCCCAAAGGCAGGGACAATCTGGGGCACTCTCCGCCGAGGGATCCCAGACATTGAAGAGCGCAGGCCTAACTGATATCTGGAGAGCCATGCAACCCACAGCTTGTTAATATATATTTTACTCCCACTCTCATAAGACCTATGCAAGAACCGACTACTTTTTGGGCACGCAGAGTTTAAGGTCTCACATCCAGCAAATAGACATACAATCACGCACACTATCCGATCATTCAGCGGTAACGATGATCCTTTCCCTGCGATGTACCTGCGACAAACCTGGCGCCTCTGGGATACGCTGTTACACCTCCCGAGGTGGTACAGCAGATCTCAAAGACTCTACAAGAATACTTGACGATAAATGACACTCCCGAGACCCCCATAGCTACCCTTTGGGATGCCCTGAAAGCGGTGGTCCGGGGAGAATTTGTAGCGATTGCAGCCTTGGACAATAAAATGCGTAGAGAAAAGAGAAATTTCTTGACGTCACAAGTACAAGAACTAGAGCGCATACACCAGAGGACTGGCGCTCATAGGTTCTGGCGACAGCTAGACGTCACACGTACCCAACTAGTGGCCTTAGACATGGACAGGGCAGAGCATGCAGTGCTTAGACTTTGCCACACCTTCTACACTGGGGGAACAGATGTGGGAGATTGCTGGCCAATAGATTGAGAATACAGAGACAGACTTTTTTGGATCACTTCGGTGCTGGCACCGAGGGGAGAGCTATGGGTGACAGACCAGCAGATTGCTGAAACATTTCGCCAGTATTATGGGGCTTTATGAGGCACAGGATCTCCCCCCCGAGGCACCTGCCCAGTTTCTGTGGGATGCGGCCACTTCCAAAATAACACCAGAGCAGGTGGAGACTCTTGAGTCCCATATTAAGATAGAGGAAGTACTTACTGCCATCTCTAAACAGGAACCACTTTAATCCCCAGGCACGGACAGGTTCACAGACCTGTTTTATAAGACTTTCTGCCCCATTCTGGCCCTGGTCCTCACCAGAGTGTACAACGCCATTGGGATCTCTTCACCACTCCCCCCAACTATGCTTGCAGCCTCAGTGGTC
Organism: Calotriton arnoldi; assembly: GCA_963921515.1. NCBI lineage: Eukaryota > Metazoa > Chordata > Amphibia > Caudata > Salamandridae > Calotriton > Calotriton arnoldi. The sequence goes on along the minus strand of CAWUFW010012388.1, from coordinate 289,460 downwards.
ATAATACCCAAACCCGGTAAGGATAAGAGACAGTGTGCCTCTTACACTGAGCTTATATGCAGATGATGTAATAGCATCTTTGGAGGACTCCCGGACCTCCCTCCCAGCCTTCTTGGCTGCACTAGAGCATTTTTCTCTAGCGGCGGGCTATAAAATTAATATTCATAAGTCCCAGGCCCTCAGCCTTTCTCTTAAGGCTCCCACCCTAGCGGAAATACAAGACGCCCACCCCATCCAATGGGCACCTGTCGCAATATTATATCTAGGGATACAGCTCTCAGCATCTCTACAACATACTACATCATTGAACTACACTGCTCTACTCTGTCAAACACAGTCACATCTTCGCCGTTGGAGACAATACGCACTGTCCTGGCTAGGCCGGATATCTGCAGTAAAAATTACTATATTACCAAAAATACTATTCCTTTTCCAGACTCTCCCACTAGAACCCCCTCCAGGCACCATACACTCCCTGCAGCGAGAGGTGGAACGTTTCATTTGGGCTGACAGGAGACCCCGACTACGCCGGGAGCTAAGCTATAGGTCCCCAAAAGAGGGAGGGCTCTGGGTTCCAAACTTTCAGGAGTACTACTGGGCGGTCCAGATCAAGACGTCCTGAATCAGAAAAGCACTGGCTTTTCATGGATAGAGCTGTAGCGGGACTGCCGCTGTGAAAGGTCCCTCTCCTCCCTAAGCAAGCACACCCCAAGAGCCTCTACCTCTCGTCCATCACACAAGCCCCCCTAGTGGCGTGGGACAAGGCAGTGGAGAGAAGAGCCCTAACAACTTTCCCATCACCTCTGACATCCATAGTAGACAACCCAGAGTTCTCCCTGGAATGGACAGGGAGACCTTTCACCGCTGGACCCAGGAAGGTTGCAGATCTGTCAGGCACTTCTTCGATTAGTCTGGCCTTCTGACCTTCGAGGACTTTCGTCAACAACAGGGGCTCCCAGAAATCGAACGGTACCGCTGCCAACAAATCAGACACTGGGTGATAAATCCAGGTGTTCGCCCACAGGCGCAACGCCACCTAACAGCATTCGAGAAATGGATGTTATCTAAAACCTCTGATGCTCGCCTCACATCTGAATTATATAGCCTATTTAGACTCGCCCATAGCCCCCAATAAGTCCCTGGGTCAAAGATGATGGGAATCAGAACTGGGCCGCACGCTTACGTCAAGAGAATGGGAGGACATCTATTATAGGGCCAGACACACGGCACGTAATGTTGCAGGAATAGAGGCAGCCACCAAAATAGCCACCTATTGGTACCTCACACCCTCTAGACTCCACAAAGGAAACCCAGCCAGAGATCCTTTATGTTGGCGAGGTTGCAGATCTCCTGGAATCCTGACACACATATTATGGGAGTGTCCTCAAATCGCCAATTACTGGGCACAGGTGCTCGATGACATAGACACTTATCTTGACACACAGCTTCCTCGCTTTCCGGCATACATTCTCTTAGGTTTGCCCAACACCCTCACGTTCCCTCTTAAATCGCGCAGAGGCCGTCGAATAGGCCTGGCACTAGGGGCGGCCCTCCAAAATATTTTGGCACAGTGGGGGTCAGCCCGTCTCCCCACCTATTCAGGGTGGCTACATCGCATATGGTATATTCTAGGCATGGAGCTGATCTCTCTCTCTCTCTCACTAATCAGGGGACTTTGTTCCCTGACCTTCGGAAACCATTCTTAACGATGCTAAGAAAGTACTTACGACTCTTACGACTTACAGAGCCTCCACCGGCGGCACCCCAAGAGACAGCACAGGTAAACACTGGTTGATTAGGGGGTTGGTAGATGGGGGTGCGGGGGGAGGGAGAGGACCAGGTTTTTGGGGGAGGGGGCGGTTGGGGGATATTTGTTTTGATGATTTTATAAGCCTCCCTACGATCGTGGGGCGCCAGACTTGTATAAGATGTCCCTGTTCTGTTTGTGATTTCAGAAAATCAATAAAGAAATTATAAACCTAAAAAAACAACAGACTTGCATAAAACTGCTTCTAATATCTTTTTGCAACAAATATCTAACAGCTTTTTTTATGTGTTTAATTTTGCACTAAAGGCTCAATTCTTATTCTTCCTGTTTGCAAGCATTATCTCTCTTTCATATGAAAGAGCTACACACCAAGGATTTAAGTGCTTTTTGTGAAAAGCGATGGTGTGTCCATGTATTATAAGGACTAAAGAACGCACAGCCGTACATGATAAGGATATTTCAAGTCACTTCGGAGTTCCATAACTTCACAAAGAAACTCGCCTGTTGGGACGGAAAAGTCCTCTGCATGGTAAGGGACTGTAACACCTTGCTTTGAGTGCCCAACTGTACTGTTGTCTCAATCCCCAATGCTGATTTTTGTTGTCATATGCAAACATGCATCATACGTGTGAGCCATGACATAGGCCACTAACGGATCACTATCTTGTTGGTCCGGAAGGGGTGCCCAAAGGCACTACCCTCATAAGCCTTATTTATACTTGGCTGTAAAAATAGGGAAACATGAGGAAAAAGTGCATTCAGGCTTCACACTTTTTCCTCATATTTAAATCATATCCGCACTTCTACAGAAAGGGTGGTTAAATCGGCCCAAGAAATGTAGATTTATAGAGAGGAATGGGAGGAAAAAGTGTGTTAAAATTGCATTTTTTATTTTGCATTATCACACTTGTTTTCTCTTAACTCCAATTTATGCTTGACTGAGGCACTCACAGGATGGCTGGGAAAGCTATAAAAATCGGGCATGGGTGAAGTTGGCTGTGTTCAAGATAGGTGATTATAAAGACCGGCCTGCCATATTATTACCATGTTACTGACCGCAAAAAGCTGGAAAGTTCCTTAAGTAATTCCCATTCCCAAAAATTGAATGAAAATAAGTGGCTTACCGAATCAAGGCCATTAAATGGTCTGATTGCACTGACACACATTCACTGTTCCTCTATCCTGCGAAAATGATGGTACAAGATGAAACAAGAAGGCGATGCTGCTCTTCTTTCTTCCTAGCATTAAATAAATGAGGAGAGATACTTGTTCGAGCATGTGCAGGAACTCAGCTGATCGCAGACCACATAAGCCGACACAGTACATGTCTGTGCAGCCAATAAACACACCAGAAAACTGCATATTGTGCACAAATTTTGACAACTCATTTGGATTAGCTAATTCCACATGAGCGGTCAAAGAGTATAAAATGACCACAATTTGTGATTAAGTACAAATGAGGCTGATAGTGGTGGAAAGCTACGGCCTTCACCAGGAGTTAAGCAGCACAAGTTCAGTAGTAGCAGCATATGGTGTAGTGATCAGTAGAGTGAACAGTTCCTTTATAACCTACATCACTGGAGTGAGACCTACCAGCTACTCACCTTTTTAAAGTTCTGCTGCTGCATGCTTAACTCACACTTGGCCTACATCAGTTAGATGTAAAATGCTGCATAGCTCAGGAGTGGTGACTGAGCTGGATGTATGTGTGCCTGGAAAGGGTACAGTTCAGGGATAGAGCAGTGCTGTGCAGAGTATGCACAGTGAGTGCATGTACTGAGTGTATGTGTACTTGCGAGAAAGGCTATAGTGCTGGTTAGTGTGTGTGCTGTGTGAATACACTGAGAGCAAGTGTGCCTGTAATGCTACATGACATGGAGGACACTGGTTTTCTTTGGGAAGCCCAGGCCTGCCTGGTGAAGACATTGGGAGTAGATGACTCCCCCCCACACATGGAGTATTATGTGGTGATACTGGTTAGGCTTCACCGTGCAATTCTCTCACAGACCCCAAATATGGGCCTTGGATTCACAATAATAAATCCTTAGCTCAGTCCTGATAATGTGGCAAAGTGCAGTCAGGCTTTACTAGAAGAACATGTGTTAAGCATGGACAATAAGTAATTGACATTACATAAATAAATAAAGTGTATTTTTATCTTAATTTAGACACCAAAACGAATGTGATCAGATACATATAACTAGAAATATGGATTTTTAGAAGGAAACATAAATCACAGCAATTTAGTCAGTCTATGATTCTTTATTTCGCTATATTTCAATAGCATATAAGGTACATTAAATACAAACTTTATTATATGATTGAAAACATGATAGAAGACATAAAATAATACACTATTGAAAATAGATTAAAAATTTGTTAAAGCTCTCTAAGATGATGAAAAATATTTTTCAAAATACAAATACAAAGTGCCATCACAGTAAAATTCATAATCACAATTAATCAGAAGTATATCTCATTTAACTTGGCGCCCTTTCTGTTTGGGATCTCCTGCTCTTCAGAGACGCCCAAAGAAAAGACGTTAAGGAATAGCATACATAGGGGTCAGCAAGCTTTGGATAAAATATAAAGCTGGGCGACATTGTCTAAAACTGTATTTGCACAATAAATGAAGCATATATATTTTTCTTTGGTCACTTTAAAAATTACAAAAGAATATAAAGTGTAGATCTTTTTGAGGTGATGGCCCATCACAAAGGCAAGCGGGGAGTTCACTTATAGAGTGAGTATTGGGGTAGCCCAGCATCAACAGAATATGATTTAAATGGAACCTCACTAGGCTGTAATGATATTGGAGGTTCAACACAAAAGCCAAATAAAAGAGTACATAATTTGTTATAAAAGGGGCATCTGATATAACCTCACCATGGATTTGTTACAATTTGTGTCCATTCTCAATTGTGCGACCTATATTAAAAATAATTCCTTGATTCTTTCCTTAGAAATTGACGCACAGCTATACGGATTCTCATATAACTCCTGAACTCAGAGAGCACCTTACATATTGCAGCCAAGAAATCTTGTGTGCAAGGTCTAAATTTAGACAATCCCTCAGAATATTCTTGGGCAAGTTGACCGTCTCCCTTCTCCACACTGAATGCCACAATAGAATGGGTACTAAGTGAACATTGTCTGAAATATATGGAGGACCAAGTTCAGTGTGGCAGTTATAATTGGGGCAACTTCGGGGGAGAGCTAGCAGGCACTTATAAAAACCGTCCTCTATGTGCTGCAAGGAATCTATATCCACCATTCCCCAAACCCCTGCCCCACAAGTAGCAACAGAAATGGCTTTAGCCATATACACCTTTTTTATCGTCTCAATTGGCTTAGACCTAAATATCTTAATAAAACAAGAAATAGCCCAAATACTTTTTTCCAATAGGAGAGCTCTATTTGCTACCATATTGCCCCAAGTGTTCTTTCAATCAAATAGAAACCCTACATAAGAAAATGTGTCCACCAACTCCACCCTGTGTCTGTCTATGTGAAATAGTGGGAGTTTCTTTGTACGCCTGCCGGCCACAAGTACAAACAATTTTGCTAAGTTTACACATAGGTCCAAGCTTTTCATGAATTTTGTGTACTCCTCTATGAGTTTCTGCAGCGCCTTCCTAATTCAGGCAATTAGCAATGCATCATCTGCATAGAGGAGTATTGGGAAGGGGACTGAATTGACAGAGGGCACGTCTGCAATGGATCCAGTCAGGGCAGCTTCCATGCCATTGGTGTAAATTGAAAACAAGAAGGGGACGAGGACACGTCCTGCTGATCCTGAAAAGTCCTCGTACACTCCCAGTCTCTTCCGTAGCGAACACATGCAGTGCATTTGATGAATAAAGGCTATTATGGTCTCAGCTATACCCATTGCTCCAATGACTGGCCATAACTTGGAATGGGTCACACAGTCGATGGCGGCTGACATGTCCATAAAGGCCATATAAAGTTGGCCATTCTTGGCCGCCATGTATTTGGCGGTGATCAGACGCAAGTTGAGACATTGGTCCAATGTCCCTTTCCCCTTTTTAAAATCATACTGTGTTGGTATTAAGACATTCCTCTTCCCCGTCCAGTCCTCTAATCTATTCAATAGTAGGTGCCCCATCAATTTATCTGTACTATCTAGCAAGGAGATGGGTCTATAGTTTTGCGGTGAGGCCTTATCTCCTTTTATTAATGTAGGAATTATGACTGTTTTTTTCCATGAGACTGGGGGCCCACCTTAGCTATAACATTAAAGATGTTTGTCAATAGTGGTGCCCAGAGCTCTTGGTTTTCTAAGAAGAAATCTATGGGGCTTCTGTCCAGGCCTGGGGTTTTAGCGGTACTGTATTGCCCCATTCCATGCCTCACTTCGGCCATATCAAAGATCAAGCTACCTTTTGGATAAGCCTGCAGTAAGCTGGAGAGAGGAATCAAGTCCTTCGACATACGCCCCAAATATTTTTATTAAGTGGGCCAGCCAGGCTTCCTCTCCTACTTGGAGGTCTAGGTTCAGGTCACTTTCGTCTTTGAGGACAGGTGCATTTATAACTCTCCAGAAATCCCAGCTATTTTTTGTAGCATTTGCCTGTCACAGTTTCTCCCATGGATCCTTCTTCAAACCCCTTAATCTGGCCCTCCTTACCCCTTTATATTGTGTGTGCATGTTCCACACTAAATCCTTATCACTCGGGGACTTCCTAAGAGCTGCATTTAGGTTTTTTAAGGACTTTGAATATGCAGCATCAAACCAGTGTACTATTGGTGTCAGGTTAAGTGGGTCAGACCAGACCAAATTATTTTTGATTGCGGCTAATTTCTCATCAAATGCTGTCATTACTCCTACCGAATATGCATTAGGATCTAGGCAGGTCAATACCTCTAGCTGCTTTTTGGTGAGGATCAATGGGACAAACTTTTCTTTTTAATCTTGTCCCACTTTAAAATAAAAAACCTTTTTCCTTGCAAAGGATGGCTTTGGTACTTCATCCACTAAAAGCTTATGTCTGTCATCCCATCTTATGGAGCAAGAGAGGGCAGCATGATCACTAAAGCTTAGGGGCTACGTTTCTACTTGATTTATCTGCTCACAGAAGATTTCGAAGGCCACAATAAAATCAATAGTTGAGCTGTTTACCAGGGTACCAAATGTCTTCTCTATTAATCCTGTTTGAGGAACTATCTTATTGATTATTTCTAGGTTCCTAGTTATTAGCAGCCTGTTAAGCGTGTTTCCATGCTCATTGTGGGCAAAATGCGGGATTACCCCGCCCCCCCATCAGTTAGCCCACACACTGGCTTTAACATCTTCTCACAGCAATGGGTGTTGAAATCTCCCAGCCATAATATATTGAGACAATTAGGGTGTGCTGTACAGATGGAGTTAATCTCCTTCTCTAGTGATCCCACCTACAGGGCCATGTTACAGCCAAAGCTGTTGTTGTAGTAATTAATTAGAATCCAATCCCAATCATTAGGACTTTCACAAAACAAAATATGGTGATATGGAGACTCATTTAAGAACTTTATAACCTTAAATCCTACTGTATTTGCTATCAGGGTTAATATACCACCTCTCACTCTACCAGCCCTGGAGGGAACAGCTGGGGTTTGGAATTAGTGATAACCATCCATAAAAATAGGACCTGTTTCCCAGGTTTCCTGAAAACATGATATATCAAGGTCCACCACAAATCTTTCCCAATCAGGGTCACCCAGCTTCTGCCTAAGATCTGCCACATTCCATGGGATTATTTTTAACAAATTCATGCTCTCCTCCAATTTCTCTACCCTCTTCTGTATCTTAGTTTCAGGTTTCCTTTACTCATATGGAGCTGTGGCTTCATTGCCCAGTCAATCACATGACTCCAACCCTTGAAGTGGGGCAAACCGATTACTTGTGCTGGCTTCAAACCTGCCAGGCTCAATGTTATACTGGGGGAGGGGCAGTGGATGACAGTTCTACCCCAACCAGACTCAAGGGCCTTTAGCCTTAGGGGCTTATAGAAAAACCCCAGCGGGAGTGTGAAAATCTGTGAGTCAAACGTGAGAGTGTTCGGGAGCATTCTCAACAGGTCCCCTACCAACCTGCAACTGTTGAAATTGACAACTATATAGTCACCCCCTATTGTTTTAGGAGCCGGACCCACCCATGCCACTCTCCTTGCCATGATGATGTCTGCTAAGATCATGTTCCCCCTAGTGAATTTGGTCAACCAGTAAAGGGGTTTTGCGAAAGCTGCTCCATTGTCTCTGTCTGAGATTGACTCAACTCAGGGGTGTATGCCAATATTAAGACATCTGGACAGGCAGCTGGTGGGAGGTCTAGCTTTTGGGTCGTCTTTCCTCCTTGTTTCCTCTGTATGTTCACACCCTCCCAGTTCTCCCTCTCACTCGGCCTTCCCCCGCCGGACCAGTCTGCCTTATTAGGGGATTTAGGAGCCGCTATCTCCCGTGCCGCTATGTCATCTACAGTTAGAATGGCCTGTCTCAATACCAGTTTGGTTGGCTGAATAAGCCTTGACTGTTCCGTTTGGATAACAGATGATGGGAATTGGGAGTTAAGACGCCCCTCACACCTCTCGCCATTCATTGAGGTATTTTCCCTCTGCAATTGATGGGCGGGAGGTTCAATCGCTCCCCCAAAACCACCATCTAATCTCATAGCACTGCTTACTGTGGCCACTGAGGCTAGGGCCATTAGGGAATACTCATTGCCCTTTGTCTGTCCCTGTATGCCCCTCGTATTTGATTTCCCCCTGACATAGTTTTCAGCCCCACCGTTGATAAGCAAGGATAAGTTCTCTTCAATTTTAGTTAATCTCCACTGTACCGCTTGCAACAACAATGAAAATCCACGTTCCATCCTTTGACATAAATCGCCTTTACAACTAGGTAAGCCAATCCTTGAAGAGGCTTCTGTTCCCACAGCCACAGTCTCTACCCATCCCCTATTCTTCTTGACTGGGGGTTCTATGGGGGTGTTATAAATGCTCCACAGAGGCTTGAATGATTACTGTGCAACATACTAGGTGAACCCTCTCGCATGGCCAAAGTGGCAGAGTTCGTTAAGTCCGCTGTTTGGGACATCAAGCCTGCGTCCAGTTCTTACCTCCTCTAGAGACAGGCAGTGTTCTGTTAGTTCAATCTCTTCCATTACCACTTTAGCCGCTCTAGTCATAAATGATTCCAGAGTGAGAATAATTTCACCCCTGTGTTCTGGTTGTTTGGCTTTCCTTTCACTCAATCTCCTGCAGGGAAACTGCCGGGCACAAGAACCACTGGCTTAGAAGGTGGGCCGGGCCTTTTCAGGATGTGGACGGGCCTGCCATTGGCCCAGGCTTTGCCTGGGCACGGCCTGCACTGCGCGGCCATGTCGCGCTTAAGAGCGCATGATGAGAGGGGGCTGGAGCAAAGATTGCTGGGATGTGTGGTTCCCCCAGCGATGTAGGCCTCTCAGCAAAACTTCCACCTCAGGTTCAGAGGGGTTCAATACTGCAGAACTTTTGCATTGAAGTCAATGGGAAAAAGTGGTAGTGACAAACGGTTACTTACAGGTTGAGTTGCATGGAATCCAAGGAGGGTAAAGGTGATGCGGGTCCCAGAACCAAGCCATGACATTAAGTTCCATTTTACCAGGCCTGTGGAGCCTGGGGGCAGAGTTTTCCTGGCTGTCCCTGGTGCTGAACTGGAGCTGCAGGAGAGCTGCTTTTTACTACTTCTATGGTGCTGCAGGGAACAAGATGCAAAAATACAACAACGGGGTGGTTGCTGACGTCGTCGAAGGTCGGATGGAGTTCCCTCTAGGTGCAGCGTCAAGTGCAGGGGTTGGTCGCTGGACTGGTGACCAACAAACCTTGGCAACAGTAAACTTTGGAGAAGGTACTTTGGCATCCGGTGGTTCCGGGGAACATGGTAGCTGCCTGTAACAGGACTACAGCTCCCACAATGCATTAGACCATCTGGATCTGGGTAATCCCTCTGAGGGCCTGATGGCCAGCGATTCTTTGGATGCGGAGCCTTGTTTTACAGGCAGTTTGCAGGGAACTAGTGCCACTAGTCCAGGTGAGTCTGAGGGTATGTCCGGCTCTCACAGGGGTCCCTCTTTCTGGGAGACCCGAGAGTTAGCCTAGGACGAGTCTTGATCAGGCAGTTCCAGGAGCGTTGCCACAGGTGCAGAGTATCCCTCTTTTGGTTTCTGCAAGTCCTTTTGTCGCAGACATGGGTCTCTTATTTGGCCTCTTCGATGCAGGTTGAGTCAAAACTGAGGTTCTGGTGTCAGGGGGTCCCTTGAATCCTAAATTTAGCAGAGTTAGGGATGTGGGAGCAAGAAGCCAATGGGATTTTGTGAGAGGCTGGCCTGGTATATGATGCCCACTTATGTAAGTGGGCACCCTGCACCAGTCCAGACAACCCTTATGGTGATTTAAGAGGTCTTAGACAACCTTAGAAAGCTCTCTAAGTGGTAGCTGTGCAGAGCAGCCTTCAGGCTTAGTCCAGAAGGAGTGTAAAGCAGCTTGTTTTACCAGAATGCAATCTTAAAGGAATAGTTTAAATGAAAAAGAACCACACAAGGTATTTATGAAAATATATATTTATTCTATAACACTCACTAACACATACAGATATCTCCTACCCAGAGATATGCCCAATGCACACAATACTTTGCATAGAAATCACATAAATAGCACAAAATACACAGTGGACCCCAGGATGGGACCAAACCATATACTAAGAAAGTGGTACAAGAACCACAACTCATGTCAAGACAATGTCCAGAGGATGTAGAAGTGCTGGGGACCCAAGGAACCACCCAAGGTAAGTAGTTAGGGACCCCACGGAGTGCGTGTGCAGTGTGGGAACATGACAGCGTTCCCCATACAAATCAACATGTAAGTTGCGGTTGCAATTTTAAAGAAAAAGGACCCTTCCCAGTGGACCCTGCAGAAGCCCTGTGGAAGACAGAAGGTTGGAGAGCCACCCCAACCATGTATACCCTAGTACCCATGTTACCTATACCAGGGGAGCCGGGTGCATAGGTGTGAAGTGGTGTCAGAAACCGCCGCCAAACCCAATGGAGGACTTCAGGAAAATGCTACTGCTGGAGAAGGAGAAAGTGTCCGGTGGAATCCAAAGGTGGATTGTTGTTGAAGAGTACCTACAAGGAGAGGGGACAGAGTCTATGTCACTCGGGAGTGACCCGGAGACATGGAAGACGAATGTGCCCCAATGTCGAGAGTTGCAGGAGAGTTGACGGTGACCTTGACTCTGCAGCTGTGAGGACCAGGCAATGCTGAGGAAGACCAGGAGCTGTGCACAAGCTGTCCCATGTCGAGAGTTGAGGGGTTGGTGTCCATCGGGAGCACCAACAAGCCTTGGCAACTGCAAACAACATGGAAGTCGAAGAAGTTGCAATGTCGGGACCAGCAAGGTCCAGGGGCTCACCACAAGCAGGAGAGTCAGGGCAGGCCCTAAGCAATCAGGGGAGCCCAAAAGAAACAAAGATGACCCTCAGCAGAACCCACAGGCCGGAGGTACTGGAGTCGCAAGAGGACCTCGAGCAGCTCACTAAAAGATGCAGGCCACGGTGCAAACGATGAGATGTGGACAAAGATTTTGATCACTGGAGATACTTGAGGTTGGGGCTACTTGGTGCCCAAAGATCTTCGTGGAAGGAAGCCAATAAGCCTTTGCAACGGCAAGTCGATCTGGTGCACAGGGGTTCGGTTCCTGCAGCTCCTACGAGGGATACTGGCCTCAAACTTGGTGAGAGGGCAGGGCAGGCCTCGAGAGCTGTGGAGAACTGCCACCTGTGTTGTTGAATCTTTTGGAGTCCGTAGGAGCTCAGTATTAGCAGGCTGGTCAGCTAAGTTGCGGTGCCTGCAGATGCAGGGAAGTGACTCCTTCACTTCAAGGGAGATTCCTTCAGGTGTCTTGGATGCCCACAGGCCTAGGAAGGTTCCTGTAAGGAGCACAAGCACAGATGATGCAGCAGACGAGCAGGGGGACGAAGTCAAGCCCAAGCGAAGTCCAGCAAAGTCCAGAGTGCCCAGATGGTCGAAGTTGAAGTGGTGTCTGAATTGAATCATGTCCCACGACAAATATAGGGACCTACACCAAGGTAAGCCCTTAAATACCCTAAAGAAAGGGTTGGGACGATTCAGGGGACCCTCCCAGGGGAGGGTTTGCACAGTGGGGAGGTTACTCCATGTCCTTTGTCCAGTTTCACGCCAGAGCGGGAGCCAATGGTTCCCAGAGCTGGTTAGAACTGGACTATGCAAGGAGGGCACCAATTGTGCCCCTCATGCAGACTGAGAGGCACTTGCAAGCGCACCCACCTGGCCCCAATACACGAAATCCTGTCTGGGAGGTGGTCACACCTCCCTGTGACAGGATACCTATTGTTCTGCCTTCCCCTGCTCAAGCTTGGCTCAGCAGCAGGAGGGCAGAATCGTGTCTCTGGTCGGCAGCAACCATGCTGTGCTGTCTGGGTGTAGAAGACTGGCACTGGGAGCACTGAGAGCCTAACAGAGGCCCGTTCCAGTGCTTGGAATCATACTTCCCACACCGTTTACGGTGTGGGGGTATGATTCCAATATGTTTGATACCAAACATAATAGGATCCGTTTCAGCCAATTTCGAGATGGTCATCGCGTAATTACGCTGTGCCCCTCTATATAGTATATGGCTGTTTCACTTACAACCCGGGAGAATAGACTCCGTAGGCTGTAGAGGTGTCCTGCTCATGCAGGGGCACCCTCACACTTAGATAAGGCCTGCTATAGGGGTGACTTATAGGTTTTAAGTGCAGCTACCCTAGATATAGGAATCCTATATCTTTCGTAAGTGGCGCTAGCACCAGCCTACACAGGCTGCAATGGCAGGCCTGAAGTTGCATTTTGAATGGTCTCCCATGGGTGGTATAATAAATGCTTCAGCCCATGGGTGACTTCTGGGGTACCTAGGCCCTGGGTACCTTAGTACCATATACTAGGGACTGATAAGGGTACCCAAGTATCCAATCTGGGATGTACCTAAGTACTGACCACGAGAAAGCAGAGAGACTGGGCTCCTGATTAGCAGGATCCCAGTCAGACTAGTCAAAAACAGCTTAGCACTAGGCAAAAAGTGGGGGTAACCATAAAAGCAGATCCTACTTTCCTACAGATGCTAGTCCCTGCAGCTAGTCCGCTCCTGAAACCTCTATTTCTACCACTTTTTAAAATGGCAGAAGTCTTCCTTAGCTGTAAAGATAAGGCAGCCCACACTAGAGGTCTGGCTAGCCTTTTTGGGGTGTACACCTCGTGCATACCTAATTTCCTGGGTGCAAATGTGCCTGGGGCAAGGGGAGGGGTTTTTCCTCCTTTGGGAGACGGCCCTGATGCATATCAGAGGCAATGTAGCCTTTGAAGCTTACCGCCTTGATGTGCCACTTCACTAGCCTTCCTGGGCAGAGAGGAGGTATGACCACATTTCTGCCCAGGCCTTTGTTCCTGTCTCCTGAGAGTGATCCCACTGCCTGGCAGGAACTTAGAATCCTGTCTTGGCGGCAGCAAGCGTGGTCTGACAGCCAGAGCACAGAGAAGCTGGGGCACCAAGGTGGGCAAACTCTAAGGTAATTTTAAAGATTTATAGAGTGCACAGCTACCCAACAGGGTCTTCCGGTGCTGGACAAGACAGCAGGCAAGCTGCAAACAGCTAGGCAGCAACCCAGGATAAAGATTTAAACTTGGTGGCTGTAAAGGAAAGTCTTTAGGTTCTTAAGGAAGGCTAGCAGAGAGTGACAGTTCCTGAGCTCAATTTGGTGAGAGTTCCAAAGTTTTGGGCCCAAGCAAGAAAATGAGCGTCCTCTCATTCGAGCAAGGTGGAACCTGGGCACAGAGATGAGAGAAAGGCTGGTTGATCTCAGCTGTTGGACAGGCACGTAGGGTTTCACAAGGCTTTCAATGTAAGAGGGTGCCAAGCCAAGTTTGGCCCTGAACATGTAGCATAAAACCTTGAATTTGATGCGCTTGTTCACCCTGAGCCAGTGGAGTTTATGAAGTAGAGGTGAAGCTGAGGCATATCTATGCAGCCAAAAGAGGAGGCATGCAACTGCATTCTGTATGATCTGCAGGCGATAAGGTAGCCACCTAGGTGCATTCCACATCGCCTTTGACATCAGATTTGTGTCAGGGGTGAGAAGACACCTTGTTTGATATCAAAGACAACATATTTAGGTGGTACCATAACGGACCTGCCAACCTTTGGTTTACCCGGGTGCCAGCCCATGTTATCCAATGGATCGTCTATCACTTATAGTGTTCTTTAGTGGTAAATGCCAATATAGGGACATATAAGCTTGCACTTACATGCCCACATCTGTAATATAAGGCATATTAAAAGCAGTGCGATGACTTTGCTACACAAAGTCAAATTGGAGCTGTTTATACTGTTCCTGCAGTCTGCAATATACTCTGTTCCTACAGTCTGCAATGGCAGCCCTGCTGTCAATAGTTTACTTGGGTCACTCATGCTGTAAGCCCTGGGGACGCCTTTACCACCCATACCCACTGGTATCATATACTAGGGACCTAGAAGGGGGGGTAAAGTCCTTGTCAATTGGGGATGCCAATTTACACATGACAGTTTTAGGGAGAGAGCATTGGAGCTTGGGCCCGAGTAGCAGGCTGCAGCACATTTCCAGAGTCATTACCATCAGCATTGGATCAAAAGGTGCGTGGCAGGGGTGACCATACAAAAAGGGCTCTTTCCTACAAGCTCGAAGGCCAGGATTAACATTTTGATGCACATATCTCTGTGGATGACATCCAGGTGCGAAATTTACTCACTCCCATGGACTGTGTTGTGGAACTATCAGCTTTGTAGTCTTTCCTGCTGTGACAGACAACCTTTCAAGAGGAAGAGTGAAAAGAGCAGGGTGTACTTCAAAAGAAGCAGAACCGCGATATGAAACTTCAAAGCCCCAAACCCTGAATCACATATGCCATCTGGAAATTGACTATAAAATGGGGAGTTGAGACCCCAAACATTTGTCATCTGCCAAGCAGCTGTACGGGCTGTGTAAGGAGGGGAAACTCTGCAAGACTTCTGCCTGTGACCAGGGTGGGGGGCCAAGGCTTGCTAATCTCCCTGCTGGATGAGGGCACATCACCCAGGGAAACCAAGACCACCTGCTCTAGAGCCTGGAGCACCAGCGCCTGCCTGCTTGCCAAGACCAGTGTGTCCTGTGAGGAAGAGGAGAGTGTTGGACAGAGCGAGGTCTAGTTGGGAGCCCAATGGAGTGGACTCCCAGTGTGAGGTGTGAGGAAACAGCTGCTGCATTAATCGGGTCATTGCCCATGTGCTGTTTCCACTCACTGACCCCCTTATGCCAGAAGAGGGCAGCCGTGAAGATAGCCATGCGCAGAGTGCCATGTGAGGAGAGTGAAGCCTGTGTGGCACCAGTTGCGGCGACCCCATAAACCAGGAAAGTGATTTCTGGATTGTAAGGGCCGAAAACCCTGTGTAGCCTAGCGGTGACCCCGCATGCCAGGAAGGGCTGCTGTGCTACGAACTACCATGTGGTGAAGGTTGGCGCCTTGGCCAGTAGTGTTACGGCAACCCTGTATGCCAGGATGGGCTGCTGATACCAAGTTTGATGTAAGGATCGGGTCGTCACCTGGGAACTGTAAATCACCTGACTCGTAGTTCACCACCAAACATCGAGGATTCTGTCAGAGTTGCCCCAGTGAACTGAGAAGGACTCTGGGAGTGCATTGCCACATGACTTGACCCCAGCCGGGAGCATCGGAATCCATCTCATGGTGGGGAGCACAAGACTTACAGTGCAAGAGGAGATCAAGAATATCTTCGATCGCTGCTGTAGCTGGCCTCTTAAGCTCAGAAGTGAGCCTGCGTGCAGGGGGCTGCCACGCCTCACTCATGCGGCCGAGCCTTCCCACAGGACCAGAGCATTGTGAGTGCCCGCGATCGGGGCAGCTGCTGAGACACTGCAAGATGCCTCGCTGCTGGACAGGGTTATTTGCTGCTAAGGGTGCAGCAGCACCAAGACACTTTTGACTACTTTGCAAAGAGTCAGAGTGGACCCTTGAGTTAAGTCCTACTAGTGAGCATTCTCTGGATCTGGATAAGGCCACCAGTGAATAGGGAATAACTTCCACAACACTAGGAAGAATGGGTGGGACAGGGATTTGCCAGCAAAACACTAGAGACCTGACATCATGGGGAAATGTGCTATTGTGTATCTATGTTGTAAAATTGCTTTCAATGTGGAGAGTTAGAAATTAAGTTATTTTTTAAATTATAAAAATAAGTATTTGAATGAACATTGATTTAATGACACTGCTGGGCGCTCTTTGACCTATGAGTCGTGTTCACTAACCTGTATTCACAATTACTCCCCAAGGGAGCTTTGGACTGCTCGACAATAGCTACCACTGAGGGTGAAGTGCAGACTGGGTACTTGGCCCAATTGCTCAGGATTCATAGTTGGTGGACCCTGGGACAACAGGAGTATAAGGCTTCAGACCCTAAGGTTTGGCACACTAACACTGGTGTGCTGTGTGCCCCTCTAAAAGAGGTTCTGACATCGCCCATCAACCTCGTTCCTCTATATGGCCATAGAACTCCTTGGTGACATTGGTGACATGCAATATCCTTATAATATACGGCAGAGGGTACTCTATCCAATATAACCATCAAGTACTTGGGAGAGTTGTCACTTACCAATGCAGTAAGAAATGGGTTACGTGCATCCTACCATTTGAATAAACCAAAATGAATTCCTTTTGTTATTTGAAATTTGTTCTTTTATTTTTCAATTGATTTTTTCTTAATCTATCTGTGCTGACGTGTATCACTGAGTAACGTGTACAGACGGCTGACACGTGTTTCAGCCCCAGTGGCTCATAGGCCTTGGGCTTTCTCAAGGGTGCAGAAAAGAAGAAATAATAAGCAACGATAAGTGATTAGAGTTCTGTGATCCGGTAAAGCCATCACCTCAGGGGTGGGACATAAAGGAACACCTGTGACTTCACAGACAGAAGTGAGAACTTCTGGCTATCTTTGGGTTGTTGTTATGTCCAAGGAATAGATCCATCCTATGTGCGAAAATATAATAGAAGTGCTATCAGAGTCCATGCAGAAAGCTACCTTTCTTAAAAGGCTAATCCAGATAAATGGTGCTGCAGGCAGCTCTTAATAAAAATATAGAAAAGAAGAGAAAAGAGAAAAGGAATAAGCATTACACAATGGCGTTATGATTCAAAGGCACCTCTCCAGTCGATGATGAGAGAATTTTCAATCAGTGTGGCCAGGATAGTGTCTATATCTACCAGATTCAGACTATGCACTGTGCACTTTCTGGCTGCACTTTCTTTGCCAAGGCTCCTATTTTCATTGCCTATCTGTTCCTGTGACGATCGTTCAGCACAAAGCACAATTCACTTTATGTTTAT
Source organism: Calotriton arnoldi (assembly GCA_963921515.1). NCBI lineage: Eukaryota > Metazoa > Chordata > Amphibia > Caudata > Salamandridae > Calotriton > Calotriton arnoldi. The sequence continues at coordinate 272,231 of CAWUFW010012388.1, read as the reverse complement.
TTGTAAATTTTATTAATTGCTGAAAGTTAGAAATGGGATTTCTGGTTGGCTAGGGCATGCGCCTAAGCCTGGCAGAAACCAGCACTCTAGTCAGGGCAAGGGAGTTACACACTGAAAAAAAAACTGCTCACCCCCTTGGTAGCTTGGCAGAGCAGTCAGGCTTATCCCAGAGGCAATGTGTAAAGCGTTTGTGCAACACACTCACACAGCAGCGACACACTAGGCTCACCACAAAAGAAACTCCAAACAAGGTTATATAAAAATAGCCTTTGTATTATCAATAAAACACATTAGAACATATCACATATATACACTGTGCCAGCAGGCACTTGTCATGTATTTACAGGTATTTGCATAAATCACCAGGCCAATCGGGCCACTGTCATAACAATACCTCAGGCTGACCAGTAACTACTTATGGCACTTAGCACAACATCTTATGCCAAACATGATTAGCAGTGCACCATAGTACCCATTGCAGTGTGCACACATTATAAATGCATGAGGCAATGTAATCTCAAAGCCTAATCACGTCGAGGCATAACACAGCCCATAACCAGGTTTCCCCCTCATAGGCTCGTAGGCTACATGCCCTCCTACAACCAGAAATGCAGTAATCCTGAGCCGTTCCTTCTCACTTGGGGATTACTGACACTGCTCCTCTTCCTTAGTGAGGAGTGGGGACCTCCGTTGAGGTTTACCCCAGTTTGCCCAAAACACCACCAAGCCCCTGGACACCAGGTAAGCCCGCAGCTGCCCGTGTCCATGCAGTGCAACTGTGATATGGTCAGAAACGCATCAGATTCAGATGGGGGAGCGGAGACCTCCGTCGGGGTTCCACTCCGTCCCCCAGCGATCCTTCACAATGCCACCGGTATATGAGAGCAAAGGAGGGAGGCACACGCACTGTTCCTGCATGGCGGGAGCCCTCCTCTCCCCAAAGGCTGGTCCCCGCGACCCCTCACTTGCCTGAGGCACCTCCTCTTCGTATGGCCACCCCAGCGACTTCCTCTTGGGGAAACCGGGCCCGGACGGGCTCTGTTGTGGCTCTCTTCCCGGTGGTGCACTCTCTGCTGCAGGGCCTTCCTCATGATCTCGCTAGGCCTTGAGACGCTGCTCCCTCATGTCGGGCACTCGTCAGCTTCCTCCTTCCCGGGGGAATTCTGCCCCCAGTCAGGCTTTCTTTGCCTGACTTCCAGTTTGCTGCGCGGCTCCTTTCACCTCGTTTTTGATTAGAGCCAACTGCTCGGGCTTAGGGGGCAAACGATGAAGCGCCCACATACCTCAGGGACACAGATAAACACCTCCTTAGTGGCTCCAACGGTAAGCATGCAGAAGCGCTCACCACGCGCTACTGCAACATGAGCCCATGCCAGGGGCTCAAGTACATGGGAATCTTTGCAGCTCTCTAAGCCCAGGTCCTGGGCAATCAAGATAGAGCGCTCAGCCCTGTGCTAGGTCCCCAAAGTCTCACAGGGCAGAGCTGGGCACAGGCAGGCCAGCACGCAAGGCCTCCCAGCAGAGGGCAGCCCCTCCAACTCCCTTAGGCAGCAGCTGGGTCCCACGGCGGTTCCTCCTGGCAGAGTGCTCCTTCAAGTCCAAGTTAGTTTAGTGAGTTCAGCAGACATGGGGTCAGGGCCCCAATATTTATACTACCAAGTGTCTTTGTTCTTCCCCCTGGCACAGGGCTCTGTGCCCAGTCCAAACCAGTTCTGGGGTGCACTTACACAGATCTTTTCAAGTGCACAACCACCTCTATTGTCAGTGTACGCCCTGGCCCCAGACACACCACAGGGGAGGGGAGCCATCATTGTGGAAGGCAGGCACAGCACTATTCAGGTTCAGGTGCTACTCCTCCCACCACTCCAAATGCAGGTCAGGCCTATTCAGCCTAGCGCTGACTCACCCAGATCCTCTGGAGCCACTGCACCTCCCCAGCCCCTGTCACTCCAAGGCCAGACAGTCAATACACAACAGGCAGGCACAAAGACACAGGGGTCCAGAACCCCAGATTCTCCCTAAATAAATGGATTTTAAAGAAACTGCCAAGAAAATCAACAAAACACAGACTACATGAATCCCTGCGCCCTGGTGAATAACCCCTATGTAAGGCAAGAAAATATACACTCTATAGACCATTCATCAATAGTAATGAATGGCATGGCAATAGCAAAACAAAGCCTACCAAAACAACACCTAACTGTTTGTTGAATCACACTACTACATGACATATTAATAGTGCCATTTCAAGGTATGATGAAACCAAACAAAGACTTTCAAAGAACAAAACAAATAAATCAATCCTGCCCACTGGTGTCTAATCCAGTATGGAAGAGAAAACACACACACCCACCATACTGACTACACACATTTGATAATAGATGGTATGGCAACATCTAAACAAAAGCTATATGGCCAAGCCAAGCAGTCTGTTGAGTCCGAACATAAGTTGAGAATGTGATACCGGTATATCAAACCAGTACTGCAAAAGGGCTATAACCCTTACCTCATAGGTTATTCGCAGAGTGGGGAGGATGGGCAGGGAGTTAATGAATCTGCGGCTAGACTGTGTCTCTACCAGAAATCACGTTACCGAAGCTGCATATTTCTTAACTTTTGAATTAAATACCACAGCTATACCCCACTGGAGAAGGGTCTGCAAACTAATCCTACAAAAGTTCCTAAAGAGAACCAGCTGGTCAAAGCTAATAACTGACCAAATGAACATAGGGATAGCAGAACAAGAGCTTGGCTCTTAATAAAATCCATGATCACTGTCACAGAACATATAAATAAAAAACAACCTTACAGGTCCGAGAGAATCGGCCCTTGAGGGAAAAGGGGAAAAACACCTAAAGAACCATCTTTCAGATAACAGACATTATCCTCTATCCCCTAAAGGGGAAAGAAAACTCAATGACCAAAAAGGGTCAAATGCATGAAAAAAACATGTAATCTGCATTGTTCATGACAATAAAGACTAATCAGAAAAAGAATTGTCCTGATAAAATCCCAAAGAAGGACTTTCAGAGCCCATTTCCCCAAAGGCGAGATGAACAACAAAACCTCCATGGTATAAATAATTTAGTTTGGACAAAATAAGCATTCATATTCATCAAATGCACCAATTGCCACAAAGATGTATATATGGACATAAATATATATACAAACATAAATGAGTCACCAGATACTCCGACTGACCCGGCAATTCACAGAATTTCACTAGCCAATTACTACTGCCAGACCACAATGAAGTATAAAGCTTGCCCTTGTACGGCCATCAGTGCCATAGTCTGAAAGACTGAATGCAACTTCAAGCCGTAGATAAGCTTGAAACACCAAGGCAAGCGAGAAAAAGAGAATCAACCACATCTTTGATTAAAACCTCTTTCTTTACCTTTTTTTTTAAAGAACAAATATGTATAACACTTATGACACAGTCATGTATTCTCTGTATACCTAATAACTAACTAGAACCAAGAAACAGTTCCAGAAAGCGCTTTACAATCATTTTGAAAATGGTAACTCACCTATTAATGCACTTGCATTAGTTGAAAAATGTGATGTGTCCATGTTGTGTTTTGTGGTCTTTCCTGTCTCAACCAGTAGCCCTACCCACGCAAGTGAGGCACCATTTTCATCACAGACTTGGGAGAATGGTATCTGGTAGTAACTCCTCTCCAAGAATACATGTTTGGATTCCTCCGGACTCTTTCTCCTCTTCCAGGAGCGGCATTTTCCTGAAGTCCTCCATTGGGTTCAATGGCGTTTTCCAACTCTACTTCACACCTATGCACCCGGCTTCCCTGAGATAGGTAACTTGGGTACCACGGTATCCACAGGTGGGTTGGCTCTTCAACCTTTTGTCTTCCAGGGGATTTCTTCAGGGTCCACTGGTAAGGGTCCCTAATCTTTAAAATTCCAACTGCGACTTGCACATAGACTTGTGCAGAGCACGCGGTCATGTTCACACACTGCACACGCTCTCATTGGGGTCCCTATCTACTTACCTTGGGTGGTTCTGTGGGTTCCAAGCAATTTTACATCCTCTCAACATTGTCACGACTTTAGTTGTGGTTCTTATACCACTTTCTTAGTATATGGTTTGGTCCCCCCGTGGACCACTGTGTATTAGTGCTATTTACTGTGATTTCTAGATAGTGTTATATAATAAATACATATTTTTATAAATACTTTGGGGCATATTCTCAAGGAGCTATCGCCGAGTTATCGGCACTTTATCGCAGCCAAAGTCGCGCTAAATTTACCGCCCCATTCACAAGCTGGTGCTAACAGCCCATAACACCAGTTTTCCTGCGAAAGCAGTCGCAAAAAACATCGCCACAGATGACCCCGGCAACTAACGCTAATGAGATGCAGAGTAGGCGTTCCCGAGCAAAAACCCATGACAACACCACACCTCAACATTCTCAACGACCAGCCACATCGGCGATAAGACCACAAAACAGGCGATAAGGCGCGTTAGCAGCAGGAAACTAACACCTGCTCTGACCTGGTGTAAAGTCGGACGACAAGCTGCACCATCAAAGGGAGCCCAGCCCATAGCCACACAGGAAGAACAACAGATGCCATGGAGCCACTCACCATGCACCCCGGAGCCTCGAGGGTGCAACAACACCCACCGCCACCACCCCCAGGACCGCAACCCCCCAACGGACCCCCTGCCCCCCGGACCACCACAGAGGCAGCGCAGACAAAGACAGCGGACATACAGGAAATGCACCAGCCCTACAGACCTAACACCAGACAATGCCAATGCCCACTACAGGCCCAAAAGGACAACCATCCTCCGCATCCTGAACATCATTGCCCACAGGCTGATGGTACCAACACAGCGGACAACCAAAATCCCTCCGCAGACAAAGCTGCTGGCTGTGCTGCACCTGTTGGCCTCTGGTATCCTCCCAAACAACAACCGCCCGGAGGAGTCTCACAGCCAGCCCCATCCAAGTTCCTCACACCTGGCCTGGATGCCCTCACCAGCTAGGGACCCCAGCACCCATACGTCCCCCACAATGCGCAGGAACAGCTGGAGACCAAGCAAGGACTATACGCCATAGCTGGATCCCCGCACATGTTGGGGGCAATCGACTGCACACTTGTCCCACTTGTGCCCCCTGCCAACACCGCACACAATACCCCGACAGAAAGCCCACTCTTCCCATCAACGTGCAGGAAATAGTGGACCACAGGGGACTCCTCACCAATGTCATAGCCAACTACCCAGGCAGTGTGCATGATCCCTTCATTTTCCGACAGTCCAACATCAACCAGCGCTTCCAGGATGGCACCTATGGAAATGCACTGCACGTTGGCAAGTACCAAATGAACACACCACACATCTCAACTCCACAATCATGCAACTCACAACTCTGGCACTGCACACGTCACAAAATCACATATAACATGCCAAACAACATGCCCCCCCACCAGACACGACAGCACAACTTACTGTGGCAACCTTGGTTAGCCATGTACATGAGCCATCAACGGCATGGCACCTCAGCCACACAATACCCGGATGTGGGGAGAGGTGGGAACCAGGCATGTGTGAAGGAGGCAAGCGACCCATGAATGAGAATGTACACAATGCCAAGTGTTGCGGAGATGTGCTGGACAGACTGCAGTATGCAGACCACAGACAGCCATGTCTACATGCACTGCTGGTGTTTGGAGTGTAGTGGACAGTGGACACTACCATGTCACTCCAGCCAGTGGGGAAGATCGCGGAAATATAGCTTGTGATGTCCCCCCCTGTAAGCGTGTGTGGAGTGGGCTGGCCCGGAGGACGCCAGGCCAGCGTAGGGGTGTGAATATAAAGCACATAGCCCTGGGCGTGGTTCTCTTCCGGAATGCCCAACGTGCTTGCCAGGGCGGCGCCTCCCACCCCGCCACGAGGCCGATGCCGTCGCCCTGAGCGGTGTGGCCTGCGGTCCTGTGCGCCTGCTGCACCCTGGGCCGCTGGTCCACGAACCCGTCATGCCCGCCCCTGCGCAGCCAGGCCTCATTGCTCACCTGCAGACACCGGCGTGTGTCAAAGAGGGCCCACCACGTGCCGGCGCAAGCTCCAAGCCCGAAGCCCGCGACCTTGGCAGCCTCCTCAGACCATCACGGCCTCTGCGACACAGGCCCGCATTACTCCTTTCTCGTTGACGTACTCCACCGCTGCCTCCGGCCTACACTACGGTCAAGTAGGTCACACATTTGGAACTGAGTCTTGATTATGCAATGGCAGAGTACACACCTTATGGCTGAGTTTATATCAATGTACTCCCTTCGATGTGGTGCCACCAACTCTGTGCATAGCATTCGAACTACACCTGTCTGTGGTCCCTTGCTGACTACTGCCTTCGCCCCACACTGCGGTCGAGTGGGTCACACATCTGGAACTGAGTCTTGTTTTCTGCATGGCGGAGTTCATATCTGTGAGAAGTTGGCCTGGTATATGCTGTTGTAGGAAGGTGGAATCTGACTATATGGTAGCCCCCACTTTTTTCCTGGTGTTTTGCTGGTTTATGACTTAGTTGGACTGGGACCCTGCTATTCAGGGCCCCAGTCTATCTGCTCTCTCTAAACGACATGGAGTGCACTCTAGGTGCACTAGTGATTGGATTCTGTGGTGCCTTATGAGTCCCTAGTATATGGTACCTTAGGTACCAAGGGCATAGGTACTTCACAGGCCTACCAGGGGCTGCAGCATGTATTATGCCACCCCTGGGAAGCAGTCTAAATCTGACACCACAGGCCTGCTACTGCAGCCTGGGTGAGGTGGTGCTAGCACCCCTCACTGAGATATAGGTTTCCTATATCTCTCCTGCACACACATATAAACCTATCAGTCACCCCTAAGGCAGGCCCTATCAATCCTGAGGGCAGGGTGCTTGGCTTCTATGTGAGGGGGTGCCTCTGCCTGAGCAGGGCCCCTCTGCAGCTCTCAGAGTCTATTCTCTGGGGCTGTTTGTGGATGCGGTTAAACCATATACTCTTAAGTGCATTATATCCTCGCGGTAAAATGCTAACTTTGGAATGGCTGCATCAAAACATGTCGTGTTTGGGGTCAAACATCTTGGAATACTACCCCCCGCCAATCCTGGCGGCGGGGTAGCATTCCACCCTTCTAGAGGGATAAGACATGTACTTGCTGTGGAAACGCGGTAGAATCCTGAAGAGCCCTGGCATCACAAAATGGATGCCACCAGTCACAGACACTGGGCTGCCCTCCTGCTGATGACCGAAACTCACAGTGGAGGAAGCCCAACAATAGGCATCCTGTCACAGGGAGGTGTAACCACCTCCCAGACAGGGTTTAGTGTATTGGGGCTGGGTGGGTGCACTCTTAGAGTGCTTTGAAGTCCTGCACTGGGGGAGCAGAAGGCTCCTCTGTGCATATGCCAGTTCAAACCGGCTCAGGGGCTACCTGCCCCTGCTCTGGCGCGAAACTGGACAAAGGGAAGTGGGTGTAGCCACCTCCTCCCTTGACCCTCCCATAGGTGGGGTCATAGAGCTAGTCCATCCCCTCTTTTTAGTATAAGAAGGGGAACCCTTGAACTTGCTAGTTAGATAACCCCTGGACGACGCTCTACAGAAGAATCCTGGCCCTTCCACGTTCCACTACCTTTGGAAGACAGAAGAATCTCCATTGGAGTCAAGGAGTGACTCCCCTGCTTGGCAGGCACCAAAAACGACAACGACGGTCGCAAACTACGCCGCTCCCGCCGGAGTCCGAAGTCCCTGCAGCCCAAGAAGTGGATTTTCTGACTTCTCCAAGGCCATCGTGAGTCCCCAGCGAAGCTGAGGCGAGTGGACCCCACGAGTGACGAGGAACCGCGACCCCTGGGTACCATGCACTATTGTCGAGTGCAACCCCTTCACAACGTTCCACGAACTTGTGCTTTGGACCACGTGTGGTCCCGACCTCCAGCAGAAATCCCTCCGAAGATCAGAGGCCTACACCGTCCCGAGTGACCGTGGGCCCCTGTTGAGTGATTCCGCCTGAGGTGTCTTTGCGATCCCTTGCCAGCCGGCTCGTGGGTCCCCAGAAGATTTCTTAAAGAAACCAAAGGGCTCCCTGGTTGCTCCAGGCCTGCCCTGACTTACCCTCGCTGGGTGAGTCCCTCAGACCTTGCTGGTCTGTGCCATCGACTTTTCTTCATCTCCCCGAGACTTGCTGTTGCCAAGGCTTGTTGGCTCCAATCGAGTTGCCGACACCGCAGTAAGCTGCAGACTTCGTGGGACACACAGAATCCAGCTCCTGGTCGTCGTCGACGCCTCCTGGACCTCGTGGCTGAAGAGTCAAGGCACCCGCAACTGACCTGAATCAACCGACTGACGGTGGGCATCCATCTTCCTTGCCCCGAGTCACTCCCAAGTGACTTTGAACACTGTCCCCTCTGCTTTCAGGTCATCCTTCTTCAGAATCCAGGCTTGGATTCCACCGGACACTTCTTCAGCTCCCGCAAGCAGCAAGTCTTCTTTGTTCGCCATTGAAAACGACGCCGCGACCCGACACCAAAGGACACCTATGCACCCGGCTTCCCTGGGTGAGGTAACTCCAGCACTACGGTGCTCCTGTGGGTGTGGGCCCTAGAACTACTTACCCTGTAAGTGACTTGCTTGTAGGTTCTCCCGAAGTCTCCTAGAACTCTTAATTTCCAACCGCGACTTGCCCCATTGAAGTTAACGGCGATCCGCGCCTGTGTATCCACACTGCACGCGTCCCCCGTGGGTCCTTTACTTACCTGCCTTGGGTGGTTTCGTGAGGCCCCAGCACTTCTGAAGGCCCTAGGCCTTGTCTCCTGCAAGTCGTTGTTGCTAAGGCCCTTTTTAGTATATGGTCTGGTACGCCCCTAGGGCCCCAGCCATATTTTGTGCTTAACTTATTGTGAAACGTTGATTTGTGCATATGTTTGTCTTCTAATCTCATAAAGAGATTAGTAGAGAGTTATTTAGAAATAAATACATATATATTTGATATATATACCTGTGTGGTGTCTTTTCATTTGGTGATTCAAGAGATTATATGGTAAAACAAGCTGCTTTACATTCCTTCAAGACTTAGCCTGAAGGCTGCTCTCCACAGCTACCACTAGGATAGCTTTCTTTAAAAGGTTGTCTTAAACCTATCTACCATAAGAGTCGATTTGCCCTGGTGCAAGGTGTCCACTTTAATTAGTGAACAGCATATACCAGGCCAACTTCTCACAGCTGTCCACTAATTATAGTGGGCACCTTGCACCAGTCCAAACAACCCCTTATTGGAGATTGGTTAAAGACAACCTTTATTGAAAGCTATCCTAGTGGTAGCTATGGAGAGCAGCCTTCAGGCTAAGTCTTGAAGGAATGTAAAGCAGCTTGTTTTACCAGCCTATAATCTCTTGAGTGACCAAATGAAAGAGGACCACACCAGGTATATATTCAAAATATATGTATTTATTGCTAAACACACTCCTCTAGTCTCTTAATGAGGCCAGAGTTCGAAGTACATAAGTTATAAGTTAGTTATCAACAGTAATAGCACAAATACACGTTTGAGCCCTAGGGGTGTACCAAACCATATACCAATAAAGTGGTATAAGAACCATGACTGAGCTAGACACAGGGCCTAGAGCCTGTAGAAGTGCTTGGACCACAAGGAACCACCCCAGGTAGTGACATAGGGGACCCACGGGGGACGCGTGCAGTGTGAGAACACAGCCGCGAATCGCCGTTGACTTCTATGGGGAAAGTCGCGGTTGGAATTTTAAAGAAAAGGGGCACTTAGAGGAGGACTTGGAGCAAACCCTTTTAGAACTGGGTCGTTCTAGAGTCTATACCCACGGGAGCACCGGAGTACTCGAGTTACCTCACCCAGGGAAGCCGGGTGCATAGGTGTCTTTCGTTGTCGGGTTTCGTCGTCGTTTTCAATGGCGATCTGCTGCAAAGTGCTGCTGGCGGCCAAGTCGAAAGTGTTCGGGTGGATCCAAAGGTGGATCGAAGATCTGAAGAACCTGAAAGCAGAGGGGACAGAGTCTGGGTCACTAGCCAGTGACCAGGAAGGCGATGAGCAGATGCCCACCGATGTCGAGTGCTTCAGGTAGGTTGACGGTCGTCTTGACTCTTCAGCCACGAGGTCCAGGAGGCGTCGACAACAACCAGGAGCTGGATTCGGGCTGCCCCATGACGTTTGTCGATTGCTGAGGTGTTGGCAACCGGATTGGACCCAACAAGCCTTGGCAACGGGAAGTCTTGTGGAAATAGAAGAAGGACAGTGGTGCAGACCAGCAAGGTCTGAGGGACTCACCCAGCGAGGGTAAGTCAGGGCACGCCTGGAGAAACCAGGGAAGCCCAAGCAAAAGAAGATTGGCCTGCGGGAGGGCCTACTAGCCAACAGACTAGCGACCGCGAAGGGGCCTTGAGTGGACGCACTTAGAGCTGGCTCACGGGACACTCGTGGAGTGGAAGCCAGTGATCTTCGGTGCAGTCAGTGCTGGAGGCGAGGGCTACTCGGAGCCCAAAGCACAACTTCGTGGGAGCCCAGGAAGAGGATGCACTTGCAAATGTGCTTGGTGTCCAGGGGTCATGGTTCCACGTTACCCACGACAGCTACGGGCCTCAGCTTTACTGGGGACTCAGGGCAGCCTCGGGTAAGTCTGGAAATCTACCTCTGGTGATGCAAAGACTTCGGCGTCCGGCAGGAGCTTTGGTGATGCAGACTGGACAATTGCTTCTTTGGTGCCTGCCAAGCAGGGGAGTCACTCCTTGACCCCAAGGGAGATTCTTCAGTCCTCTAATCTTAAAGTAGAGCGTCGAAGGTCCAGGATTCTGTGTCAGAGTTTCGTCCAGGTAAATCTAAAGTCCTAAGGACTGGGGTCCCATACTTATACTAAGATAGGGGTTGGACATACTCTGGGGACCCACCTATGGGAGGGTCAGGGCAGAGGGGTGGTTACACCCCTTTCCCTTTGTCCAGTTTCACGCCAGAGCAGGGGCTGGAAGCCCCTGAGCCGGTTTGAACTGGGGTATGCACAGGGACACCAAATGGGCCCCCAGTGCAGGACTTCAAAGCACCAGAGAGTGCTCCCGCCCAGCCCCAATACACACTATCCTGTCTGGGGAGGTGGTTACACCTCCCTGCAACAGGAAACCTATTGTCCAGGCCTCCCTGCCGGAGTTTCGGTCAGCAACAGGAGGCCAGACTCGTGTCTGTGGCAGCGGCATCCATTTTGTGATGCCAGGGCTTGGAAAGAAGTTACCGGGCAGGCCGGTGTGTACATGTCTCTCCCTCTAGAAGGGTGGAATGCTACCCCGCCGCCAGAACTGGCGGGGGGTAGTATTCCAAGATGTTTGACACCAAACACGACATGTTTCGTGCAGCCATCCCAAAGTTAGCATTTAACGCGAGGTTATAATGCGCTTAAGAGTATATGGTCAGGCTGCACTCCAAACAGCATCAGAGAAGGGTCTCCGAATGCTGCAGAGGGGCCCTGCTCATGCAGGGGCACCCTCTCACATAGGAACCAAGCACTCTGCCTTCAGGATTGACAAGGCCTGCCATAGGAGTGACTTATAGTTTTATATGTGTGTATGTATGTAGGGATATAGGTAGCCTATATCACAGTAAGGGGTGCATGCACCACCTTACCCAGGCTGCAGTAGCAGACCTGTGGTGTCATTTTGGCCAGCCTTCCAGGGGTGGCATACTACATGCTTCAGCCCCTGGCAGGCCTCTGAGGTACCTATGCCCTGGGTACATAGTATACCATATACTAGGGACTTACAAGGGCACTCCAGATTCCAATCAGAGATGTGCCTAGGGCACATGGAAACCATTTTAGAGAGGAAGCAGCTAGGCTGGGGTTCTGATTAGCAGGGCCCCAGCCAGACTAAAGTCGAAAAACAGTGAAGCATCAGCAAAAAGTGGGGGTACCCATGTGAAGCAGATCCTACTCTCCTACAATATCAATGTACGCAAGGAGACGAGTAAGAGGAAGACGCGGTTCAGTCCGGAGGATAAAAGGACCATTGTTACGGAGGTGATCGAACACTGCCGGCAACTGCTCTGGTGTCACTAACTCTGTGCATCGCGGGCCAACGACATGTGGCTGTGGGCCCCTGCAGACTGCTGCCTCGGGCCCACACTGCGGTCAAGTAGGTCACACATTTGGAACTGAGTCTTGATTACACAATGGCCGAGTACACACTTCATGGCTGAGTTTAACTCACTACACTCCCTTCGATGTGGTGACACAAAGTATGTGCTGGGCATCCCAACCACACGTGTCTGTGGGCCCTTGATGTCTACGCCTTCGGACTACACTGCGGTCCTGCAGGCCCCACACAAATCCATGCCAGTCCGTACCAGGCAGGACACGGCATCGTCGCTGGCTAAACACCCGCTCAGCTCTGTCGCTACTGCCTCGGTCAACCACGAGTCATCCCCACATGCCATTTCAACGCCGTGTGTCAGTGTTCCAGGAGGAGCTCGCTGAACAGCGGTTGGCCCGTGCTGGCCACTGCCTCCGGACTACACATCGGTTGAGTAGGGTACACATTGGGAACTCAGTCATGATTCATTTATGGCAGACCTGATATCATTGTACTGGCCTCGTCGCAGACTGCATCCCCTTCCAGCTCCGGGGCCACTAAGTCTGTTCCCCGACAACCATGGACACTTTCTTCTTGAGATTTCTTGGCGACTGAGTCCATGGACTGGGGGTTGTCTTCATCATCATGTCGGTGATACTGAATATGTGGCCAAAACGAGGCAGTAGCATTCCACTCCTGCATTTGCCGCTTCCGGCCGGCTCCTGCCCTCTGCATCATGCCCTGGAGGACACCTTCCACTGTCCCCCGCAAACCTATGCTACATTCACCTTCGACATCGACCCGCCCACCTCGCGTGGCCCTAGCTCACTGCACCGCAAGTCACCGTCCCGTGGCGGTGTGCCTGTGCCGGCCGCAGTGCATCCGGGGCCACTAACTCTGTGCAGCTCAAATCATGGCCCCAGTCTGGTGGCATGTTGGATGGCCTCTGGGTCGATGGCCTGGGGGTCATCAACACCATGTGTCTGTGGCCCTGCGCTGTCCGCTGCCTCTGCCCTCAACTGCGGTCCACCTGGGCTCACACATCAAATCGAGTCCTGACCTGCCTGGACGTCGCATCACCGCAGGATGCATGCGCCACCACCGCCAGGACCAACTCCAGACAACAGGTGCCAGAGTCGGAAGTGTCTTACTGCCAGACATTCAGAGTAGCTCACACCAGTCGTGGGTGCCATCATCAGCTTGATACCCTGCTCAGCTTCTCAGGTGCCACTAACTCAGTGCACCACAAATCAAGGACCATTCTGCTTGCATGTAGGGTGAACACTGTACTCTCTCCGGCAACCACCATGATGCTTCACAGTTGTTTCTGTTATGCTGATGTTTTATGTTTCTGCTTCAATTGTGATCACTGTTCAAGTTGTTGCCAGCACCAACGACTCCCTGCGGTCTGGCTTACACTCACTCCACACACATCCAGCACATGCGTCACTGTACATGTAACCATGTCAATAAAGGTGTCGAGCGCACGTGCTCGTGGCCAGTTCAACAAACTATCTGAGTGTGTCCTTGTGCTCATGATGTATGCATTAGGGCCCCGGCCCCACAACCTTACATTGTGCCGTGTGCAGAAGACGCAGCCATGTCACCGCAGGCAGAGGGTGGGACATTGCACATGTAGCTTTGTCGTTCCCCACCCAATACATAAGAGGAGTGAACTTGGCCTGCGTACGCCAGTCCGGTGTGGGGGTGTGGGTGATTATCATGTGGCTCTGGGTGTGGTTCAGTACTGGAAATGTGCAAAGGCATGTGTCCCTGTTGCAGTGTGGGTCTCCGTTGGAGTGTGTAGGTGGTCCATGATGGGACTTTGATACCCACGTATGGGATCTAGTTCGTCTCCCATGAGGTAGTACCCCACCCGCACATGTTCGGCCAGCCCCTTCTGGCAGTCTGGCAGCTGGCCTTGGAATGGGATGTGTGCTTAGGTGGGCTGCTGTGAGCCAGCCGGGTTGGTGGGTGCGTCCAGCTGTGTTGTCCGTACAGGGGGTGGTGTGTCCTCGGTGCAGCGGGGCTGCCCTGCTCCTGGAGCTCTATTGCCTGAGATGTCCATGGACTGTTGTAGGGCGTCGGTGCCGGAAGTGTGGAGGTCCTCTTCAGCATCACTGATGGGTTGTCTGGTCTGCTCTGCTGGAGGTGTTGATTGTTTCTCTGCAATGTGAAGGGGAGATGCTTGTTGACATTGTGTTGGCATGTATGTTGACGCATTGTTCGGGTTTACATACAGACTGCATGACAATGTACATTGTGACTGTTTTGGATTGGCGGACTATTTGATGCGGGATAGTGGACAATTGGACTACATGACGTAGGTGATGTTGTACACGTACATTTTCATCTCACAGTTTCCTGCTATGTCAGATGTGATTGGCCATTTTCTACGCACAGGCGGAGCCAGTTGTGTCCTCTGTTCTGCAGTGTAAGTGTTGCACTGTGTCCCACATTGCCGTCCATGTGGATGTGCTGTGATTGCTATGTGTGTGTGCTGCATTGTGTGAGAGTCGCACACGCTGCTGTGATTTTCAGGGCCGGACTGGGAACAGAAACCGGCCCTGGCAAACTGCTCAGCCGGCCCCCCCTGGGGTGAGGGGGAGTGCAGCCGAGCAGTTTGCGAGGGCCGGTTTCGGCCGATTTTGTTACCGGGGGCCGATATTGCCGACCCCCGGTAACAAAAACGGCCCCCACCCTAGTGGCCTACCGGGGAAATGCCCTGTGCCCGCTATGGCCAGTCCGGCCCTGGTGATTTTGCTGCCCCTTATCCCTTGGAGGCAGTGTGCCTTTGACTTTTGTGCTTTTGAGGTGCTGTGATGTTGGCGACTGGGGTCATTTGTGCTCCTGGACGGATTTTGTTCTCTTGTGCATTGTTTGTCTGCAGATGTATTGTTGACGTCAGTGGTTGTTTGTGCACGTGGATGTGTCAGGGTGTGACCTGCTCCTTCCGGATGTAGTCCACATTCAGCCACCTCAGTCTCGTTGCGTGCACAGTGTCATGGTGATTGTACTCCGGCCATGCTGCTCGTCATGTGGTGTCACTTGCATTGTCAGTGTGGCTCTCGCATACGCATCTTTGCTGTGTTTCGCACTGGTGCATGTGTGTGTAGTGGAATTGGTGTTGTGTGGGGTGGGACCCCTTCGGGCACATAGTGGATGGGGGCCTACTTGGTGTTTGTATGTGTGCTGCAGTGTGCCACGGGGATCAGGGACATGACCCAGGGTTGTTGTGGGTGTGCGATGTGCTACACGTCGTTGTGCATGTGTGCCATTGTGCACGTCCCCCCAGTCCCTGTTAGTTACTCACCCTGTTGATGTTTTGTCAAGTCATGTCGAGCAGTGTCCGGACTCCCGACTCCTTGCACCGTCTCCACACTCATGACTGTATCCGCCATTTGCTCCAGCTCCTCCTGTGGCGCAGGACTCCCACCTCCATTCGCCGTTGCTGTCTTCCGGGTGGCAGCGGGTTTCTGCTTGGTTTGGCTTTTGACTTAGTGCCAGCGCATCTTGGCCTCCTCGGCAGTCCGACTGCATTCACGATGGAATGCCATTTTTCCGTCTGTGTTGCCAATGACATGGTGGTGGAGACGGACAGTTGTTGTTAGTGCTCTGTCACCTCCGTGACGACGATCCGGTTGTCATGTGGACTGTACCCCGTCTTCCTCTTCATCTTCTCCTTGGCCTTCCCCGACCCTGAGGTTAGTTGCTGGTGGTCTGTGGGGCTTGTGGGGTTCGCATTGACCTGGGCACTCGTTCCGGGTGCATCCATGTGGCAACGCATTTTATTTTGTTTATGGTGTGTTTTTCTTGTTCGGCTTTTATGGTGCATTTTCCCGCCAGGCGCGTGGGAATTGCAGGCCTGTCGCTGGTTATCGCTGTTTTTTTTTTGAGGTTGGCCTCATCGCAACTTTATTTGCGTTGGTGTTTCGCATTTTTTGGGCGTCGCGTTGTTTTTTACGAGGTCATTTGCTGCGTTATCGTGGGACTATCGCATGGTGCCGCCAGGTTGAGAATGCTACGTTAACACGGCGTTGTTTTCCCGCGATGGACTGCGATGTGAGAAGTTGCGTTAAGCTAAACTTGCGGTGGTTATCATACGTTCTTGAGAATATGCCCCAAAGTGTAGTTCTTTTTCATTTAATCTATACTATAAGATTGCATTCTGGTAAACAAGCTGCTTTACACTCCTTCAAGACTAAGCCTGAAGGCTGCTCTCCACAGCTACCACTTGGATAGCTTTCTAAGGTTGTCTGAGACCTCTTAAATCACCATAAAGGTTGTCTGGACTGGTGCAAGGTGCCCACTTACATTAGTGGATAGCATATACCAGGCCAGCTTCTCACAGTAGGACATTAGTTGCTCCCATCAGATTCCAGAACCTTTCATAATAGAAATGTCTTTTTCATTGATTCTTTAAAGTTTGCAAGGGATTCTGAGTAAGAAAACCTGGTGAGAGCCACGGATGTCAACCTGCCGTGGATTTTCCCAAGTGTCTATTTTTCAAAAATGTGCAGGATTACTAGTTTTCCCTAGATGCTGGCAGAGCTAGGGCCCAAAATCCACAGACAGGCACATTGCAAAAATAGGGTCGGTTTTAAGTGGAAAAAAATTGGTGTGTCTATGTTGCATTTTTTCGCCTTTTTTATCCCAGCCACTAGCTCCACACACACAAGTAAGGTAACATTTTTATTGAGGTACTTGTGGAATGCTAGGTGGAAGGAAAATAGTTGCTCCCTGCAGATTCTAGAACTGTGTATCACATAAATATGTGAAGGTTTGACGTCTGCAAGAGCTTCTGGGTAAGAAAACCTGGTGAGAGTCACGTAGGTCACGCCACCCTGGATTTACCCAGGTGTCTAGGTTTCAATAATGTGTAGGTTTGCTAGGTTTCCCTAGGTTCCAGCTGAGCGTTGGCCCAAAATACACAGCTAGGCACATTGCAAAAATAGGGTCAGTATTCAGTTGAAAAATGTGATGTGTCCATGTTGTGTTTTGTGGCCTTTCCTGTATCCACCAGTAGCCCTACCCACGCAAGTGAGGCACCATTTTTATCACAGACTTGGGAGAATGGTATCTGGTAGTAAATTAGTTGCTCCCTGCAAAAAACAGAACTTTCCATCACAGAAATGAGAGGAAAATGTGTTTTTTAGTGAAAGTGAGTTTTTCAAGGGCTTCTGGGTAAGAAAACCTGTTGAGAGCCATGCACGTTGCCACACCCTGGATTACCCGATGTGACTAATTTTCAAAAATATGCAGGTTTGATAGGTTTTCCTAAGTGCCAGCTGAACTAAGGCCCAAATTCCACAGTTAGGCACATTGCAAAAATAGGGTCAGTTTTCAGTGAAAAATATGGTGTGTCCTTTTTGCATTTTGGCGCTTTCCCAGTCGCAGCCACTAGCCCTACCCAAACATCTGAGGTACCATTTTTATCTAGCGACTTGGGGAAATGGTATGTGGTAGGAAAGTAGTTGCTCCCTACAGATTCCAGAACATTTCATCACACAAATGTGAGGAAAATGTGTTTTTAGTGAAGGTTTAAAATTTGCAAGGGCTCTGGGTAAGAAAAGCTGACGAGAGACATGCAAGTCACCCAATCCTGGATTCCCACAGGTGTCTAATTTTCAAAACTGTGCAGGTTTGGTATCTTTGTCTAGGTGCCGGATGAAAAAAACACAGGTTTCAGGGACGTTATAGTTAGGCTGACATTTCACTCATACAAAACCAGAGAAATGTGTCCGTTATAGTTAGCTGAGCGAACTATAACTTGCGCCCCCGCAATGCACTGCTGATGACATCATATATTACATCACTCATGACATGGTCAGTGACATCACTGATGACATCTCAAATGATATCACTGATGACATCACTGATGACATCATCCAGTGACTGAGTGTTTCTAAAAAGTTTAAGAATGTTATATATATACGTCAAGGTGTATTGAAGAATGAGTGGGTGTATGAGTGTCTGAATGGATGATTTAGTGGGGGCGTGACTGACTGTATAAGTGAGTGATTGAATGTGTCTTAGTTAATGCATGGGAGAATGACTGATCTGTGTGAATGTCTTGATCAGTCTGTCAGTTGATTTGTAAGTGGCTGCATGGGTTGGTGAGTAGCTACATGAGTGTCTATATGGGTTAATGATTGGTTGTCTGAGTACCTGTATGGGTGCCTGAGTGTCTGTGTGGGTGGGGGTGTGTGTAACTCCCTGCATGGATGTGTGAGTGGGTGATTCACTGGGTGTATGGGTTCATGAGTGCATCTATGAGGGACTGTATGGGTGAGTGAGTGTTCGTATGGCTGTGTTCATTAGTGAGTGGATATCGCAGTGGTATATGTGTGAGTAACTACATATGTGAAAGGCAGTATATGCAAATGTTGGAGTATATAAGTGACTATATGTGAGAGTGAGGATAGTGAGAGTGACTGTATGAATGTGTGCTTGTGTCAGTGATTATATAAGAGAGTAAGTATGTGTTAGTATCTGTATGAATAAGTAAGGTGGTGTGCATATAACTGTATAGGTGAGTAAATGGCAATGTGATTGATATTTTGTGTGACTGACTAAGTGTGTGAGTAACTGTATGGGTGAGTGGCAGTGTGTGAGTGTCTGTATGGGTATATGATTGCATATATCAGTAGCTGTATAGATGAGTGATTGTGGGAATGGGTGACTGTATGGGTGAGTGAGTGGATGTGGGTACACCTATGAATCAGTGAGTGGGTATGTACTAACTGGTATTGGTGTGTCTATGGTTTTGAGAATGGTAGTCTGTATTTTAGAGTGGGTGTATCAAAGGTTACATTAGGATATGAAGAGGTGCATCAGATATTAAGTGGATGATGTCATCAGTGATGTCATTTGAGATGTCATAAGTGATGTCACTGACCATGTCATGAGTGATGTAATATGTGATGTACGAGTGAAATGTCAGCCTAACTATACACTCCCTGAAACCTGTGGTTTTTTTCAGTGAATTTCTAAAGTTTTTTAAATGCTAATTCCTAACTATAACTTCCTTGAAACCTCTGTTTTTTCAGTGAATTTCTAAGGTTTTTTAAATGCTAATTTTTAACTATAAAGTCCCTGAAACCTCTGGGTTTTTTTTTAGTGAATTTCTAAGGTTTTTTAAATTCTAATTTCTCACTATGCCATAGATAGGACATGTGCAGAAAGAGGAAGAAAGCCGCAGAAAAAACCAAGAGAAGTACAGAAAAAGGCAAGAGAGGTACAGAACGAGGAAGAAAGGTACAGAAAGACGCAAGAGAAATGCAGCTAGAACCAACAGAGGTACAGAAAGAGGCCTACTTTGACTGTACCTTACAACAAACTCATACAAAGTAGCATAATCACTAATCCTTCTCCCAAGATGTCTTAACCCTCACTTTTCTCTTGAAGGTTCACTATTAATCGACTGCTCAGAATGTTAGGCCTACTAAATATAAAACAGCAATACTAAGCATATCACTGTTGTAAGTCGGACCAAATTTGTGAAGGTATGCATGCGTGTCTCTGCTTTTACCTAGTGACATTTTACATAAAAATAAACATACAAATACTTGAATACCTGTGTTTCAAACAGCATACTCTGTAAATTTGTGTACAAAAAGGTGTATGCATTTCTTTCTGCTCACAATACAGGGCACATCGGTATTCAATAGTATATTTAAGGGGCTCTATAACACATAGATACATAAGACATGTCTGCCTGTGCAACCGAATAACAGAGCAGAACTGAGAAGATTTGACCACCTATAGAAGTTACCCGCTTTTAAGCTACCATCTTCAGATGCATAACACATGTAAGAATACATGTACAAGTAGACATATACCCCAGTCACGAGAGCACGCAGACCTTTAAACTTGACAGCTTGCACTTCCCATTTGAGTACAGAAAGAGTTGAGAGAAGTTCAGAAAGAAGCAAGAGAGTTGCAGAAAGAGGCAAAAGAGGTGCAGAAAGAGGGAACAGGGGTATAGACAGAGGCAAGAAAGATGCAGAACGAGGGAAGAGGGGTACAGAAAGAAGCAACAGTGGTGCAGAGGTAGGCAAGAGAAGTGTAGAAAGAGGCAAGAGGGGTACAGCAATTTGCAAGAGAGGTGCAGAAAGAATCAAGAGCAGTGCAGAAAGAACCAACAGAGGTGCAGAAACAGACAAGAGGGGTGCAGAAAGAGGCAAGAGAAGTGCAGAAAGAAGCAACAGATGTGCAGAAGGAGACAAGAGAACAGCAGAAAGAGGTAAGAGAGTACAGAAACAGGCAAGAGAGGTGCAGACAAAGGGAAAAGGGGTGCAGTAAGAGGCAAGAGAGATGCAGAAAGAGGGAAGAAGGGTGCAGATAGAGGCAAGAGGGGTGCAGAAAGTAGCAACAGAGGTGCAAAAATAGGCAAGAAGGGTGCAGAAAAAGGCAAGAGAAGTGCAGAAAGAAGCAACAGAGGTGCATAAGGAGGCAAGAAAAGTGCAGAAAGAGGCAAGAGAGTTGCAGAACAGGAAAAAGAGGTACAGAAAGAAGTAAGTGCAGTGCAGAAAAAACCAACAGAGGTGCAGAAGGAGGCAAGAGGGGTGCAGAAAGAAGCAAGAGAGGTACAGAAAGAAGCAACAGAAGTGCAGAAAGAAGAACAGAGGTGCAGAAAGACGAAGAGAGGGGTACAGAAAGAAGCAAGAGAGTTGCAGAAACAGGCAAATGAAGTGCAGATAGAGGCAAGAGGGGTGCAGAAAGAGGCAAGAGAGGTGCAGAAAGAAGGAGGAAAGGTGCAGAAAGAGGCAAGAGGGGTGCAGAAAGAAGCAAGAGGTGCAGAAAGAAACAAGAGAAGAGCAGAAAAAGGCAAGAGAAGAGCAGAAAAGGGCAAGAGATTCACAGAAAAAGGCAAAAGAGGTGCAGAAAGAAGAGAGAGCAGTGCAGAAAGAACCAACAGAGGTGCAGAAAGATGCAAGAGGGGTGCAGATAGAGGCAAGAGAAGTACAGAAAGAAGCAACAGATGTGCAGAAGGAGACAGGAGAACAGCAGAAAGATGCAAGAGAGTAGAGAAACAGGCAAGAGAGGTGCAGAAAAAGGGGACAGGGGTACAGACAGAGGCAAGAGGGGTATAGGAGAGAAGGATCTGCTTCACATGGGTACCCCCACCTTTTGCTGATACTTCACTGTTTTTTTACTTTAGTCTGGCTGGGGCCCTGCTAATCAGAACCCCAGCCTAGCTGCTTTCTCTCTAAAATGGTTTCCATGTACCTTAGGTACATCTTTGATTGGATTCTGGAGTGCCCTTATAAGTCCCTAGTATATGGTATACTATGTACCCAGGGCATAGTTACCCCAGAGGCCTACCAGGGGCTGAAGCATATATTATGCAACCCCTGGGAAGCCCTCCAAAAAGACACCACAGGTCTGCTACTGCAGCCTGGGTAAGGTGGTGCATGCACCCCTTACTGTGGTATAGGCTACCTATATCACTACCATTGCACACACATATAAACCTATAAGTCACTCCTATGGCAGGCCTTAACAATCCTGAAGGCAGAGTGCTTGGTTTTTATGTGAGAGGGTGCCCCTGCATGAGCAGAGCCCCTCTGCAGCGTTCAGAGTCAATCCTCTGGTGCTGTTTGTGGTGCAGCCTGACCATATACTCTTAAGTGCATTATAACATCGCGTTAAATGCTAACTTTGGGATGGCTGCACGGAAACATGTCATGTTTTGTGTCAAACACCTTGGACTACTACCCCCCGCCAGTTCTGGCAGCGGGGGTAGCATTCTACCCTTCTAGAGGGAGAGACATGTACACACCGGCATACCCGGTATTAACTTTTCAGAGCCCTGGCATCACAAAATGGATGCCGCTGCCACAGACACAGGTCTGGCCTCCTGCTGCTGACCGAAACTCCGGCAGGGACAATAGGTTTCCTTTCGCAGGGAGGTGTAACCACCTCCCCAGACAGGATAGTGTGTATTGGGGCTGGGCGGGAGCACTCTCTGGTGCTTTGAAGTCCGGCACAGGGGGCACATTTGGTGTCCCTGTGCATAGTCCAGTTCAAACCGGTTGCAGGGGCTACCTGCCCCTGCTCTGGCATGAAACTGGACAAAGGGAATGGGTGTAACCACCCCTCTTCCCTGACCCTCCCATAGGTGGGTCCCCAGAGTATGTCCAACCCCCTAACTTAGTATAAGTATGGGACCCCAGTCCTTAGGACTTTAGATTATCCCTGGATGAAACTCTGAATGTGAATCCTGGACCTTCAATGCTCTACTTGAAGATTAGAGGACTGAAGAATCTCCCTTGGGGTCAAGGAGTGACTCCCCTGCTTGGCAGGCACCAAAGAAGCAACTGTCTGGTCTGCATCGCTGAAGCTCCCGCCGGACACCAAAGTCTTTGCATCACCAGAGGTGGATTTCCAGACTTCCCCGAGGCTGCCCTGAGACCCCAGCGAAGCTGAGGCACATAGATGTCGTGGGTAATGTGGAACCGTGACCCCTGGACACCGAGAACTTTTACAAGTGCATCCTCTTTCTGGTCTTCCTTGAAGTTGTGCTTTGGGCTCCAAGTAGCCCCCACCACGAGCACCAACTGCACTGAAGATCTCTGGCCTCCACTCCATGAGTGTCCTGTGAGCCAGCTCCAAGTGCGTCCACTCGAGGCTCCTTCGCGATTGCTAGTCCGTTGGCTAGTGGGTCCTCCTGAAGGCAACTCTTCTTCTGCTTGAGCTTTCCTGGTTGCTCCAGATGTGCTCTGACTTACCTTCGCGGGGTGAGTCCCTCAGACCTTGCTGGTCTGCACCAAAGTCTTTTCTCTGTTTCTATGTGACTTGCCGTTGCCAAGGCTTGTTGGGTCCAATCTGGTCGCCGACACCCCAGCACTCGACAGACATTGTGGGACAGCTCAAATCCGGCTCCTGGTTGTCGTCGACACCTCCTGGACCTCGTGGCTGAAGAGTCAAGACACCCGTCAACCTACCTGAAGCACCCGACATCGGAGGGCATCTGCTCATCGCCTTCCTGGTCATTGGCTAGTGACCCAGACTCTGTCCCCTCTGCTTTCAGGTTCTTCAGATCTCCAATCCATCCTTGGATCCACCCGGACACTTTCGACTTGGTCGCTAGCAGCACTTTGCAGCAGATCGCCATTGAAATCGACGACGAAACCCGACTCCAAAAGATACCTATGCACCTGGCTTCCCTGGGTGAGGTAACTCGAGTACTCTGGTGCTCCCGTGGGTATTGACTCTAGAACTGCCTAGTTCTAAAGGGGTTTGCTCCAAGTCCTCTTCTAAGTGTCCTTTTCTTTTAAAAACCTAACCGCGACTTTCCCCATAGAAGTTAACGGTGATTCGCGGCTGTGTTCCCACACTGCATGCGTCCCCCGTGGGTCCCCTGTGTCAATACCTTGGGTGGTTCCTTGTGGTCCAAGCACTTCTACAGGCTCTAGGCCTTGTGTCTAGCTCAGTCGTGGTTCTTATACCACTTTTTTGGTATATGATTTGGTACGCCCCTAGGGTCCAAACGTGTATTTGTGCTATTACTGTGGATAACTGACTTGTAACCTATGTACTTCGAACTCTAGCCTCATAAAGAGACTAGAGGGGTGTGTTTAAGACTAAATACATATATTTTATATATATACCTGGTGTGGTCCTCTTTCATTTGGTCACTCAAGAGATTATAGAGTGGTAAAACAATCTGCTTTACATTCCTTCAAGACTTAGCCTGAAGGCTGCTCTCCATAGCTACCACTAGGATAGCTTTCAATAAAGGTTGTCTTTAACCTATCTCTATGAGGGGTTGTTTGGACTGGTACAAGGTGCCCACTTTAATTAGTGGTCTGCATATACCAGGCCAACTTCTCACAAGGGGTGTAGATAGAAGCAAGAGAGGTGCAGAAAGAAGCAACAGAGGTGCAGAAGGAGGCAAAAGAAGTACATAAAGAGGCAAGTGATTTGCAGAAACAGGAAAAAGAGGTGCAGAAAGAAGTAAGAGCAGTGCAGAAAGAACCAACAGAGGTGCAGAAGGAGTCAAGGGGTGCAGAAAGAGGCAAGGGGGTGCAGAAATTTGCAAGAGAGGTCAAGAAACATGCAAGAGCTGTGCAGAAAGAACCAACAGAGGTGCAGAAACAGAAAAGAGGGGTACAAAAAGAGTCAAGAGAAGTGCAGAAACATGCAAGAGAAGTGCAGAAAAAGGGAACGGGTACAGAAAGAGGAAAGAGAGGTGAAGAAGGGTGCAGAAAGAGGCAATAGGGGGGCAGGAAGAAGTAACAGAGGTGCAGAAATAAGCAAGAGAAGTGCAGAAAGAAGCAGGAGAGGTGCAGAAAGAAGCAGGAGAGGTGCAGAAAGAGGCAAGAGGAGTGCAGAAAGAGGCAAGGAAGTGCAGAAGAAGGCAAGAGAAGAGCAGAAAAGGGCAAGAGATTCACAGAAAAAGGCAAAAGAGGTGCAAAAAGAAGAGAGAGCAGTGCAGAGAGAACCAACAGAGGTGCAGAAAGAGGCATGACTGTGCAGAAAGAGGCAAGAGAGGTACAGAAAGAAGCAACAGAAGTGCAGAAAGAACAACAGAGGTGCAGAAAGATGAAGAGAGGGTACAGAAAGAAGCAAGAGAGTTGCAGAAACAGGCAAAAGAAGTGCAGAAAGAGGCAAGAGGGGTGCAGAAAGAGGCAAGAGAGGTGCAGAAAGAGGCAAGAGAGGTGCAGAAAGAGGCAAGAGAGGTGCATAAAGAAGGAGGAAAGGTGCAGAAAGAGGCAAGAGGGGTGCAGAAAGAAGCAAGAGGTGCAGAAAGAAACAAGAGGTGCAGAAAGAAACAAGAGAATAGCAGAAAAAGGCAAGAGATTCACAGAAAAAGGCAAATGAGGTGCAGAAAGAAGAGAGCAGTGCAGAAAGAACCAACAGAGGTGCAGAAAAAGGCAAGAGGGTACAGAAAGAGTCAAGAGAAGTGCAGAAAGAAGCAAAAGAGGTGCATAATGAGGCAAGAGAGGTGCAGAAAGAGGCAAGAGGGGTGCAGAACTTTACAAGACAGGTGCAGAAAGAAGCAAGAGAGGTGCAGAAAGTAGCAAGAGAAGTGCAGAAATAATAAACAGAGGTGCAGAAAGAGGCAAGAGAAGTGCAGAAAGAAGCAACAGAGGTGCAGAAAGAGGTAAGAGATGTGTAGAAAGAAGCAAGAGAGGAACAGAAAGAAGCAACAGAAGTGCAGAAAGAACAACAGAGGTACAGAAAGACAAAGAGAGGGGTAAAGAAAGAAGCAAGAGAGTTGCAGAAACATGCAAAAGAAGTGCAGAAAGAGGCAAGAGGGGTGCAGAAAGAGGCAAGAGTTGCAGAAAGAGGCAAGAGAGGTGCACAAAGACAAAGGAAAGGTGCAGAAAGAGGCAATAGGGGTACAGAAAGAAGCAACAAGTGCAGAAAGAAACAAGAGAAGTGCAGAAACAAGCAACAGAGGTGCAGAAAGAGGCAACAGAGATGCAGAAGGAGGCTAGAGAAGTGCAGAAAGAGGCAAGTGAGTTGCAGAAACAGGAAAACGAGGTGCAGAAAGAAGTAAGAGCAGTGCAGAAAGAACCAACAGAGGTGCAGAAGGGGGCAAGGGGTGCAGAAAGAACCAACAAAGATGCAGAAACATACAAGAGGGGTACAGAAAAAGTCAAGAGATGTACAGAAACATGCAAGAGAGGTGCAGAAAGAAGAAAGAGAGGTGCATGAAGAGGGAAGAAGGGTGCAGAAAGAGGCAAGAGTGTGCAGAAAGAGGCAAGAGGAGTGCATAAAGAAGCAAAAGAGGTGCAGAAAGAGGTAAGAGGGGTGCAGAACTTTACAAGAGAGGTGCAGAAAGAAGCAAGAGAGGTGCAGAAAGTAGCAAGAGAAGTGCAGAAAGAAGAAACAGAGGTGCAGAAAGAGGCAAGAGGGGTGCAGAACTTTACAAGAGAAGTGCAGAAAGAAGCAATAGAGGTGCAGAAAGAGGTAAGAGAGGTGCAGAAAGAAGCAAGAGAGGTACAGAAATAAGCATGAGAAGTGCAGAAAGAACCAACAGAGGTGCAGAAAGAGGCAAGAGGGTGCAGAAAGTGGCAAGAGGAGTGTATAAAGAGGCAAAAGAGGTGCAGAAAGAGGCAAGAGGGGTGCATAACTTTACAAGAGAGGTTCAGAAAGTAGCAAGAGAAGTGCAGAAAGAAGAAACAGAGGTGCAGAAAAAGGCAAGAGGGGTGCAGAACTTTACAAGAGAGGTGCAGAAAGAAGCAGGAGAGGTGCAGAAAGAGGCAAGAGAAGAGCAGAAAAGGGCAAGAGATTCACAGAAAAAGGCAAAAGAGGTGCAAAAAGAAGAGAGAGCAGTGCAGAGAGAACCAACAGAGGTGCAGAAAGAGGCATGACGGTGCAGAAAGAGGCAAGAGAGGTGCAGAAAGAGGCAAGAGAGGTACAGAAAGAAGCAACAGAAGTGCAGAAAGAACAACAGAGGTGCAGAAAGATGAAGAGAGGGTACAGAAAGAAGCAAGAGAGTTGCAGAAACAGGCAAAAGAAGTGCAGAAAGAGGCAAGAGGGGTGCAGAAAGAGGCAAGAG
Source organism: Calotriton arnoldi (assembly GCA_963921515.1). Taxonomy (NCBI): domain Eukaryota; kingdom Metazoa; phylum Chordata; class Amphibia; order Caudata; family Salamandridae; genus Calotriton; species Calotriton arnoldi. Next base: position 245,632 of record CAWUFW010012388.1, on the reverse strand, counting down.
AGGTGCAGAAAGAGGCAAGAGAGGTGCAGAAAGAGGCAAGAGAGGTGCATAAAGAAGGAGGAAAGGTGCAGAAAGAGGCAAGAGGGGTGCAGAAAGAAGCAAGAGGTGCAGAAAGAAACAAGAGAATAGCAGAAAAAGGCAAGAGATTCACAGAAAAAGGCAAATGAGGTGCAGAAAGAAGAGAGAGCAGTGCAGAAAAAGGCAAGAGGGTACAGAAAGAGTCAAGAGAAGTGCAGAAAGAAGCAAAAGAGGTGCATAATGAGGCAAGAGGAGTGCATAATGAGGCAAGAGAGGTGCAGAAAGAGGCAAGAGGGGTGCAGAACTTTACAAGACAGGTGCAGAAAGAAGCAAGAGAGGTGCAGAAAGTAGCAAGAGAAGTGCAGAAATAATAAACAGAGGTGCAGAAAGAGGCAAGAGAAGTGCAGAAAGAAGCAACAGAGGTGCAGAAAGAGGTAAGAGATGTGCAGAAAGAAGCAAGAGAGGCACAGAAAGAAGCAACAGAAGTGCAGAAAGAACAACAGAGGTACAGAAAGACGAAGAGAGGGGTAAAGAAGAAGCAAGAGAGTTGCAGAAACATGCAAAAGAAGTGCAGAAAGAGGCAAGAGGGGTGCAGAAAGAGGCAAGAGTTGCAGAAAGAGGCAAGAGAGGTGCACAAAGACAAAGGAAAGGTGCAGAAAGAGGCAATAGGGGTACAGAAAGAAGCAACAAGTGCAGAAAGAAACAAGAGAAGTGCAGAAACAAGCAACAGAGGTGCAGAAAGAGGCAACAGAGATGCAGACGGAGGCTAGAGAAGTGCAGAAAGAGGCAAGTGAGTTGCAGAAACAGGAAAACGAGGTGCAGAAAGAAGTAAGAACAGTGCAGAAAGAACCAACAGAGGTGCAGAAGGGGGCAAGGGGTGCAGAAAGAGGCAAGAGGGGTACAGAAATTTGCAAGAAAGGGCCAGAATGAAGCAAGAGCAGTGCAGAAAGAACCAACAAAGATGCAGAAACATACAAGAGGGGTACAGAAAAAGTCAAGAGATGTACAGAAACATGCAAGAGAGGTGCAGAAAGAAGAAAGAGAGGTGCATGAAGAGGGAAGAAGGGTGCAGAAAGAGGCAAGAATGTGCAGAAAGAGGCAAGAGGAGTGCATAAAGAAGCAAAAGAGGTGCAGAAAGAGGCAAGAGGGGTGCAGAACTTTACAAGAGAGGTGCAGAAAGAAGCAAGAGAGGTGCAGAAAGTAGCAAGAGAAGTGCAGAAAGAAGAAACAGAGGTGCAGAAAGAGGCAAGAGGGGTGCAGAACTTTACAAGAGAGGTGCAGAAAGAAGCAAGAGAGGTGCAGAAAGTAGCAAGAGAAGTGCAGAAAGAAGAAACAGAGGTGCAGAAAGAGGCAAGAGGGGTGCAGAACTTTACAAGAGAAGTGCAGAAAGAAGCAATAGAGGTGCAGAAAGAGGTAAGAGGTGCAGAAAGAAGCAAGAGAGGTACAGAAATAAGCATGAGAAGTGCAGAAAGAACCAACAGAGGTGCAGAAAGAGGCAAGAGGGTGCAGAAAGTGGCAAGAGGAGTGTATAAAGAGGCAAGAGAGGTGCAGAAAGAAGCAAGAGAGGTGCAGAAAGTAGCAAGAGAAGTGCAGAAAGAAGAAACAGAGGTGCAGAAAAAGGCAAGAGGGGTGCAGAACTTTACAAGAGAGGTGCAGAAAGAAGCAAGAGAGGTGCAGAAAGTAGCAAGAGAAGTGCAGAAAGAAGAAACAGAGGTGCAGAAACAGGCAAGAGGGGTGCAGAACTTTACAAGAGAAGTGCAGAAAGAAGCAATAGAGGTGCAGAAAGAGGTAAGAGAGGTGCAGAAAGAAGCAAGAGAGGTGCAGAAAGAAGCAAGAGAGGTACAGAGAGAAGCAACAGAAGTGCAGAAAGAAGCAACAGAGGTACCAAAAGATGCAATAGGGGTACAGAAAGAAACAAGAGAGTTGCAGAAACAGGCAAAAGAAGTGCAGAAAGAGGCAAGAGGGGTGCAGAAAGAGGCAAGAGAGGTGGAGAAAGAGGCAAGAGAGGTACACAAAGAGGGAGGAAGGGTGCAGAGAGAGGCAAGAATGGTGCAGAAAGAAGCAAGAGAGGTGCAGAAAGAAGCAAGAGAAGTGCAGAAACAAGCAACAGAGGTGCAGAAAGAGACAAGAGGGGTGCAGAAAGAGGCAAGAGAAGTGCAGAAAGAAGCAACGGAGGTACAGAAAGAAGCAAGAGAAGTGTAGAAAGAGGCAAGAGAGTGCGCAGAAACAGGCAAAAGAGGTGCAGAAAAAGTTAACAGGGGTGGAGAAAGAGGCACAAGAGGTGCAGAAAGAAGCAAGAGAGGTGCAGAAGGAGTCAAGAGAAGTGCAGAAAGAGGCAAGAGAGTTGCATAAACAGGCAAAAGAGGTGCAGAAAGAAGCAAGAGCAGTGCAGAAAGAACCAAGAGAGGTGCAGAAGGAGTCAAGAGGGTTCTGAAAGATGCAAGAGGGGTGCAGAAATTTGCAAGAGAGGTGCAGAGAGAAGCAAGAGCAGTGCAGAAAGAAACAACAGAGGTGCAGAAGGAGGCAAGAGGGGTACAGAAAGAGGCAAAAGAAGTGGAGAAACAAGCATAAGATGTGCAGAAAAAGGCAAGATGGGTGAAGAAAGAGGCAAGAGAGGTGCAGAAAGAGGCAAGAGGGGCGCAGAAAGAAGCAAGAGAGGTGTAGAAAGAAGCAAGAGAAATGCAGAAAGGAGCAACAGGTGTAGAAAGAGGCAAGAGAGGTGCATAAGGAAGCAACAGAGGTGCAGATAGAAGCAAGAAAAGTGCAGAAAGAGGCAAGAGTTACAGAATTAGGCAAAAGAGGTGCAGAAACAGGGAACATGGGTGCAGACAGAGGCAAGAGAGGTGCATAAAGAGGCAAGAGGTGCTGAGAGAGGCAAGAGGGGTGCAGAAAGAGGCAAGACGATTGCAGACATTTGCAAGAGAGGTCCAGAAAGAAGCAAGAGCAGTGCAGAAAGAACCAACAGAGGTGCTGAAACAGACAAGAGGGGTGCAGAAAGAGGCAAGTGAAGTGCAGAAACAGGCAAGAGAGGTGCATAAAAAGGGAACAGGGGTGCAGAAAGAGGCAATAGAGGTGCAGAAAGAGGGAAGAAGGGTGCAGAAAGAGGCAAGAGGGGTGCAGAAAGAGGCAACCGAGGTGCAGAAAGAGGCAAGAGGGGTGCAGAAAGAGGCAAGAGAGGTACAGAAAGAAACAAGAGAAGTGCAGAAACATGCAAGAGAAGTGCAGAAAAAGGAAACGGTTACAGAAAGAGGAAAGAGGTGCATAAAGAGGGAAGAAGGGTGCAGAAAGAGGCAATAGGGGGCAGAAAGAAGCAAGAGAGGTGCAGAAATAAGCAAGAGAAGTGCAGAAAGATGCTCGAGAGGTGCAGAAGAAGGCAAGAGAAGAGCAGGAAAAGGCAAGAGATTCACAGAAAAAGGCAAAAGAGGTGCAGAAAGAAGAGAGAGCAGTGCAGAAAGAACAAACAGAGGTGCAGAAAGAGGCAAGAAGGTGCAGAAAGAGGCAAGAGAGGTGCAGAAAGAGGCAAGAGGGGTGCAGAACTTTACAAGAGAGGTGCAGAATGAAGCAAGAGAGGTGCTGAAAGTAGCAAGAGAAGTGCAGAAAGAAGAAACAGAGGTGCAGGAAGAGGGATGCAGAAAGAGGCAAGAGAAGTGCAGAAAGAAGCAACAGAGGTGCAGAAAGAGTTAAGAGAGGTGCAGAAAGAAGCAGGAGAGGTACAGAAAGAAGCAACAGAAGTGCAGAAAGAACAACAGAGGTATAGAAAGACGAAGAGAGTGGTACAGAAAGAAGCAAGAGAGTTGCAGAAACAGGCAAAAGAAGTACAGAAAGAGGAAAGAGGGGTGCAGAAAGAAGCAAGAGGTGCAAAAAGAAACAAGAGAAGAGCAGAAAAAGGCAAGAGATTCACAGAAAAAGGCAAAAGAGGTGCAGAAAGAAGAGAGAGCAGTGCAGAAAGAACCAACAGAGGTGCAGAAAGAAGCAAGAGGGTGCATAAAGAGGCAAGAGAAGTGCAGAAAGAAGCAAAAGAGGTACAGAAAGAGGCAAGAGGGGTGCAGAATAAGGCACGAGAGGTGCAGAAAGAGGCAAGAGGCATGCAGAACTTTACAAGAGAGGTGCAGAAAGAAGCAAGAGAGGTGCAGAAAGTAGCAAGAGAAGTGCAGAAAGAAGAAACAGGTGCAGAAAGAGGTAAGAGGGATACAGAAAGAGGCAAGAGGAGAAGTGCAGAAAGAAGCAACAGAGGTGCAGAAAGAAGCAACAGAGGTGCAGAAAGAGGTAAGAGAGGCGCAGAAAGAAGCAAGAGAGGCACAGAAAGAAGCAACAAAAGTGCAGAAAGAACAACAGAGGTACAGAAAGACAAAAAGAGGGGTACAGAAAGAAGCAAGAGAGTTGCAGAAACAGTCAAAAGAAGTGCAGAAAGAGGCAAGAGCGGTACAGAAAGAGGCAAGAGGTACAGAAAGAGGCAAGAGAGGTGCACAAAGAGGGAGGAAAGGTGCAGAAGAGGCAAGAGAGGTACAGAAAGAAGCAAGAGGTACAGAAAGAAACAAGAGAAGTGCAGAAACAAGCAACAAAGGTGCAGAAAGAGGCAAGTGAGGTGCAGAAAGAGGCAAGAGAAGTGCAGAAAGAAGCAACAGAGGTACAGAAAGAGGTAAGAGAAATGTAGAAAGAGGCAGGAGGGGTACAGAACTTTACAAGAGAGGTGCAGAAAGTAGCAAGAGAGGTGCAGAAAGTAGCAAGAGAAGTGCAGAAAGAAGAAACAGGTGCAGAAAGAGGTAAGAGGGATACAGAAAGAGGCAATAGGAGAAGTGCAGAAAGAAGCAACAGAGGTGCAGAAAGAGGTAAAAGAGGTGCAGAAAGAAGCAAGAGAGGCACAGAAAGAAGCAACAGAAGTGCAGAAAGAACAACAGAGGTACAGAAAGACAAAGAGAGGGGTACATAAAGAAGCAAGAGAGTTGCAGAAACAGCCAAAAGAAGTGCAGAAAGAGGCAAGAGCAGTACAGAAAGAGGCAAGAGGTGCAGAAAGAGGCAAGAGAGGTGCACAAAGAGTGAGGAAAGGTGCAGAAAGAGGCAAGAGGGGTGCAGAAAGAAGCAAGAGGTGCAGAAAGAAACAAGAGAAGTGCAGAAACAAGCAACAGAGGTGAGGAAAGAGGCAAGAGAAGTGCAGAAAGAAGCAACGGAGGTACAGAAATAGGTAAGAGAAGTGTAGAAAGAGGCAAGAGAGTTGCAGAAATAGGCAAAAGAGGTGCAGAAAGAGGGAACAGGGCTGCAGACAGAGGCAAAAGAGCTGCAGAAAGAGGCAAGAGGGGTGCAAAAATTTGCAAGAGAGGCACAGAAAGAAGCAAGAGCAATGCAGAAAGAATCAACAGAGGTGCAGAAGGAGGCAAGAGGGGTGCAGAAGAGGCAAGAGAGGTACCGAAATTTGCAAGAGAGGTGCAGAAAGAAGCAAGAGCAGTGCAGAAAGATCCAACAGAGGTGCAGAAGGAGGCAAGAGGGGTACAGAAAGAGGCAAAAGAAGTAGAGAAACAAGCAAAAGAGGTGCAGAAAGAGGCAAGAGGGGTGCAGAAAGAGGCAAGAGGGGTGCAGAGAGAGGCAAGATGGGTGCAGAAAGAAGCAAGAGAGGTGTAGAAAAAAGCAAGGGAAATGCAGAAAGAGGCAACAGAGGTGTAGAAAGAGGCAAGAGGGGTGCAGAAAGAGGCAAGAGGTACAGAAGGAAGCAACAGAGGTACAAAAAGAGGCAGGAAAAGTGCAGAAAGAGGCAAGAGAGTTATAGAATCAGGCAAAATAGGTGCAGAAAGAGGGAACATGGGTGCAGACAGAGGCAAGAGAGGTGCAGAAAGAACCAACAGAGGTGCAGAAAGAGGCAAGAGGGGTGCTGACATTTTCAAGAGAGGTCCAGAAATAAGCAGGAGCAGTGCAGAAAGAACCAACAGAGATCCGGAAACAGACAAGAGGGGTGCAGAAAGAGGCAAGAGAAGTGCAGAAACAGGCAAGAGAGGTGCAGAAAAAGGGAACAGGAGTGCAGAAAGAGGGAATAAGGGTGCAGAAAGAAGCAAGAGGTGCAGAAAGAAACAAGAGAAGAAAAAGGCAAGAGATTCACGGAAAAAGGCAAAAGAGGTACAGAAAGAAGAGAGAGCAGCGCAGAAAGAACCAACAGAGGTGCAGAAAGAAGCAAGAGGGTGCAGAAAGAGGCAAGAGAAGTGCAGAAAGAAGCAAAAGAGGTGCAGAAAGAGGCAAGAGGGGTGCATAAGGAGGCAAGAGAGGTGCAGAAAGAGGCAAGAGGTTTGCAGAACTTTACAAGAGAGGTGCAGAAAGAAGCAAGAGAGGTGCAGAAAGTAGCAAGAGAAGTGCAGAAAGAAGAAACAGGTGCAGAAAGAGGTAAGAGGGATACAGAAAGAGGCAAGAGAAGTGCAGAAAGAAGCAACAGAGGTGCAGAAAGAGGTAAGAGAGGTGCAGAAAGAAGCAACAGAAGTGCAGAAATTTAAACATAGTGGCGTGCCTGGGGAGTTCCATATGGGGGCACTAGCACATTAATATGGAATTTTAAACAGATTCCTCTTCTGGAACCATAAATCACAGGCCGACCGTATCACCTTCAATTTGATTTTTTTAAAGAATTTGGGATGGCCGATTTAAAAGCAGCCCATCGCCCCCTGCGGTATACTGTTGGACATAGCTAAAAGGTAAGGTGTAAAATACATGGAATCAAGAAGGAGAGATCTTATGTTCTTAAAAAGGAAAGCCCAACTATAGAACCCAAAATCCTGGCTAGCTATTCCCCCGGCTGCTTTCTCACATCTTAATTTCTTCCATGCAATCCTCACCCCTTTGTCCGCCCAGAGAAAGCTATTAATATCTGATTGCAGCTTTTTTAAGGAAACAGAACTAAATAATAAGGGGATTGCATCAAAAATAAATGTCATTTTGGGAAGGATCGACATTTTAACAAGATTGGAACGACCAAGGATTGACAATGGGAGATTACACCAAGATTTCAATAAATCTCTAATCTCTTTCCTTTTAATCTCTAAGTTAACATGGGCCAAATCATTGATATTCTGAGTGACTTGAATACCCAGGTATCTTATTTGATGGCGTACTAAAGGCGAACTAGATTGCCAATTCCATGTCATAATCTCAGTTTTTTGAGAATTGATTTGATACCCTGATATCTTCCCAAATTCTGTTAGGAGTTGTTCCAATTTTTGCAAGATCTCTGGTGATTCTTTTGTAAAAATCATCAGATCATCAGCATACAGGGCTAGTTTCTTTGACCAACCCCTATATTCAAATGGGACAAAGACATCACTAGACCTAATGATTTGGGCCAGCGGTTCTATATACAGATCAAAGAGGAGAGGGGAGAGGGGACAACCCTGCCTAGTGCCCCGCTCTAAAGTCACTGATTTAGTTAGATTCCCATTGACTATAATCCTAGCTGTAGGAGTTCTGTATATGTTCTTAATAGTTCGTAAAATATTCTCTCCTAAGCCAAATGCTTCAACTAGATGATATAAACAAAGCCAATTCACTCGGTCAAAAGCTTTGGCCGCGTCAAATGCAAAGATTGTAAGTGGTAAGCCATTGGCTGAAGCAATATCAATAGCTCCTATCAACTCATGCGTTAAATCAAGCAGTTGGCGCCCTCTAATAAATCGCTTTTGATCCGAGTGAATTAACTTCCCCATTATATTATTCAGTCTTCCAGCTATAATTTGCGCAAAGATTTTATAGTCGCAATTAAGCAGGGAAATGGGTCTATACGACTCACATTTTTTTTTGTCTTTATTAGGTTTTAAGATCAGAGAAACCGCAGCCTCGTTCCATGAGCTGGGGATTGGAGAATTAGCTAAAAAAATACTATTGAATAATTTCTCTAAGAACGGGGCAAGCGTCTCATTAAGGGCGGAATAAAACTCATTGGGAATAGCATCTAGGCCAGCTGCACTACCTCTCTTTAAGTTTTCCATTACAGTTCTAATTTCAGATAGTGAAAGCTTCTTATTAAGATGTTGTGTCTGATCTTCCGATAATGAGTGGAAGGAGACTTTAGCTAAATAATTTTTAATCTGGGAGTCACTAACTTCTAGATCTTCAGTATACAGATCTTTAAAAAATAATTCGAACTCCTTTTCTATCTTGGCCCTTTCTGAGCATATCTCTCCCGTTTCGAGATTGCATATCTCTTTGATCAAATTTCTGGTTAGATCGACTCGAGATTTCCAGGCCAATAACTTCCCACTGTCTTCTCCAAATTCATAATTAGCCAATCTGCTAACTTCCCATCGCGCCCTAGTAATATTATCGAGATAATCAACCAAATTTTGTCGTTTAGAGAGTAGCTCTAGACTTTCCTCCTTCTGCTCTACACTTCTGCGACTGGAAGTTTGATTAAACGAAGCTCTGCGAATTTCTGCTTCCAGTAACTTAATTTTTTCCTTTTTATCCTTATCAATTTTTGCCGAAAAACCAATAATTCTGACTCTAATATAAGCCTTATAGGCATCCCATATTACCTCTACAGGGGCCGACTGATCATTTACTTAAAAAAAAACAAGGTGTCCGCTTTTAATTGTTCGATCACTGACTCATCTTTGAGGATGACTTTATCAAATGTCCACCTTTTGGTTTCTATATCCCTAGGAAATTTTAGATTTATCTGGACCGCTGAATGATCTGACAGATGTTCTGGAATGTGAGAAACCAACATGACCAGTTCTGTTAACCTAGAATCTATCAAAAAATAGTCTATTCTAGAATGGTGTTTGTATTTTTTATTATGAAATGTAAAATTTTGAGAACCAGTTATAGCCTTATTTTTAATTCTCCAGATATCTACCAGATTTAAATCCCCCATAATAATTTTTATCAGTGATCCCATTTTCGTAGGTATTACTCTTCCCCCTGGACTTATCAAGAGAAGGATTCAGGAGGACATTAAAATCACCACCCATAATAATGGGAAAGCTTGAGTCTAATAAATGATTATAGATCGTTCTAAGAGATGACTCGTCATCTATATTTGGGCCATAGTATCCCACCAAAGTCAACCACTCATTTCGTATCTTTATATCAGTTATAATCCACCTCCCCTTACTGTCTAACTTGGGAGTACCTAAGATAGCTTTTGCATATTTTTTAATAATTATAGCAACACCTTTAGTACAAAAAGGTTGTCTAGTGTGTAGAGAGCTATCGATCCATCTTTGCTTTGCAACAGCCAGCTCCCATTCCTCAGATGTTAAGTGAGTCTCTATGGGAAAATGGATTTCAGAAGTGGGGCCAATTATTGCCTGATAACAACCTTTTGTCATGGGATGAGCTCAACTTTCAAACAAATCAAAGGCTATCAAGATTTAAATTTTATCAGCTCTCCCGCTGGGTCACAAATCAGAAAGGTAATGAAGTTAGTGATGAAGAACTGGAGAGTACGTTTCTAGCACCGATTGGCCAGAGTAAAGAAGTGGCGAACTGGTACTGGACTTTGATTAAAGGAGATCCGCCATCTCTGCCTATGGAGGAGCCCTGGAGAAGAGAACTGCCTTTCAGCGATATTGCATCCTTCTGGCAAGTATCTATATCTATTTTGTGGAGCGTTGTTAAAGCTGCATCATTAAGGAGAAATCATCTGTTCACACTCCACAGAGCTTATTGGACCCCGAAGAGGCTCTCTAAGATGGGAGGTGGCGAAAAGATCTGTGTGAAATGTAACCTGAGAAGCGCAGATGATGTGCATATGTTTATGCAGTGTCCTCGGATCCAGGGCTTCTGGGGGCAAGTTGGTAAGATTATCTCAGAAGTGATGGGCCAAGAAATTCAGGTAAGCCTGGTGTTAATTATTTTTGGAATCTTACCTGATGACAGTAGTACCATTATACTGCCAAAACTCCAAGCTTCATTACTATTTGTTTTAATCTTGCTGGCAAGAAGAGAGATCTGTCTAAATTGGATAGTATCTAATGCTCCAAATATGCTAAATTGGGTGTCTTCTGTTAAAAGAATTCGCAAGTTGGATATGGGCTGTGAAGTGAAGAGGAGAACTAGATTTTGGGGGGTTTGGGATAAGTGGACTAATACTCTGGGTGCCACAACTTCCTAGTATGTAGAATAAGTCCAATGATTATGAAGCAAGTGAGTTTCTGGGATAATGATTTAGGTATAAACCATGGGCCGGATACTATCTCTGACATCCCTAAGTGTTGTGCGGTTGGTGTCTCTTGAATCCTTGGAGGTAGAAAGAATATTGGAGGGTCATACATCCCCTCCACTGGGTCCAGGAGAGTGCCTCGGTTCCACGTTATGACCACTCACTTTATTTCTTTAATGAGGACAAAAAAAAAAAAAAAAAAAACAGAAGTGCAGAAAGAACAACAGATGTACAGAAAGATGAATAAAGGGATACAGAAAGAAGCAAGAGAGTTGCAGAAACAGTCAAAAGAAGTGCAGAAAGAGGCAAGAGGGGTACAGAAAGAGGCAAGAGGTACAGAAAGAGGCAAGAGAGGTGCACAAAGAGGGAAGAAAGGTGCAGAAAGAGGCAAGAGAGGTGCAGAAAGAAGCAAGAGGTGCAGAAAGAAACAAGAGAAGTGCAGAAACAAGCAACAGAGGTGCAGAAAGAGGCAAGAGAGGTGCAGAAACAGTCAAAAGAAGTGCAGAAAGAGGCAAGAGGGGTACAGAAAGAGGCAAGAGGTGCAGAAAGAGTCAAGAGAGGTGCACAAAGAGGGAAGAAAGGTGCATAAAGAGGCAAGAGAGGTGCAGAAAGAAGCAAGAGGTGCAGAAAGAAACAAGAGAAGTGCAGAAACAAGCAACAGAGGTGCAGAAAGAGGCAAGAGAGGTGCAGAAAGAGGCAAGAGAAGTGCAGAAAGAAGCAACGGAGGTACAGAAAGAGGTAGGAGAAGTGTAGAAAGAGGCAAGAGAGTTGAAGAAACAGGCAAAAGAGGTGCAGAAAGAGGGAACAGGGGTGCAGAAAGAGGCAAGAGAGCTGCAGAAAGAGGCAAGAGGGGTGCAGAAATTTGCAAGAGCAGTACAGAAAGAAGCAAGAGCAATGCAGAAAGAACCAACAGAGGTGCAGAAGGAGGCGAGAGGGGTGCAGAAAGAGGCAAGAGGGGTGCAGAAAGAGGCAAGAGGGGTGCAGAAATTTGCAAGGTAGGTGCAGAGAGAAGCACGAGCAGTGCAGAAAGAAACAGAGGTGCAGAAAGAGGCAAGAGGAGTACAGAAAGAGGCAAAAGAAGTGGAGAAACAAGCAAAAGAGGTGCAGAAAGAGGCAAGAGGGGTGCAGAAAGAGGCAAAAGAGGTGCAGAAAGAGGCAAGAGGGGTGCAGAAAGAAGCAAGAGAGGTGTAGAAATAAGCAAGAGAAATGCAGAAAGAAGCAACAGAGGTGTAGAAAGAGGCAAGAGGGGTGCAGAAAGAGGCAGGAGGTGTGCTGAAATTTTCAAGAGCGGTCCAGAAAGAAGCAAGAGCAGTGCAGAAAGAACCAACAGAGGTGCTGAAACAGACAAGAGGGGTGCAGAAAGAGGCAAGAAAAGTGCAGAAACAGGCAAGAGAGGTGCAGAAAAAAGGACCCAGGTACAGAAAGAGGGAAGAAGGGTGCAGAAAGAGGCAAGAGGGGTACAGAAAGAAGCAACAGAGGTGCAGAAAGAGGCAAGAGGGGTGCAGAACGAGGGAACAGGGGTGCAGACAGAGGCAAGAGAGGTGCAGAAAGAGGGAAGAGGGGTGCAGAAAGAGGCAAGAGGGATGCAGAAATTTGCAAGACAGGTGCAGAAAGAAGCAAGAGCAGTGCAGAAAGAACCAAGAGATGTGTAGAAATAGGCAAGAGGGGTGCAGAAACAGTCAAAAGAAGTGCAGAAAGAGGCAAGAGGGGTACAGAAAGAGGCAAGAGGTACAGAAAGAGGCAAGAGAGGTGCACAAAGAGGGAAGAAAGGTGCAGAAAGAGGCAAGAGAGGTGCAGAAAGAAGCAAGAGGTGCAGAAAGAAACAAGAGAAGTGCAGAAACAAGCAACAGAGGTGCAGAAAGAGGCAAGAGAGGTGCAGAAACAGTCAAAAGAAGTGCAGAAAGAGGCAAGAGGGGTACAGAAAGAGGCAAGAGGTGCAGAAAGAGTCAAGAGAGGTGCACAAAGAGGGAAGAAAGGTGCATAAAGAGGCAAGAGAGGTGCAGAAAGAAGCAAGAGGTGCAGAAAGAAACAAGAGAAGTGCAGAAACAAGCAACAGAGGTGCAGAAAGAGGCAAGAGAGGTGCAGAAAGAGGCAAGAGAAGTGCAGAAAGAAGCAACGGAGGTACAGAAAGAGGTAGGAGAAGTGTAGAAAGAGGCAAGAGAGTTGAAGAAACAGGCAAAAGAGGTGCAGAAAGAGGGAACAGGGGTGCAGAAAGAGGCAAGAGAGCTGCAGAAAGAGGCAAGAGGGGTGCAGAAATTTGCAAGAGCAGTACAGAAAGAAGCAAGAGCAATGCAGAAAGAACCAACAGAGGTGCAGAAGGAGGCGAGAGGAGTGCAGAAAGAGGCAAGAGGGGTACAGAAATTTGCAAGAGAGGTACAGAAAGAAGCAAGAGCAGTGCAGAAAGAACTAACAGAGGTGCAGAAGGAGGCAAGAGGGGTTCAGAAAGAGGCAAGAGGGGTGCAGAAATTTGCAAGGTAGGTGCAGAGAGAAGCACGAGCAGTGCAGAAAGAAACAGAGGTGCAGAAAGAGGCAAGAGGAGTACAGAAAGAGGCAAAAGAAGTGGAGAAACAAGCAAAAGAGGTGCAGAAAGAGGCAAGAGGGGTGCAGAAAGAGGCAAGAGAGGTGCAGAGAGAGGCAAGATGGGTGCAGAAAGAAGCAAGAGAGGTGTAGAAATAAGCAAGAGAAATGCAGAAAGAAGCAACAGAGGTGTAGAAAGAGGCAAGAGGGGTGCAGAAAGAGGCAGGAGGTGTGCTGAAATTTTCAAGAGCGGTCCAGAAAGAAGCAAGAGCAGTGCAGAAAGAACCAACAGAGGTGCTGAAACAGACAAGAGGGGTGCAGAAAGAGGCAAGAAAAGTGCAGAAACAGGCAAGAGAGGTGCAGAAAAAAGGACCCAGGTACAGAAAGAGGGAAGAAGGGTGCAGAAAGAGGCAAGAGGGGTACAGAAAGAAGCAACAGAGGTGCAGAAAGAGGCAAGAGGGGTGCAGAACGAGGGAACAGGGGTGCAGACAGAGGCAAGAGAGGTGCAGAAAGAGGGAAGAGGGGTGCAGAAAGAGGCAAGAGGGATGCAGAAATTTGCAAGACAGGTGCAGAAAGAAGCAAGAGCAGTGCAGAAAGAACCAAGAGATGTGTAGAAATAGGCAAGAGGGGTGCAGAAAGAGGCAAGAGAAGTGCAGAAAGAAGCAACAGGTGCAGAAAGAGGCAAGAGGTGTGCAGAAAGAGGGAACAGGGGTGCAGAAAGAGGCAAGAGAGGTGCAGAAAGAGGGAAGAGAGGTGTAGAAACAGGCAAGAGAGGTGCAGAAAGAGGGAAGAGGAGTGCAGAAACAAGCAAGAGTGGTTTGCACACCATTAGTACCAATTTAACACCCACATTTAGTAATAAGTAACAGGTGACCAATCCAGGTTTGCAATGGGCCTTCCACCACGCTGTAACACTTGTCGCTGCAGTTTTGGTAACGTTTGAGCCGTTTGAGCTAGAAACAAGGTTTTTTTGTTCAAATCTGCAGATGATGCAGCACATGATGGATTATGTGGCAAATGCAGAAAATGTTTATTTATGCAAAAATCGGTGCAGCCTAATTCCAGTGGCCCTGCTCATACCTTCGACTAGGTCCAGAAGTGCTCCTCAGTGGTTCCTTCATTTTTTATCTCATTGAGTTTATAGACCTTCTATGGAAATGAGGAAGACCAAACCCGAGGTTACCACTCCAAAACCCAGACTACCATACCACATAATTACTCTCCATTATGCATAATCCCACTCTACATAATTCCTATACACTAAATACCACAATGCATCAAACGGCGCCAAAGATATTGGCAAATCAAAAACGCTTTTCCTATGGAAACTAGGACCTAACTATAACTACCTACTGGCGAATGCCAGTAGGTAATATATATATATATATATTACCTACTGGCGATCGCCAGTAGGTAGTTATAGTTAGGACCTAGTTTCCATAGGAAAAGCGTTTTTTCTTTTCCCAATAACTTCGGCGCCAGTTGACGAATCTTTGTGAAATTTTCAAAACTAGTGGCCCGCTCCGGTCAGCTTCTGTCTTGAAAGTTTCGGGGTGATTCGTCAAGTGGGGGCCGAGAAAAAAGGGGGGTCCCAAAACGCGTTTTCCCCATCTTAATTTCCGTAGGAAACTTTAGACAAAACGGAATTACACCAAATTTGGCAGAAAGCTAGGTCTTGGTTCAGAAAGAGCCCTTTTTTTAAATGGTGTAAATCCGTTCAGTAGTTCCTGAGAAATTAGAAAAAGAAAAAGTTTCGATATCTGAGCACCGAGGAGGGTTCGCGAACCCTCCCGGGCACGAGCTTCACTTCTGATTGGCTGCCAACAGTCCAAACCAGGAACTGTTGGCAGCCATTTTGTGACTCGGTTACCGAGTCAGAAGATAACTGTGGAAAAAAGGATGAAAAACAAGAAAAGGGGGCAGGGTAGGAACACCCTGACCCCCTAGGCCTGCTCAGGGGGTCCCACAAGGACCCCCAGGGCCCCCCTAATTTTTTTTTTTATATAAAAAAATTTCGAAGTCGCGTTGGGTGCACGACTCCTGCCGTGAAAAAAAAAAAAAAAACAAGAGCGGGCTCCCACGCTTCGTTTTTCAAAGCCCCCGGGTGAGCCAGGTCCTGGGGGCACTCAGCAAATAATTTGCGGGGGCCCGCGGGGCCGCCAGCAGAGCCAGGGACTGCCACCTCCCTGGGGCTGAAACAAAAAAAATGCCCCAGGGACCACCACCTCCCCGGGGCTTTGATAATAAACCACGGGGGGCATGCGGTCCCCCCGCAGCCCTGGGGACCACCACCTCCCCGGGGCTCTGTTTTAAAATAAAAATTATGTGTGTGGGGGTAAAGAGCCCCCCCCACATGCCCCGGGGACCACCACCTCCCCGGGGTACTTAAAATTGAAATTCAGGGGTCTGTTATGGACCCCCAAGCCCCGGGGACCACCACCTCCCTGGGGCTTTAGAAATGTTGGAAGGGGGGCTGCGCGGCCCCCCTCCTGGAGCCCATAGTGGCCCTGGGGACCGCCACCCCCCAGGGCCGGCTCCTGCAATGTCCCGGGGTGCCCACCCCCTGGGACATTGCTGTTTGCTATGGCAGGGCAGGAGCCGTGCGGCTCCCGCCCTGCCATAGCAAACTCTGCTTTGCTTTGTTGAAGCAAGAGCAGGGAAACCTGCTCTCGCTTCAATGAAGCAAAGCAGGATTGCTTTTGAGCAAGGGGAGCTGCATGTCAGCAGCTCCCCTTGCTCAAAAGCAATGCCGGCTCCCGCAGGAGGCGGGGAGCCGGCGGGACTGTGGGGGCATTGGGGCTCCCCCCACGGTCCCCAACGAGTGGCCATTCCCCGGGGGATGGGGTCCCCGGGGCCAAAAATGGCCCAGGAGGGGGGCCATATGGTCCCCCTACCTTTTTAAAAAAAAATATATATAAAAGGATTGGCCATGCCCCGGGGGATGGGGTCCCCGGGGCAAATATAAATTAATGGAAGTAG
Organism: Calotriton arnoldi; assembly: GCA_963921515.1. Taxonomy (NCBI): domain Eukaryota; kingdom Metazoa; phylum Chordata; class Amphibia; order Caudata; family Salamandridae; genus Calotriton; species Calotriton arnoldi. Next base: position 229,983 of record CAWUFW010012388.1, on the reverse strand, counting down.
ACAAAAAAAAATTCGCCAAAGTTTGGAGTCGCGACCCAAGCGCAGCGCTCAGCGCGGCACCCTAGTGTGAACACGATGGGTGCGCAACTCCCAGTGCGGCCCCCTAGTGTGAACACGATGGGTGCGTGGCTCCCAGCGTGGCCCCCTAGTGTGAACGCAATGGGTGCACGGCTCCCAGCGTGGCCCCCTAGTGTGAACGCGATGGGTGCGCTGTTTCTAAAGTCACGATGGGTGCGCGACTTCAAGCAAAAATAATTAAGATTTTTTTATAAAACCTTGGTTATATGTTGGGTTATTGGGTGGCTCTAAAAAGAGCCCTTGTTTTCACTGGGATATTGTTGTAGCTACATGTAAGTGCGGATGCAGAGCTTCAGGTTGTTGAGAAACACTCTGTTGCCTTGATCAGTGAAGTGTACTCCATCACTTCTGTAGATGCCATTCATATGGAAACGTAGATTGTTGTTATAGATGGAGCCCATCCTATGGTCTCTGAGGTAAGCAGAAACAGCTTTATTGACATTTTTTCTAGCTTTCTCAATCTGAGGACAAAATTGATTGGACCACTTCCATTTCTGTCTTTGGCATATGTTAGAGTATACAAAGACAGTTTGGGGGAAAAGCAACATCAATTCTGCAAAGGTGTCCTTCATTAGCATTTCCAGACCTACCCCAGTCAATGTGCCTAGGTCATTGCCACCACAGTGCACAATCATGAGTTCAGGGGGTTGGAGATGCAAAAAGGTTTTAACCAAAGGCATCAATTGATGCCACTTTAATCCTCTCTGTCCAATCTATTTAATGTCTACATTTTGCAAAGCTAGGTATTTGTCCTCTGCGTTCAGCATACCTTTTGCACCAGAAAACATAGCTGTGCCCAACAATCCACACTGAAAGCATCTTGAAGGGATGACTGTAGGTAATGAAAAGATGTCTGTAGCTGAGGTAGTCAGTTGGTAGAATGAGAGGTATGTAAAATGGTGGACAAGATGCTGTTTTTAAGAAAGTAGAGAATTGATTGGCTGTTTAAGAACTTTGTACATTCAAAAATAGGGTGCATTTTACTTTCTCTAAAAAGCATGTTTCTTATTGGTTAGTAAAAAATGTTTAAAAGGTACAGTAGAAAGGATAAGGTCATGTTTTGCAAAGCCAACCACACCTGCTGTTTTGCATTTGTAACATTGTGTGGTGAACTTGAAAATATGGTGAACTTGTGACCTGTTAGTTAAGTTGAATGTTCCATGAACTGTTACTATGGAAACTGGCATTAAGCAGAATGGGGGAAGAGGTCAGTTGCTAAGGGTTATTATGTGTAACCAATAGAAATGTGTTTTACAATTAGAAAAACTCTGGGAAGCAATGTTATTTGTTGCTTATGTGTATTTGTATGGAGAAAGAGAGGGAAAGCTTGCCATTACTGGTTTTACCTTGCTGAGTCTGGTGCATTATATTGATTGTGTGTAAAAGAAAATCCTGTCAGAGTTTGTGAGATTTTTCATTCAACACATTTATTTGCAAGGTGAGTTATAAATTTGTGAGATTTATTTAAAATAATTTAACATTATTCTAAAACTGTGTTGTTTGAAATATATTATTAAATGTAGAGATGTATATTGGAGTTTGTTTCATTGTACTTAAATGTTGTTTAAAAAAGAGTCTGTACAGTAATATGTGTATTTATTAAGATGATTATTGATGTTGATAATTAGGCTTCTTTTTTAAGTCTATACAAAGGTATAGTTGAATGATGCCGCATATTTTTAGATAGTTGGTTGAAGATGCAGCACAAATGTGTAGTTTGAAAGATGTTGATATAAGGTGTAGTTTACAAAGGTATAGTTGAATGATACTGCATAGCTATAGATAGTTTCATAAAGATGCAGCCCAACTGTGCTGTTTGAAAGATGATCATATAAGGTGTTAATAATTAGGTTTCTTTTATTAATTTGTACAAAGGTAAAGTTAAATGAGCAACATATTTTAAGATTGAATGGTGAAATAAGGTGCTGTTAATTAGGCTTCTTTTTGTAGTCTGAACAAAGGTATAGTTGAATGATGCCATATAATTTTAGATACAAAGGTGAAGATGTAGAATAAAAGTGTGGTTTTAAAAATGCTCATAAAAGGTGTTGTTAATTAGCCTTTTTTCTTAAGTCTGTTGAGAGGTATAGTTTAATGCTGTCGCATATTTGTAGATAGAATGGTCAAGATGTAGCTCAAAAGTAAACCACACATATTACCCTTGCAGGCATGTTGTACTTATCTACTTAACTAGACAATATGTAATGACTCATCTATGGGGCATATTCACAAGAACGTGTGATAACTACCGCAAGTGTAGCTTAACGCAACCCTTCACATCGCAGCCCATCGCGGGAAAACAACTCTGTGTTAATGTGGTATTCACAACACGGCGGCACCATGCGATAGACACAAGATAACGCGTCAAATGAACGTGTTAAAACTAACGCGACGCAGAAAAAATGCGAAACACGAACGCGAAAATAGTAGCGATGAGGCCAATCGCGATACAAAAATCAGCGATAACCAGTGAGAGGCCTGCAATACCCACGCATCATGCGTGTAAATGCACAATAAAAGCAGAGTAAAAAAACGGTGAGATGACAATGTACGAGCACAACCCCACATCCGTGACGTAGAACAAATGAGCATCGTCCCGCATCAAATAGGCATCTCCCCACAGTCACAATGTACATTGACATGCAGTCTGCATGTAAACTGCGCAAATGCTGAAACATGCATGTAACACACAGTGAAACCGCATCTCCCCCTCACATTGCAGAGGGACAAGCAACCCCTCCTGCACACAGACGTGTCATGACTGTAGGATCTGCTTCACATGGGTACCCCCACTTTTTGCTGATGCTTCACTGTTTTTCGACTTTAGTCTGGCTGCGGCCCTGCTAATCAGAACCCCAGCCTAGCTGCTTCCTCTCTAAAATGGTTTCCATGTGCCTTAGGCACATCTCTGATTGGAATCTTGAGTGCCCTTATAAGTCCCTAGTATATGGTATACTATGTACCCAGGGCATAGGTACCTCAGAGGCCTACCAGGGGCTGCAGCATGTATTGTGCCACCCCTGGAAGGCCATCCAAAATGACACCACAGGTCTGCTACTGCAGCCTGGGTAAGGTGGTGCATGCATCCCTTACTGTGATATAGGCTACCTATATCACTACAATTGCACACACATATAAACCTATAAGTCACTCCTATGGCAGGCCTTAACAATCCTGAAGGCAGAGTGCTTGGTTTTTATGTGAGAGGGTGCCCCTGCATGAGCAGGGCCCCTCTGCAGCATTCGGAGTCAATCCTCTGATGCTGTTTGTGGTGCAGCCTGACCATATACTCTTAAGTGCCTTATATCCTCGCGGTAAATGCTAACTTTGGGATGGCTGCACAGAAACATGTCGTGTTTGGTGTCAAACATCTTGGAATACTACCCCCGCCAATTCTGGTGGCGGGGGTAGCATTCTACCCTTCTAGAGGGAGAGACATGTACACACCGGGCTACCCGGTAACTTCTTTCCAGAGCCCTGGCATCACAAAATGGATGCCGCTGCCACAGACACGGGTCTGGCCTCCTGCTGCTGACTGAAACTCCGGCAGGGGAGGCCTGGAAAATAGGTTTCCTGTCCCAAGGAGGTGTAACCACCTTCCCAGACAGGATAGTGTGTATTGGGGCTGGGCGGGAGCACCCTCTGGTGCTTTGAAGTCCTGCACTGGGGGCACATTTGGTGTCCCTGTGCATATGCCAGTTCAAACCGGTTGCAAAGGCTACCTGCCCCTGCTCTGGCGTGAAACTGGACAAAGGGAAGGGTGTAACCACCCTCTTCCCTGACCCTCCCATAGGTGGATCCCCAGAGTATGTCCAACCCCCTAACTTTGTATAAGTATGGGACCCCAGTCCTTAGGACTTTAGATTAACCTGGATGAAACTCTGACACTGAATCCTGGACCTTCGACGCTCTACTTAAAGACTAGAGGACTGAAGAATCTCCCTCGGGGTCAAGGAGTGACTCCCCTGCTTGGCAGGCACCAAAGAAGCAATTGTCCGGTCTGCATCGCCGAAGCTCCCGTCGGACACCGAAGTCTTTGCATCACCAGAGATAGATTTCCAGACTTCTCCGAGCCTGCCCTGAGTTCCCAGCAAAGCTGAGGCCCGTAGCTGTCGTGGGTAATGTGGAACTGTGACCCCTGGACACCAAGCACATTTGCAAGAGCATCCTCTTCTTGGTCTCCCACGAAGTTGTGCTTTGGGCTCCGAGTAGCCCCCGCCTCCAGCACCGACTGCACAGAAGATCACTGGCCTCCACTCCACGAGTGTCCTGTGAGCCAGCTCCAAGTGTGTCCACTCGAGGCTCCTTTGCAGTCGCTAGTCCATTGGCTAGTGGGCCCTCCCAAAGGCAACTCTTCTTCTGCTTGGGCTTCCCTGGTTGCTCCAGACGTGCCCTGATTTACCCTTGCTGGGTGAGTCCCTCAGACCTTGCTGGTCTGTACCACTGTCCTTCTTCTATTTCCACAAGACTTGCCGTTACCAAGGCTTGTTGGGTCCAATCCGGTCGCCGTCACCCCTGCAATCGACAGACGTTGAGGGACAGCTCGAATCCAGCTCCTGGTTGTCGTCGACGCCTCCTGGACCTCGTGGCTGAAGAGTCAAGACGACCGTCAACCTACCTGAAGCACCCGACATCAGTGGGCACCTGCTCTTCGCCTTCCTGGTCACTGGCTAGTGACCCAGACTCTGTCCCCTCTGCTTTCAGGTTCTTCAGATCTTTGATCCACCCTTGGATCCACCCGAACACTTTCGACTTGGTCGCCAGCAGCACTTTGCAGCAGATCGCCATTGAAAACGACGACGAAACCCGACCCCGAAAGACACCTATGCACCCGGCTTCCCTGGATGAGGTAACTCGAGTACTCCGGTGCTCCCGTGGGTATAGACTCTACAACCACCTAGTTCTAAAGGGGTTTGCTCCAAGTCCTCCTCTAAGTGTCCCTTTTCTTTAAAACTCCAACCGCGACATTCCCCAAGTCAACGGCGGCTCGCGGCTGTGTTCTCACACTGCACGCGTCCCCCGTGGGTCCCCTGTGTCACTACCTTGGGTGGTTCCTTGAGGGCCAAGCACTTCTACAGGCTCTAGGCCTTGTGTCTAGCTCAGTCGTGGTTCTTATACCACTTTATTGGTATATGGTTTGGTACGCCCTAGGGCTCAAACGTGTATTTGTGCTATTACTGTTGATAACTGACTTGTAACTTATGTACTTCGAACTCTAGACTCATAAAGAGACTAGAGGGGTGTGTTTAAGACAAAAATACATATATTTTATATATATACCTGGTGTGGTCCTCTTTCATTTGGTCACTCAAGAGATTATAGACTGGTAAAACAAGCTGCTTTACATTCCTTCAAGACTTAGCCTGAAGGCTGCTCTCCATAGCTACCACTAGGATAGCTTTCAATAAAGGTTGTCTTTAACCTATCTCCAATAAGGGGTTGTTTGGACTGGTGCAAGGTGCCCACTATAATTAGTGGACAGCATATACCAGGCCAACTTCTCACAATGACCATGACCAACAAATCACGAAAGCGTGGACGAATGTAGGGGCAGTGTCTCCTGCTTACGTACATATTGCCCATGTTGTGGGACCTGAGTCACAGGGGGCATCCCTGCATCATGGTGGTACATATCTGACCCCAAAAGGAGCCCTGTTGTCACCTGCAGGACACAAATGGCAGCCAAAATGGAATGAATCTGGACACATGTGAAACGCCGAAGAGTGGGATTCCCTACTAACTGCGACACACAGAACTGGCAGTACAAACATGTGACACCCTAAACAGCCTCTTTGCACAGAGGAGACACACCCACCACACATGAACAAATCACAAAAATGTCAGCAATACATGTCGCACTCACACTTGCCTGAGTGATGAGCCTGTACAGATGAGAGACATCCACTCAGGGATAGTGTTCTTTGAATGCATTTATTTGCACATGCTTTGCCTGTGGTCATTATGTACTGTCCCAATACTGCCAAGGACTGCCACAATGTGACATGCTCATGTGAAGAAATTGTCAATGATGGTGTTCCTACGGGCTATTCCTGCTGCGGCTGCAGTGGGCTGTGGTCCACCTGCCTCATCCCCATCATCATTGTCCGGTGCATCTGGCACATGTATCCATGGTGCCCTGCTGCGTACACATATGTTGTTCAACACACAACATGCAACGATCATCTTGCACACGATGTCTGGGCTGTACAGGAGCCTTCCACCTGTGACGTCCAGGCACCTGAAACGTGACTTCAACACGCCAAATGTGCGTTCCACAATGCCCCTGGTGCGTTTGTGGGCCGCATTGTACTGCCTCTGGGCCTGTGTGTTCGGGGCTCGGAGGGGTGTCATCATACAAGCGCAGAGTGCATGTCCTTGGTCACCTGTGACAGTGCAGAGAGACATGAGTCAATAGTTGGTTCAGCATGATGTGTTGGCAGGCTCACTGGTTCATTGGTGTGTGATATGTGTGACTTTGTGATTCCTGCATGACATGTACTGCTTGTTGCAAATGAGCAGCATCAATGTGGATTACGTAGCCTCAATGCCGCTTCTCCCTCCCCATAGCATATTCACCAGAGTGCGCAGCGCGGTTGCATCACTTGCACCCCTACGGCACACTATTGTCATGCCTGTCTGCGCATGTCCACAAGCCTGACGACGCAGTGATGTCCTGCGCTGAAGGTGGACGGACACGTGTGTGTAGGGCATTGGTAAAGACAGGGCGGACACAGATGTAGAGTTCATGCCTGGCTGAACTCGCCATGCGGCCCAGGGTAGACCTTTGGCTTATGCTGCGGAAATAGCGACACACACAACAGTTGGCATGTCTGATCCCTGACCCCAGCGGGTCTGCGCACCCTCATCTACCCCTCAGCCGAGCCCGTACCCCGGGCGCATGCTACATGGCAACATTGAATTTTGCATGACATGTGGCGCCGTCACTACACCGGAGAGACACGCATTAGTTACTTCCCAGGCAAAGCCTAAATGTAACCATGCCCAGAGCCACCTGTGGAATGACCACACCCCTACGCCGTACTGCCGTACGCAGGTCCACTCCCTCACGCTCACAGGGGGGTCTGACACAGCCACATGTCCCAGGTCTACCCCACTGGCTGGGGTGACATGGTTGCGTCCACTGTCCACAGCACTACCACCACCAGCAGTATATGTCGACATGGATATGTCTGTGGTCTGCATACTGCAGTCTGTCCAGCACTTCCACGCCACACTTGGCATTGTGTGCATTCTCATTCATGGGTCACTTGCCTCCTTCGCACATGCCTGCTTCCCACCTCTCCCCGCATACTGCTCTTGTGTGGCTGAGGTGCCATGCCGGTGATGGCTCATGTACATGGCTAGCCCAGGTTTCGGCAGTACGTTGTGCAGTCGTGTCTGGTGGGTGGGCATGTTGTATGTGTGTTTGTAACGTGTGAATTCCCAGGGTTGTGAGTTGCATGATTGTGGATTTGAGGTGTGTGGTGTGTTCATTTGGTACCTACCAACGAGCACTGCATTTCTGTAGGTGCCATCCTGGAAGCGCCGGTTGATGATGGACTGACGGAAGATGTATGAATCATGCACACTGCCTGGGTAGTTTGCGACGACATTGGTGAAGAGTCCCCGGTGGTCGACTATTGCCTGCACATTGATGGAATGCATGTGCTTTCTGTTGCGGTAATTGTGTGCAGTGTCGGCAGGGGGCACAAGTAGGACATATGTGCAGTCAATTGCCCCCAACACGTGCGGGAAGCCTGCTATGGCGTAGAAGCCTTGCTTGGTCTCCAGTTGTTCCTGCGCAGTGTGGGGGAAGTATAGGTACTGGGGTACCAAGCTGGTGAAGGCATCCAGGACAGGTGTGAGGAACTTGGATAGGGCTGGCTGTGAGACTCCTCCGACTCTGGCAGTTGTTGGTTGGAATGTCCCAGAGGCCAACAGGTGCAGCACGGCCAGCAGCTTTGTCTGAGGTGGGATGTTGGTTGTCCGCTGTGTTGGTACCGTCAGCCTGTGGGCAATGATGGTCAGGAGGTGGAGGATGGTTGACCTTTTGAGTCTGTAGTGGGCAATGACATTCTCTGGTGTCAAGTCTGTGAGGCTGGTGCATTTCCTGAAGGTCCGCTGTCTTTGTCTGCGCTGCCTCCGTGGTGGTCCGGGGAGGGCGGGGGGGGTCCGGGGGGGTGGCGGACCTGGGTGTGGTGGCGGTGGGTGTTGTGGCCCTGTTGGGGCTCCGAGCTGCATGATGAGTAGCTCCATGGCATCTGTTGTTCTTCAGGTGTGGCTGTGGGCTGGGCTCCCTTTTCTGGGGCAGGTTGTCGTCCAACTTTGCACCAGGTCAGAGCAGGTGTTAATTTCCTGCTGCTAACGCGCCTTATCGCATGTTTTGTGATCTTATCGCGGATCTGGCTGGTCGTTGAGAATGTTGCGTTGTGGTGTTGTCGCAGATTTTTGCACGGGAACGCCTACTCTGCATATCATTAGCGTTAGTTGCCGGGGTCATCTGTGGCGATGTTTTTTGCGGCTGCTATCGCAGGTAAACTGGTGATATCGGCTCTTTGCACCAGCTTGTGAATGGGGCGATGAATTTATCACGGCTTTGACTGAGATAAAGTGCCGTTTACTCGGCGATAGTTCCTTGAGAATATGCCCCTATGTGTTCTGATTGTATTTATACAGTTATATGTATGCATAGTGAACTATTGAGAGGTGCCTGACTGATTAGAGGAGTGCAAAGGTAGTGAGTAGGTGATTTTAAAACTATATTTTTCATTGAATCGGACGCTCGCATACACGCGGAGGGAGATACATATCCCGAAATCATTATATCTGGCTGATTGACCATATGATGAATAATGGATGCTGTGTACATGTAAAGATATAATAGTAACATCAGATAGACCGCACTGTTTACCTTTTGATCCTAATGGCACATCTCAGCTTCTAAACAAATACAGCAATCACAGAAGTCTTTGAGCCCTGAAGAAGTCCCATGTGGGACGAAACGCGTTGGCTATCAACTGTGTCGTGCATTTTAAAGAATGAAGCTTTTGGAATAAAGGGACAACGTTTTCTACAATCAAAAACATTACTGTCTGGTCTTTTCATTTGGGAAGCTTTTTGTATTATATTTTGTCTTGTTTTCTTGATATGATGTACTAGTACGATTATTATTAATAGATCATTGGAGTTTTTGGGTGCAAGGTCATTTGTGTGTTTTCTGTTAGTGGTGGTTTCTGTACACATCCCAGACCCATTGCACCGATTTGTCGCGGATACTTAGAGGCTACTATACGTAGTAACGTTTGGTGCTGGATCTTCTTGCTCTGATCCTTTCTTGTCTTTGTATGAGTAATTATTGACTGATTCCATATTCTGCAATCACCCAGTTAGTATCCAGGCACTCATGAAATCACTCCGGCACTACCCAAACACTTATGAAATCACTCAGGCACTACCCGTGCACTCTCCCAATAAGCCAAGCACTACCCATGTAGTCATGCAATAAACCAAGCACTTATAAATTCACCATGCACTCTCCTTGCAGTACTCTAATCATTTAGTCAGTACCCATGTACTCATGCAATGACCCAGGCACTAACACATGCACTGCTGCAATCCCCTGTGCACTACCCATGCAGGTCTCTAATCACCTACACACTGCTCATTCGCACCTTCAATTCCCCAGGTAGTACCCATGCAGTCCAGCAATCACCCTGTCACTCCCCATGCACTCCTCCAATCACCTAGCCAGTACCATGCACTTATCCAATCACTCTGCAAACTCCCAAGCACTTATAAATTCATCACGCACTCTCCTTGCAGTACTCTAATCATTCAGTCAGTACCCATGTACTCATGCAATGACCCAGGCACTAACACATGCACTGCTACAAACCCCTGTGCACTACCCATGCAGTCCTCTAACCACCTGCACACTACTTATTCCCTCCTTCAATTACACAGGTAGTACCCATGCAGTCCAGCAATCACCCTGTCACTGCCCATGCACTCCTCCAATCACCCAGCCAATACTATGTTCGTATCCAATCACTCCGCCAATACCCAAGCACTTATAAATTCACCATGTACTCTCCTTGCAGTACTCTAATTATCCAGTCAGTACCCATGTACTCATGCAATAACCCAGGCACTAACTCATGCACTGCTACAATCCCCTGTACACTACCCATGCAGTCCTCCTACCACCTACACACTACTCATTCGCTCCTTCAATTCCCCAGGTAGTACCCATGCAGTACAGCAATCAGCCTGTCACTCCCCATGCACTACTACAATCACCCAGCCAGTACTATGTTCGTATCCAATCACTCCGCCAATACCCAAGCACTTATAAATTCACCATGCACTCTCCTTGCAGTACTCTAATCATCCAGTCAGCACCCATGTACTCATGCAATGATCCAGGCACTAACACATGCACTGCTACAATCCCCTGTGCACTACCCATGCAGTCCTCTAACCACCTACCCACTACTCATTCGCTCCTTCAATTCCCCAGGTAGTACCCATGCAGTCCAGCAATCACCCTGTCACTCCCCATGCACTCCTTCAATCACCCAGCCAGTACCATGTACTTATCCTATCACTCTGCCAATTCCCAAGCACTTATAAATTCACCATGTACTCTCCTTGCAGTACTCTAACCATCCAGTCAGTACCCATGTACTCATGCAATGACCCAGGCACTAACACATGCACTGCTACAAACCCCTGTGCACTACCCATGCAGTCCTCTAATCACCTACACACTTCTTATTGCCTCCTTCAATTACCCAGGTAGTACCAATGCAGTCCAGCAATCAGCCTGTCACTCCCCATGCACTCCTCTAATCACCCAGCCAGTACTATGTTCATATCCAATCACTCCGCCAATACCCAAGCACTTATAAATTCACCATGCACTCTCCTTGCAGTACTCTAATCATCCAGTCAGTACCCATGTACTCATGCAATGACCCAGGCACTAACACATGCACTGCTACAATCCCCTGTGCACTACCCATGCAGTCCTCTAACCACCTACACACTACTCATTCGCTCCTTCAATTCCCCAGGTAGTACCCATGCAGTCCAGCAATCACCCTGTCACTACCCATGCACTCCTCCAATCACCCAGCCAGTACTATGTTCATATCCAATCACTCCGCCAATATCCAAGCACGTATAAATTCACTATGCACTCTCCTTGCAGTAGTCTAATCATTCAGTCAGTACCCATGTACTCATGTAATGACCCAGGCACTAATACATGCACTGCTGCAATCCCCTGTGCACTACCCAGGCAGTCCTCTAACCACCTACACACTACTCATACGCTCCTTCAATTCCCCAGGTAGTACCCATGCAGTCCAGAAATCACACTGTCACTACCCATGCACTCCTTCAACCACCCAGCCAGTACCATGTACTTATCCAATCAGTCCGCCAATACCCACGCACTTATAAATTCACCATGTACTCTCCTTGCAGTACTCTGATCATCCAGTCAGTACCCATATACTCATGCAATGACACAGGCACTAACACATGCACTGCTACAAACCCCTGTGCACTACCCATGCAGTCCTCTAACCAGCTACACACTACTCATTCGCTCCTTCAATTCCCAGATAGTACCCATGCAGTCCAGCAATCACCCTGTCACTACCCATGCACTCCTCCAATCACCCAGCCAGTACCATGTACTTATCCAATTACTCCGCCAATACCCAAGCACTTATAAATTCACCATGCACTCTCCTTGCAGTAGTCTAATTAACCAGTCATTACCCATGTACACAAGCAATGACCCAGGCACTAACACATGCACTGCTACAATCCCCTGTGCACTACCCATGCAGTCCTCTAACCAGCTACACACTACTCATTCGCTCCTTCAATTCCCAGATAGTACCCATGCAGTCCAGCAATCACCCTGTCACTACCCATGCACTCTTCCAATCCAACAGCCAGTACTATGTTCGTATCCAATCACTCCGCCAATATCCAAGCACTTATAAATTCACTATGCACTCTCCTTGGAGTAGTCTAATCATTCAGTCAGTACCCATGTACTCATGTAATGACCCAGGCACTAATACATGCACTGCTGCAATCCCCTGTGCACTAACAATGCAGTGCTCTAACCACCTACACACTACTCACACGCTCCTTCAATTCCCCAGGTAGTACCCATGCAGTCCAGCAATCACCCTGTCACTACCCATGCACTGCTCCAATCACCCAGCCAGTATCATGTACTTATCCAATCACTCCGCCAATACCCAAGCACTTATAAATTCAAAATGCACTCTCCTTGCAGTACTCTAATTATCCAGTCAGTACCCATGTACTCAAGCAATGACCCAGGCACTAACACATGCACTGCTACAATCCCCTGTGCACTACCCATGCAGTCCTCTAACCAGCTACACACTACTCATTCGCTCCTTCAATTACCCAGGTAGTACCCATGCAGTCCAGCAATCACCCTGTCACTACCCATGCACTGCTTCAATCACCTAAGCCAGTACCATGTACTTATCCAATCACTCTGCCAACTCCCAAGCACTTATAAATTCACCATTCACTCTCCTTGCAGTACTCTAATCATTCAGACAGTACCCATGTACTCATGCAATGACCCAGGCACTAACACATGCACTGCTGCAATCCCCTGTGCACTACCCATGCAGTCCTCTAACCACCTACACACTACTCATTCGCTCCATCAATTCCCCAGGTAGTACCCATGCAGTCCAGCAATCATCCTGCCACTCCCTATGCACTCCTCAAATTATGCAGGCATTATCCATGTACTCATACAAGCACCTATGTAGTCCTATAGTATATAGTGTATAGTTAAATAATATTAAATTTAATTCTCATATTCTTTTTTTCAGATATTCTTCATTATTATTAAGAAAGACTTACCATGACAAAAAAACGGAAAAGAGAAAACAAGAAAAGAAACAATACTATTTAAAGAAAAGACAACAGCAGGAATTAGATTAAGTACAACATGTGGGCAAAAAGAAAAAGTCTTGCGGTAAGAGAACAAAAGAATTCATTAAAAGACTTTGAAGGACTAGTAAAGGTTTTGACAATGTAGAAAATAGAAAGAATTCCTCTAGAACAAAGAAGAATGAAATGAAAAAAGGACAAATTAATGGCAAATCACGTTCTGATAAAACAATCTATGCTAAAAAAGGATGAATCAATAAGATGAAATAAGGAAACGTATGTTTAAAAGTAGAGTACTACACAATTTATTGAACGATGGCAAGAAATATAAAAGAAGATCTGATTTTTATAAAAAGAAAAAACAGATTGAAAGTATAGTTGAAAAGGCTTTTGAAATAAAAAGAAAATTATTCATTTTAGTTTTAAACAGAATGCGAACATTAGATAAACCAATGCATTCTATGAAGGACAAAAGTAAAAAGAAGAGACTAATTAACAGAACTAACTTTTGTAAAAAAATTTGGGGTGAATGGAAGCACACTTCAAGTTGAGAGCCTTTTTTAATGAAGAGAGCTATTTTCAAAGCAATACATTAGTTCACGCAGTTAATACCAATGGTCGTGCTTATGAAGTGAAGAATGGTTGTGCAATTGAAAAAGAAAAGATGGTTCCTAGAAATGTAGAAGAAGTGATAGCTGATGAAGTTCTAGGGAGACGTACTAAAGCCCCAGTGTATACTTGGGATTGTAGTAGTATACGACATTAGTCTATTGATATTTTACTAAATTTCTTACGAGCGTATTGTAGAAAAAGTGTTAAGATGCTGCAAGGACTAGATCCTTGCAAAGTGAGAAAAAGTACTGGTTTGCAAGGTCATTCTCTGGCTTGTCTTTCTAGAAAAGTGAGTAAAAGTGTTTTTCATCATTTGAGAATGTTAGCAGTACATCACTCTCAAATGCGGAAGTTAGTAAGAAGATTGTACTATGTAAAAAGTCCTGCAATAATTTTAAGTGACTTAAACAGTGCTCTTTTGCATGGGTCAGTATCAGATGTAAAAAAAGTTTGTGATGAAATAGAGTTTCGTTACTTTGGTCCTGAACAAGAGTGTAGAGAAAGTGAGAGTTTGATAGGTGTAGGTGCTGAAGAAGACATGGAAGATAGTAGTACTGAGAAGTTTGAAGAAGAAATTACGAAGTTTAAGGTAATTTGTTGTGAAAGACCAAACTATGTTTGCATTTGTTGTCGTCGAACTCCCTATAGAAATCAAACTAGGAATGTTGATCTGTATTTAAAAAGTGAAAAAGAAAACAATGATAAGTGGAAGGAATTTGGAGCTTATTTGTTGGTGGAAAATTGCTTTGAGTTGGGTAGTGATCAACGTATTTGTAAATATTGTTATACCAAATTAGACGAGAACAAAATGCCAGCGAAAGCTGTACATAATAACTTAGAGTTGGTCGCTATTCCCCCAGAACTGGTAGATTTAAACACGTATGAGTCCATTCTGATTCAATCTGTGCACCCATTTCAAGCTATTGTTCGTACGGAGCCTAAAACAGGTAAGCTGCCTCCATCAGATTTACAAAGAGGCTTAAAAGGAAGAGTTGTGTATTTACCTTTAGATTAAAAAAAAAATCTTGAAACTATTGGTGTAGAGAAAGAGGAAACTGAACCTGTAGTTATTCTAGTTAATGGTGTTCCTACTAAGAGTCGGAAAATATGGCAAGAATTAGTAGATGTCAGCAAAGTGCAAAAGGCTACGTTATATCACACAAAAAACAATGTTTACTACAAAAATGTGTATGTGGAAGATGAAGAAATCGATTTAGTTGATGATAGCGAAATTTCAAGTGGCCAAATTGAAAAAGTGGACATCTCCAAAAGTGAAGAAATTTATTAACATTATAGTGTACATCCTTTACATTCAAAGGAAGTGATTGGAAATACTATTGAATTATTCCAAATGAAGAAAGCGAAGGGAACTCCCATGAGTGTTTGGGAAAGAAGTTTGGAAGCTCGTTGTTTTCCACAGCTCTTCCCCACTGGAAAAGGTGGACGATATGACGAACGACCAGTACAGATTCCAGCATCAGAATATCGTACAACAAGATTGTACTCAGAAGATCCAAGATTTTGACAATGTATTCCATATATATTTCATCTTTTGTTTGAAAGTGACTTGTCTGGACTTTCATATGCAGTGAACCACATATTAAAAACAGGAGTTCATCTTCAACATGTTTCTGCAAAGGAATTCATGGACAAAGTAGAAAAGAGAGACGATCATTTAGAATCTCAATTGATTAATTTGATGGCGTGTCAACATGGTACTAATGAGTATTGGTATCATCGTCATGGAGAACTTAAATGTATGTTAAGGAACTTAGGAACCCCTACATGGTTTGTCACGCTAAGCTGTGCTGAATACGCATGGGACGATTTACTTGAATTTCTTCGAGAAGCAAATTCAAATATTAAAAACATTGAATTCAAAACAGCTGGAGAGCTGTGTTCCTTTGGATCCAGTAAATGTGTGCAGATATTTTAATCATAGGTTTCAAGCTATGATGTCTTTTATCTGCAATAAAAACAACCCACCTCTTGGAGAAGTTATTGATTTCTTTTGGAGAAAGGAATACCAAGCTAGAGGTGCTCCTCATATACATACGCTTTTATGGATCAAAGATGCACCTAAGTTTGGAACTGATTCGGATGAGACTGTTTTATCTTTTATTGAAGACTATGTTACATGTGCTATACCAAAAACAAGAGAAGAAAATACCTTAAGACAACAAGTTTTACAGTTTCAAACTCATCGATGTGGCAAATACTGTCGACGGAAATACAAGTCAAAGGAAAAGTTTTATACCAAATGTCGTTTTGGATTTCCATGTCCAGTAATATCCAAAGGAAGAGTCAACAGTTTCATATCAGCAGTGAGGCATACTATCACTAGAAAATCTCCAAAAAATACTTACAATTTAAAAGAAGTGAACAATCAAAGTATATTAATGATTATAATCCAGTGATTTTGTCGATGTGGAATGCAAATATGGATATCCAGTATGTTGCAGATAATTCCATTGTTGTTGCTCGGTATGTTACGTCATACATAACAAAATCTGAAAAGACGGAGTTGAAAGAAATGTGGGAAGAAATTTCCCAAGAGAAGACTCTTAGTAAGAAATTGTACAGCTTTAGTTTGAAGATGCTGTCCCATCGAGAGATTGGATCCTATGAATGTTCGGATCGGTTGACCTCTGCAAGTTTATATTCAAAGTCAAGAGGAATCATTTGGGTTAGTCTAGGTCTTGCTGCAACACGAAATCGAGTACTTAAATCTATACAAGAAATCGAATATTTAGCATTAAATGAACCGGAAAGCACAGATATTGTTAAAACAAACACGTTGGATACGTACTATCCTAAAAGAAGTCCCTATCTTGAAAACATATGTCTTTATGAAGTCCTGCAATACTACAGCTTTAAAAGAAATATTACAGAGAACATAAATGAAGAGAAATATGCAGTGATTGGTTCTGATGGATGTTTGGTGAGACATAGTAAAGGAAATCTCATTAATCACAGAAAACTGAGTTGCGATACTCCAGATAAAAGGGAATTTTACTATTTAGCACTTCTGCAACTCTTCAAGCCTTGGCGTACTGAAATGGAATTACTTGGAGATTTTCAGTCATATGAAGATTCTTTTAATGCATTTAAAGATAGCATTGAATGCGCAGTTTTTCAAAATTATCTACAAATGTTGATTGAAGAGATTCAACAAGAAGCTACTATTGCAGCTGAGATTGCTAGAGACAGTTCTCAAGACAGTCAAAGTTCTGCTCCACTCAGTCAAGAACCACTAGGAGAACCAATTCTTGAAAATGAAGCAGCAATTGCTATGAGTGAAGTAGAAACGGCAATGCATCAAGCTCAACAGGATATTATGGAGTTGGGATACTTGGAAGAGCAACTAAATATTGAAAAGAAAGAAATATATCAGCAAGTTACACAACAGATCGACCATGGTTTACTTCATGAAAATAAAGAATGCAACTGCACATCATTTAAACCTATCCGAATGTATATCAGTGGTCAAGCTGGTACAAGAAAAAGTTTCTTAATTACAGTTTTGACCAGTTATTTACAGAAAACCACTGAATCACATTTATCTTGTGTTGTAACCACTCCAACTGGGTTAGCAGCACACAACATTAAAGGGATTACATTACATCGTTTACTAATGCTACCTGTTGAACATGAAAACAAGTTGAAATATCACAAGCTTTCTGGAGAAGCTTGTTTTGAAGTTTCAAGAGTACTAAAGAAAATGAAACTTCTGATAATTGATGAGGTGAGCATGGTCTCAAACTTAATGCTTGCCTTTGTACATTTACGAATGCAGCAAATTTTAAAAACAGATTATGATGTGTTATTTGGAGGAAAACATGTGATTGTTTGACGATCTACTGCAACTTACTCCTGTAAAAGGGGAACCAGTTTTTAAAACACTTCTGCATGAAGACACCAGGAAATCTTTGGGAAGTATTGGAAATGTCAACATTTGGTCATATTTTCAATACAAAGAACTTATTAAAAATATGCGACAGACAAGTGATGAAGATTATGGAAGCATCCTTCAAGAAATAAGAATTGGTGTTTTGACAGAACATGGAAAAGAAGCTTTGCAAAGTCGGCTACTTACAAACTTGTTTCCAAATGAAAATGTTGCTCCGGAAATAATATACAAAAAAATTGGAGAAAAGAAATCTATAATCTGCCTAATGCCAACACTGCGAGAGAGTTCTACATTCAATGAAGAACTTTTAAAGCTGGAAAAACAACAAATAATAAAAATGGAAGCCATTGATAAAATAGAACACGAAGGAATTACTATTATTTTGACGGAAAAATTAAAAACAAAATTGGATTCTTTGGAAAAATCTATATCTAAAACTGCTGGTTTAGAAAAGAATTTATATGTATGTGAAAACTGTCGGGAAATTTTACGGCGTAATTTGGATGTGGAAAAAGGTTTAGTAAATGGAGCAATGGGAAAAGTTGTTGATTTTGTGAATTATCAAAATAGAGATGGAATTGAATTTTTGAAGATTAAATTTGATCAGATTGAAGAAGTAAAACAGATTGAACGTTGTGCTGTTCGTTTTTTACTTGTTAAAGACTTGTATGTTCGTAGAAAACAGTTTCTCTTTCTTTGGCATATGCAGTGACTATTCATAAATCTCAAGGTTTAAGTGTAGACAGTGCTTTGGTAAACATTGGAAGTACCGTGTTTAAAGAGGGTATGGCATATGTTGCATTGTCCCGAGTCAGAACTTTATCTGGATTGTATTTGATTGATTTTGATGAGAGAAAGATCAGTGCCGATGCAAATTGAGAGAGTATAAGCGGTTAAGAAGACTGTATGCTCCCAACTTAGGTGAATATCCTGTATATGAAAAGCGTGTAGTATGTCGGAAACGAACATATGAGAAACTCTGTAGTGAGGTTGGAAAGAAGAAAAAAATCAAGAGAATGTTGAGGTTCCAAACAAAAAGAAAAAGGACACTGTTGAAGATATTGTAGGATATCAGTTAGAAAATAGTTCAGATATCAACTGCTATGCTAATGTAGTTGTGAACATCATATTTTTTCTAGAAAATCTTCAACAACAAATTATGGAGAATCGACATTCTATTTATGAAAACTTGACAACCGATAAAACTAAAATCCAAAGCGCTTCTGGCATTCGGCATCTTCTAGATATATGTTCTGGTTCTTCACAATTTACACTGAATGTACAGCAAGATGCTCAGGAATTTCTTATGTTTATGCTTGCAGTATTGGAAGATGAAGGAATACAAATTAAAAATCTGTTTGGACTACGTTACAGATGGGACCATGAATGTGATAGCTGTTCATTTTCTTCTACCACTGAAATTGACACTGAAAGATTCATATATTTGACAATACCAGATTGCAAAACAGTGTCTTTTAACAAATTAGTAAAATCAGCTAATCAAAATATGGAATGTAGTCACTGCAAATCTGAAATGTTGTCAACATTATTTATAGAAAGATTGGGACAATATATCATTTTAATGATACAACGTTGTAGAGCAGATGGAAGAAAATTGGAAACTAAAATAAAAAAATTTGTGGCAAGTCAACTGTCAATATCAGGAAGAACTTTCAAAGCAGTGGCAATTATTTTCCACGATGGACCTTCTACAACATCTGGACACTATACTGTGTATTTAAAGTGCAATAAAGGATGGACACATTATAATGATGCCCATTTGGAATTCAAATGTTGGTTGCCTAATGAATTACCAAATTCATATCTAATATTTTTGATGCCAAAGTTCTGAAAACATCATTCGGCCTATTGGGAATGTGTCAACATGAATTAATGAGTTTACTTTGGAAATTTTCAATACAAATGATTTCAGAAATATCATTCGGCCTAGTGGGAAGATATCGATATTTGAATTAAGAAGTTTATTTTGGATATTCTCAATGCAAATGATTTTGCAAACATCATTCGGCCTATAGGGAAGATGAGAAGAATTACTGTTTCAATTATCGTTTTTATTCTTTGATATTGTATTTAGAAAATTGTTTGTCATTTGAGATGTCATCAGTGATGTCATCAGTGATGTCACTGACCATATCATGAGTGATGTAATATGTGACGTCATCAGCAGTGCATTGCGGGGGCGCGAGTTATAGTTAACTCTGCTAACTATAACGGCCGAATTTCTCTGGTTTTGTACGAGTGAAATGTCCAACTAACTATAAGGGGCCTGTAACCTATGGTTTTTTCAGTGAATTTCTAAGGTTTTTTAAATGCTAATTTCTAACTATAACGTCCCTGAAACCTATGGTTTTTCAGTGAATATATATATATATATATATATATATATATATATATATATGTATGTATATATTATCTACTGGCCCGCTCCGGTCCGCTCCTATCCTGAAAGTCTCGGGGTGATTCGTCAAGTGGGGGCCGAGAAAAAAGGGGGGTCCCAAAACGTGTTTTCCCCATGCAATTTTCCATAGGAACCTTTCATTGCAGCTACAGTCCGAACTGCTGAACGGAATTACACCAAATTTGGCAAAAAGGTAGCCCTTGGTTCAGAGTCATGCCTTTTGGTTAAATGGTGTAAATCCGTTCAGTAGTTCCTGAGAAATTTGAAAAAGAAAACACATATATATATCTGGGCGGAGCCTAACCACACATGTCATCGTGAGATCTGATTGGCTGTCAGCACTTCATCCTGGAATTGCTGGGAGCCATCTTGGGACCAATATAAGTGATAGTACCCCATTGAAATGCATTGTAGTGAATCGAAGATTTTGAGGGTTACCAAAAGGAGAACTATAAAGGGTGATAACAGACTTTAGTTACATTAGAATTCATTTGTTGATGAGCAGCCTGTCAGTTGATGCCTTTGTGTTCTACTGCAGCTTCCCAAAGTGTTCTAAAGAACAACTAGAGAGCTAACAGTCTTACTTATGACAAAAGTATGGCACACCTGAAGCCATCTTGATTGGAATAAACTGGTAACACTTAAAACATTTAATTTAAAAAGGAACAAAAAGGAGGGGGTTCATTTTGCCATAGAAATTATGGTTAGTGCTGCAGAAAGAAAATTTAGGGCATGTTTTAAGTGAGATCTCAAATCCTCTTCTATTTCATTTGAAAATTCTGACATGCAGACTGAAACAATCACTTTCAATACCAGCAGTAGACTTCCAGTTAACTCCCTGGTGAGCAGTAGCTTTACTACAGTGATCTAATGAACAACTAGAGTGCTAACATTCTGAATTTATGGCAAATGTGTGACACATCTGAATGCCTTCTTGATGGAATCAAAGTAAAAAACTGAAAGCATTTCCTACTGAGGAGACTGCAGTAAATGACGAAATTAGGAAACTTCATAACAAATAAGTCTCCCAAGATGGCCACCAGAGAAAAAAGAGCCCAAATGTAGCACAAATATCACCCAGATGTAGCCCACATATAGCCCAATGACAGAAGTGTGCAAAACACTTTTTATTTTTAGTTTTTCTGCAGTTTTATATAGTGCAAACTGGTCAGGTATTGGAGCGTTACATCTTACTTGGACCCCTTATAGCGTATTTTGCACGAAGTACATGAGATTGATCTTGCGAAACATTGAACTTTACGATTCTGTTAACCTGAAGTTGCTCTGAACCGGGCTTTGTAACACCCGTTTTTACCTACTGGTTTTAATTAATTCTCACTGTATTGTATTAGGAAAGAGGATTTACTGTTTTTATGTACACTTTTATGATCTATGTTTCTAAATCAGATCAAATAAAGTTTAATGAATTCTATGGCAGGACGGAGGCGAGGATTATGCATATCTTTCCTCACTTTATTTGCATAGCAGTTCAAAGAAAACGTAACACAACAATCATTAAACAAAAGACTACACAACCCATGAACCATTAGGGGGTAGTCTCCAAGGCAACTATAGTTAATCATATCACAGTCCATCGTATATAATATCGTGACGTCCCTTCCGCTTCCTCTTTCTTCACTGCTCGTCAGTTAAGTGCATTCCTTACATTCTTGGCTTAATCTGACGTTGTTGGTGTTTGTATAGCGGTTTCTTGTGCACGTTATGAGCATTATTGCCTTGGTATTGTTTCATATTCCCTGCGCAGCAGGCTCTTGCCCGAGCGCGTTCTCCCTCTCGCAGTTTCTCCCGCTGTGTGCTCTGCGCGCGGTGAGATCCTGTCAGGCGCGTCTGGTCCGAACGAGGCAGCTCCGTCGAGCGCTCCCGCTGATCTTTAAGCGCATTTGGGAATCCGGTCACTCCTTTAGTGTCCGCTTGATTCCCGACCAACCCTCGCCTAATTTTGACACCGCTACGCAGTGATTTCCCCCACACGGCCACGTTAGTGACCAGCGCCACCTGGTGGTGGTAATTGGTATTGCGCCTCAGTCTATTCTTATAACAGCTTCGGGGAAAGCCCAGCTGTTGCAGCACCGGCGAGGGGCTGTCTTAAGGATTTTAAGGGCATTTGTTCTGTGCTCACACCCTCTGCTATCATGTCTTCTCCAGAAGACCATTTTTACTCCTCCTACCAGGAAGTGGAGGAGGAATGGCCCCCAACTTCTCCCTCCAGCAGTGGACCAAGCCCTCTCTCTGGCTATTTCTAGGGCGCTGGCTCCTCTTAGGGATCAGGTTGATAAGCTGACGAAAAGCATCCCTGGGGTGTTCAGTGACCCAGATCTGGTGGTGACGGGTCCAAGTAGCTCCCAGATGGGGAATAAAAGGGCCGTTAAGCATAACGTGGGGCACTTGGAAGGATTTGATAAACTTACGGAGACCTTCCTCAAGAGTGCGCGAATGCTAAAACATGCACCCTGCCGGGAGGAGGAGGGGCCCGGAGAAAATTGCGACACTGTCACCACTATTGTAGACCCCGAAGGCGGGTTTCCCTTAGAGGGAGAGGGTGTATCGGAGGACGATTTCTCCTCCGATGAGGATAAAGACTCAGGGCGTCCCTGGCGTCCAGAGTCCCACTCCTCTCAGTCCCCGGTTGGGGACAAGGTCCACTCGGACATGTTCGGGCCTACCCAAATTTACCATCCTAGGTCGGCAGAATGGACACCTGATGCCAAAGTGGCAGAGTATGTGGTGGGGAAAATCCATCAACCCCTTGAAAGGGAGGTCAGGAATAGGATGAGGGGAGAATGCCCCAGGCTCTCACTGAAGGGGAAGGTGGCACACACGCCTGAAATTGATGAGAAACTATGTACCTTTTTCTCCAAGTATATGAGGGATCCCAAGAAAGGAATTGATAGGTCTTGGATGTGGTAGGGCCCTTGACCCAAA
Source organism: Calotriton arnoldi (assembly GCA_963921515.1). Taxonomy (NCBI): domain Eukaryota; kingdom Metazoa; phylum Chordata; class Amphibia; order Caudata; family Salamandridae; genus Calotriton; species Calotriton arnoldi. Next base: position 207,058 of record CAWUFW010012388.1, on the reverse strand, counting down.
TTATTCAATTGACGGAGCGTTCCAAAGAGTCAGGATCCCCTTTGTCCACGGATATTGTGGCTGGTTGGGCGCACTACCCTAAACCCTAAAACACTACCCCTCCACTACCCAAACACCACTGCACTACCCTAAACCCTAAAACACTACCCCCAGCACGACACCCTACACTACCCAAACATAACTGCACTACCCTAAACCCTAAAACACTACCACCAGCACGACTCCCTACACTACCCAAACACCACTGCACTACCCTAAACCCTAAAACACTACACCCAGCACGACTCCCTACACTACCCAAACACCACTGCACTACACTAAACCCTAAATATACTCCCAGCATGACCTCCCACACTACACAAACACCACTGCACTAAACCCTAAAACACTACCCCAGCACGACCCCTACACTACCCAAACACCACTGCACTACCCTAAACCCTAAAACACTAACCCCAGCATGACCCTCTACACTACCCAAACACCACTGCACTACCCTATACCCTAAAACACGACCCCTACACTACACAAACATGACTGCACTACCCTAAACCCTAAAACACTACCCACAGCATGACCCCCTTCACTACACAAACACCACTGCACTGCCCTAAACCCTAAAACACTACCCCAGCACTACCCCCTACACTACCCAAACACCACTGCACTAACAAACCCTAAAACACTACCCCCAGCACAACCCCTACACTACACAAACACCACTGCACTACCCTAAACCCTAAAACACTACCCCCAGCACGACTCCCTACACTACCCAAACACCACTGCACTATCCTAAATCTACCCCCAGCACGACCCCCTACACTACCCAAACACCACTGCACTACCCTAAACCATAAAACACTATCCCCAGCATGACCCCCTACACTACACAAACACCACTGCACTACCCTAAACCCTAAAACACTACCACCAGCATGACCCCCTACACTACTCAAACACCACTGCACTACCCTAAACCCTAAAACACTACCCCCAGCACGACTCCCTACACTACACAAACACCACTGCACTACCCTAAAACCCTAAAACACTACCCCCAGCACGACCCCCTACACCACCCAAACACCACTGCACTACCCTAAACCCTAGCAAAGAAACCCCCACCCCATGCCCAATCCCCCTTACCTCTCACTCCTCATGGTTCCTCTCTCCTTGTGGTTCCTGCTTCACGTCATCTCTGAGGGGCGGTGCACGTCGTTGTGAGGAATCAGTGATGTCATTTGAGATGTCATCAGTGATGTCATGAGTGATGTCACTGACCATGTCATGAGTGATGTAATATGTGACATCATCAGCAGTGCATTGCGGGCGCGCGAGTTATAGTTAGCTGAACTAATTATAACGGGGGAATTTCTATGGTTTTGTACGAGTGAAATGTCCAACTAACTATTACGCCCCTGAAACCTATGGTTTTTTCAGTGAATTTCTAAGGTTTTTTAAATGCTAAATTCTAACTATAACGTGCCTGAAACCTATGGTTTTTTCAGTGAGTATATATATATATATTATCTACTGGCGGACGCCAGTAGATAGTTATAGTTAGGACCTATTCGTAACATTCTTTTCCCTATAACTTTAGCGCCGGTTGACGAATCTTTGCGAAATTTTCAAAACTTATAGCCCGCTCCGGTCAGCTCCTATCTTGAAAGTTTCGGGTGATTCAGCAAGCGGGGCTGAGAAAAAGGGGGGTCCCAAAAAGTGTTTTCTCCATGTTATTTCCCATAGGAAATTTTAGACACGGCTACAGCCCGAACTGCTGAACGGAATTACACCAAATTTGGCAAAAAGGTAGTCCTTGGTTCAGAAAGCGCCCTTTTTTTAAAATGGTGTAAATCCGTTCAGTAGTTTCTGGGAAATTCAAAAAATAGAGGTAAAAAAATCAATTTCCCATAGGAAACTTTAGACACGGTTACAGCCAAAACTGCTGAACGGAATTACACCAAATTTGGCAAAAAGGTAGTGCTTGGTTCAGAAAGCGCTCTTTTTTTTAAATGGTGTAAATCCGTTCAGTAGTTTGAGATATTAAAGGAAAACAATCTTTATATATCTGGGCGGGACCTAACTACACAAGCACGAGCTTGCCTCTAATTGGCTACCAACACTTCAATCCAGGAAGTGTAGGCAGCCATCTTGGTGCATTGCTTTTTAGGTCTCGCCTAGCGATGCAGCGCATGCGCTGCTCACTACACAAACACCACTGCACTGCCCTAAACCCTAAAACACTACACCAGCACGACCCCCTACACTGCACGAACACCACTGCACTGCCCTAAACCCTAAAACACTACCCCAGCACGACCCCCTACACTGCCCGAATACCACTGCACTGCCCTAAACACTGAAACACCACCCCCAGCATGACCCCCTTGTGAGAAGTTGGCCTGGCATATGCTGTCCACTAATTATAGTGGGCACCTTGCACCAGTCCAAACAACCCCTTATTGGAGATAGGTTAAAGACAACCTTATTGAAAGCTATCCTAGTGGTAGCTATGGAGAGCAGCCTTCAGGCTAAGTCTTGAAGGAATGTAAAGCAGCTTGTTTTACCAGTCTATAATCTCTTGAGTCATCAAATGAAAGAGCACCACACCAGGTATATATTCAAAATATATGTATTTATTGCTAAACACACCCCTCTAGTCTCTTTATGAGGCTAGAGTTCGAAGTACACAAGTTATAAGTTATTTAAACACAGTAATAGCACAAATACACGTTTGGGCCCTAGGGGCGTACCAAACCATATACCAATAAAGTGGTATAAGAACCACGACTGAACTAGACACTAGGCCTGGAGCCTCTAGAAGTGCTGGGACCACAAGGAACCACCCAAGGTAGTGACACAGGGGACCCACGGGGGACGCGTGCAGTGTAAATACACCACCGCGATACGCCGTTAACTTCTATGGAGAAAGTCGCGATCAGGAAATTAAAGAAAGGGACACTTAAAGGAGGTCTTGGAGCAAACCCTTTGAGAACTAGGTCGTTCTAGAGTCTCTACCCACGGGAGCACCGGAGTACTCGTGTTACCTCACCCAGGGAAGCCGGGTGCATAGGTGCCTTTCGGGGTCGGGTTTCTTCGTCGATTTGAATGGCGATCTGCTGCAAAGTGCTGCTGGCGACCAAGTGGAAAGTGTCCGGGTGGATCCAAGAGTGGATCGGAGATCTGAAGAACCTGAAAGCAGAGGGGACAGAGTCTGGGTCACTAGCCAGTGACCAGGAAGGCGATGGACAGATGCCCACCGATGTCGCTTGCTTCAAGTGCGTTGACGGTCGTTTTGACTCTTCAGCCACGAGGTCCGGGAGGCGTTGTCGGCGACCAGGAGCAGGATTCGGGCTGGTACACGATGTCTGTCGAGTGCTGAGGTGTCGGCGACCGGATTGGACCCAACAAGCCTTGGCAACGGCAATTCTTGATGAAAATGAAGATCGTCGATGGTGCAGACCAGCAAGGTCTGAGGAACTCACCCAGCAAGGGTAAGTGAGGGCAAGCCTGGAGCAACCAGGAAGCCCAAGAAAAAAAGGATTGGCTTTCGTGAAGGGCTACTAGCCAACGGGCTAGCGACCGCGAAGGAGCCTCGAGACGTCGCACGTGGATCTGGCTCACAGGACACTCGTGGAGTGGAGGCCAGAGATCTTCGGTGCAGTTGGTGCTGGAGGCTAGGGCTACTCGGAGCCCAAAGCACGACTTCGTGGGAGACCCAGAAGAGTATGCACTAGCACATGCATGCGGTGTCCAGGGGTCACGGTTCCACGTTACCCACGACAGCTACGGGCCTCAGCTTTGCTGGGGACTCAGGGAAGCCTCGGGGAAGTCTGGAAATCCACCTCTGGTGATGCAAAGACTTCGGCGTCCGACGGGAGCTTAGGTGATGCAGACCAGACAATTGCTTCTTTGGTGCCTGCCAAGCAGGGGAGTCACTCCTTGACCCCAAGGGAGATTCTTCTGTCCTCTAGTCTTGAGTAGAGCGTCGAAGGTCCAGGATTCTGTTTCAGAGTTTCGTCCAGGGATAATCTAAAGTCCTAAGGACTGGGTTCCTATACTTATACCAAGTTTAGGGGTTGGACTACTCTGTGGCCCCACCTATGGGTGGGTCAGGGCAGAGGGGTGGCTACACCCCTTTCCCTTTGTCCAGTTCGCACCAAAGCAGGGGCTGCAAGCCCCTGATCCGGTTTGAACTGGGGTATGCACTAGGGACACCAAATGGGCCCCCAGTGCAGGACTTCAAAGCACCCGAAAGTGCTCCCGCCCAGCCCCAATACACATTATCCTGTCTGGGGAGGTGGTCACACCTCCCTGGGACAGGAAACCTATTGTCCAGGCCTCCCCTGCCGGAGTTTCGTCCAGCAGCAGGAGGCCAGACTCGTGTCTGTGGCAGCAGCATCCATTTTGTGATGCCAGGGCTTTAGAAAGAAGTTACCGGGCTAGCCAGAGTTAACATGTCTTTCCCTCTAGAAGGGTGGAATGCTACCCTCACCGCCAGAATTGGCGGGGGGTAGTATTCCAAGATGTTTGACACCAAACACGACATGTTTAGGTGCAGCCATTCCAAAGTTAGCATTTAACGCGAGGTTATAATGCGCTTAAGAGTATATGGTCAGGCTGCACTACAAACAGCATCAGAGAAGGGTCTCCGAACGCTGCAGAGGGGCCCTGCTCATGCAGGGGCACCCTCTCACATAGGAACCATGCACTCTGCCTTCAGGATTGATAAGGCCTGCCATAGGAGTGACTTATAGGTTTATATGTGTGTATGTATTTAGTGATATAGGTAACCTATATCACAGTAAGGGGTGCATGCACCACCTTACCCAGGCTGCAGTAGCAGACCTGTGGTGTCAGTTTGGATGGCCTTCCAGGGGTGGCATAATACATGCTGCAGCCCCTGGTAGGCCTCTGAGGTACCTATGCCCTTGGTACATAGTATACCATATACTAGGGACTTATAAGGGCACTCCAGATTCCAATCAGTGATGTGCCTAAGGCACATGGAAACCATTTTACAGAGAAAGCAGATAGACTGGGGCCCTGAATAGCAGGATCCCAGTCCAACTAAGTCATAAACCAGCAAAACACCATAAAAAAGTGGGGGCAACCATATAGTCAGATTCCACCTTCCTACATAACCCCCCCCCAAACGAAAGGAGATAAGGCTAACCTTGGCCAGTTGAGCCTTCATTGACTAAGTGGCCATATAAGGAAGCATCTGCACTAGCATGGTTGCCCCCTGTCTTATGGTCCACTAAGCAATCCCTCACCCTAAGGGTATGAGAGGGTCTCCACCATGGGGAATCACTACCTGTGCTGTGCTTAGGTAAAGTACAAGGCTGGTGAGGTGTCTGAGTAGGGAAGTGAGGCCCTAGGAATGTTGGCCTCAGCTTCCTCAGATCACTGGTCACCATGTATGCCTGTCTTTCCATGACTGAGTTGCACTTTGCTCTAAGGGTCAACCTTTGGCTGCCTACAGCTGGGGGTTGGGTCCCTTTGGCTGGACTACTGGAGGGACATGGCAGGTTTGGAACCTTCCGGTCCCAGGTTTGCCCTTGCCTACCAGAGTCCTTCTGGGGAGGTCCCTACATAAAGGCATGGGGGATCCCTCAGTGTGTAGAGGAATTTTCACCTGGCTAGGGCTACTAGACTGGGTGCCCCTAATCTGCTGATGGGGGGTTCCTCTGGACAGGGGGCCCTGGGGGTCCACTGACCTCCCTGACCTCTGCAGCCCTGGGCTGGCTGAGGCAGGGTAGAGAGGGGCAGGTTACCTGCTCCAGACTGGGTACCACCATGGAAGGGTCCTCTGCCATCAGGGGGGTGGCCAGGCCAGGCCTGACTACCTCTGGGGCAGTTCCTTCACTAGGGGTAGGGTCAGTTCCCTGAGGAGGCTGACCCTTACCTACTGTCTGGAGGGAAGAAGACTTTTCTTCAACCCTTGTGCTCTCTTTTGGGGGAGAGGGGGCCATTCTTCCAGGCTCCATCTCTCCAAAATCTTGGGCTGGGGCTGTGGCCATCACAGCCCCACTAACCTTTACAGGGACGCCCAGCATCCTGAGATGGGTTTGGTGTTCAACTTCAGCCCAGGCTGAAATTTCCAGATCATTGCCCATCAGGCAATCTACAGGTAGGGTTGGGGACACTGCCACTCTTTTTGGGCCTGTGACCCCCTCCCAGCTGAGATTGACTATGGCCATGGGGTGATCTGTTCTGACACCATCTATGTTGGTCACCTGGTATTTAAACTCAGGTAAAAGCTGGTGAGGGGGGACTAGTTTCCCTGCCACCATGGTGACACTAGCCCCTGTGTCCCTAAAGGCCACCGCTTTCTGACCATTAATCATTGGCTCCAGTCTGTACCTGCCCATTGCTGTGGGACCCATGGTAAAGGTGGCAAATCCTACACCACCATCAGAGTCAGAGGCGTTTGTATAGGGGTCCCTGTCTGAACCAGGGCCCACCTCTGTTCCTGTTGCAAAAGCACCTAATTTTTTGGGTGCACTACTCCCAACTGGAGGATTACTACTGGTAGTACCAGGAGGGGGGTAGTAGTTGCTGGGGGAACATTTTCTTTATTGCCAATCCTGGGGCAACTGGGATCAGATTTCCAGTGCCCAGGCTTTTTACAGACATGGCAATATGGTTTCTTTTCAGGAGAGGAAGGAGTTTGGGACCCACCCCCAGAAGAGGAATTTTGGGGCCCTGTAGTGGACTTATCCTTAGATTTATCCCCACCTTTCTCTTGGGACTTAGTAGAATCTTTCTTCTGGTCACCACCCTGATTTTTAGTTTTTACTCTGGTTCTGACCCATTTGTCTGCCTTCTTTCCCAATTCTTGGGGAGAGGTCAGATCAGAGTCCACCAGATACTGGTGCAAAAGCTGGTTTTGACAATTATTAAGGATTTGCTCCCTCATAATCAAATTGTACAATCTTAAAAAGTCATGCACTTTGTTGCCATGTATCCAACCTTCCAGATCCTTAGTAGCACAGTCTACAAAATCAACCCAGTCTTGAGTCTGAGCTTTTTGGGGTGTCTCTGAACTTCAACCTATACTGTTCAGTGGTTAGGCCAAACCCATCTATCAGAGCACTCTTCAAGACTGTGTAATTGTCAGCATCCTCTTCTCTTACAGTGAGGAGCTGGTCTCTACCTTTGTCTGCAAAGGAGAGCCACAAGATTGCTGCCCACTGCTCCTGAGGGACCTTCTGTACTTTACAGGCCCTCTCTAGAGCAGTCATCCACTTGTGGATGTCATCCCCACTCTGGTAGGGAGGGACAATCTTGCTCAGGTTCCTATGGTCATAGGACCTTTCCCTATCTCTAGGGACATGGCTGCCACCATGGGACTCTAGTCCCAACTTTCTTTTCTCTCTAAAGAGATCTAGGGACTCCCTGTCTAAGGCTACTTGCTTCCTTCTGAGTTCAAGCTGAGCTTCCTCATACTGAATCAGCCTTGTTCTCCTCTCATGAGAGGATTCCCTCCTATGAGATGAGACAGAGCTCCCTATTGAGGTGCCAGAGTGGTTAGACTCCTGAGAAGGAGATCTAGACTTTCTGGGCACACTCATAATCCTTCCTGGGGGGACAAAGAGGGCATCATTCTGATCATCCTCTTCCACAGGAGGGATTGGGTTATCCAGGTCAGGGTCATTGTCACCCTCCTGGCCAGTTTCAGAGGGGGGGGCTGGGGGTATTGCTAACCCTGGCACCACCCTCATCTTCTGCCCCACCCTCAGCTCCTACCCCTTCAGTCCCCAAGGGCTCACTAAGGTCATAAGCTACCAACAACTCCTTAAGGTGTTGGGTGGTGGGACTTTGGCCTGTCCTTAATTTCCTCAAGTTACATAATGCTCTCAATTCCAAGAATGGGAGTGTATCATACTTGGAGGGGAGAAGCCCAGTGGCTTCTGGTAAGGATTCTCTAGATCCTACCTTTAAAGACATTACTAGTGTGGTGTGGTGTATGCACTACCTACTCTAGTGTGGCCTACTAAACTCTCTTGAGTTGTAGAAAGGGTGTGCTATCCCTTAACACACAACTCTAAGTTCAGTAGAACTTACTGTATTCTAAGCTTAAATTATATGTACCTTAGGTACCTTTAGTGGTTTTCAGTTGATCAATTCAATTGAGATTATCTGGTAAAACAATAGCAAGCTGGAATCCCACACGCTGCACACCAATGTGAGAAGTTGGCCTGGCATATGCTGTCCACTAATTATAGTGGGCACCTTGCACCAGTCCAAACAACCCCTTATTGGAGATAGGTTAAAGACAACCTTATTGAAAGCTATCCTAGTGGTAGCTATGGAGAGCAGCTGTGAGAAGTTGGCCTGGTATATGCTGTCCACTAATTATAGTGGGCACCTTGCACCAGTCCAAACAACCCCTTATTGGAGATAGGTTAAAGACAACCTTATTAAAAGCTATCCTCGTGGTAGCTATGGAGAGCAGCCTTCAGGCTAAGTCTTGAAGGAATGTAAAGCAGCTTGTTTTACCAGTCTATAATCTCTTGAGTGATCAAATGAAAGAGCACCACACCAGGTATATATTCAAAATATATGTATTTATTGCTAAACACACCCCTCTAGTCTCTTTATGAGGCTAGAGTTCGAAGTACATAAGTTAGAAGTTATTTAAACACAGTAATAGCACAAATACACGTTTGGGCCCTAGGGGCGTACCAAACCATATACCAATAAAGTGGTATAAGAACCACGACTGAACTAGACACTAGGCCTAGAGCCTCTAGAAGTGCTTGGACCACAAGGAACCACCCAAGGTAGTGACACAGGGGACCCACGGGGGACGCGTGCAGTGTAAATACACAACCGCAATACGCCGTTGACTTCTATGGAGAAAGTCGTGATCGGGAAATTAAAGAAAAGGGACACTTAAAGGAGGACTTGGAGCAAACCCTTTGAGATCTAGGACTTTGAAGAGTCTCTACCCACGGGAGCACCGGAGTACTCGTGTTACCTCACCCAGGGAAGCCGGGTGCATAGGTGCCTTTCGGGGTCGGGTTTCATCGTCGATTTGAATGGCGATCTGCTGCAAAGTGCTGCTGGCGACCAAGTGAAAAGTGTCCGGGTGGATCCAAGAGTGGATCGGAGTTCTGAAGAACCTGAAAGCAGAGGGGACAGAGTCTGGGTCACTAGCCAGTGACCAGGAAGGCGATGGACAGATGCCCACCGATGTCGAGTGCTTCAGGTGCGTTGACAGTCGTCTTGTCTCTTCAGCCACAAGGTCCAGGAGGCGTTGTTGGTGACCAGCAGCAGGATTCGGGCTGGTACACGATGTCTGTCGAGTGCTGAGGTGTCGGCGACCGGATTGGACCCAACAAGCCTTGGCAACGGCAAGTCTCAATGCAGAGGAAGATCGTCGATGGTGCAGACCAGCAAGGTCTGAGGAACTCACCCAGCGAGGGTAAGTGAGGGCAGGCCTGGAGCAACCAGGATGCCAAACTAGGAAAAGATTGACCTTCGTTAAGGGCTACTAGCCAACGGTCTAGCGACCGCAAAGGAGCCTCGTGACGCCCCACGTGGATCTGGCTTACAGGACACTCGTGGAGTGGGGGCCAGAGATCTTCGGTGCAGGTGGTGCTGGAGGCTAGGGCTACTCGGAGCCCAAAGCACGACTTCTTGGGAGACCCAGAAGAGGATGCACTTGCAAATGTGCTCGGTGTCCAGGGGTCACGGTCTCAAGTCACCCACGATAGCCACGGGCCTCAGCTTTGCTGGGGACTCAGGGTAGCCTCGGGGAAGTCTGAGAATCCACCTCTGGTGATGCGATGACTTCGGCGTCCGACGGGAGCTTCAGAAATGCGAACCGGACAGATGCTTCTTTGGTGCCTGCCAAGCAGGGGAGTCACTCCTTGACCCCAAGGGAGATTCTTCTGTCCTCTAATCGTGAGTAGAGCGTCGAAGGTCCAGGATTCAGTTTCAGAGTTTCGTCCAGGGATAATCTAAAGTCCTAAGGACTGGGTTCCTATACTTATACTAAGGATAGGGGTTGGACTACTCTGTGGCCCCACCTATGGGTGGGTCAGGGCAGAGGGGTGGCTACACCCCTTTCCCTTTGTCCAGTTCACGCCAAAGCAGGGGCTGCAAGCCCCTGATCCGGTTTGAACTGGGGTATGCACAGGGACACCAAATGTGCCCCCAGTGCAGGACTTCAAAGCACCCGAAAGTGCTCCCGCCCAGCCCCAATACACATTATCCTGTCTGGGGAGGTGGTCACACCTCCCTGGGACAGGAAACCTATTGTCCAGGCCTCTCCTGCCGGAGTTTCGTCCAGCAGCAGGAGGCCAGACTCGTGTCTGTGGCAGCAGCATCCATTTTGTGATGCCAGGGCTTTGGAAAGAAGTTACCGGGCTAGCCAGAGTTAACATGTCTTTCCCTCTAGAAGGGTGGAATGCTACCCCCGCCGCCAGAATTGGCGGGGGGGTAGTATTCCAAGATGTTTGACACCAAACACGACATGTTTAGGTGCAGCCATTCCAAAGTTAGCATTTTACCGCAAGGTTATAATGCGCTTAAGAGTATATGGTCAGGCTGCACTACAAACAGCATCAGAGATGGTCTCCGAACGCTGCAGAGGGGCCCTGCTCATGCAGGGGCACCCTCTCACATAGGAACCATGCACTCTGCCTTTAGGATTGATAAGGCCTGCCTTAGGAGTGACTTATAGGTTTATATGTGTGTATGTATTTAGTGATATAGGTAACCTATATCACAGTAAGGGGTGCATGCACCACCTTACCCAGGCTGCAGTAGCAGACCTGTGGTGTCAGTTTGGATGGCCTTCCAGGGGTGGCATAATACATGCTGCAGCCCCTGGTAGGCCTCTGAGGTACCTATGCCCTTGGTACATAGTATACCATATACTAGGGACTTATAAGGGCACTCCAGATTCCAATCAGTGATGTGCCTAAGGCACATGGAAACCATTTTAGAGAGGAAGCAGCTAGGCTGGGGTTCTGATTAGCAGGGCCCCAGCCAGACTAATGTCGAAAAACAGTGAAGCATCAGCAAAAGTGGGGGTACCCATGTGAAGCAGATCCTACTCTCCTACACAACCCCCCCAAACGTAGGGACATTAAACTAACCTTGCCCAGTTAAGTCTTCATGTTCTAAGTGGAAATACCTAGAGAGTCCATCTGCATTGGCATGGTTACTCCCAGGTCTATGTTCCACTGTAAAGTCCATCCCCTGTAGGGAAATGGACCACCTAAGCAGTTTGGGGTTTTCACCCTTCATTTGTTTTAGCCATAAGAGGGGCTTATGGTCTGTCTGAACCAGGAAGTGTGTACCAAACAAGTATGGCCTCAACTTCTTCAGAGCCCAGACCACAGCAAAGGCCTCCCTCTCTATGGCTGACCAACGTTTCTCTCTAGGGGTCAGCCTTCTGCTAATGAAAGCTACTGGCTGATCCTGACCTTCTTCATTCAATTGTGACAGTACAGCCCCTACCCCCAATTCAGATGCATCAGTTTGAACAATGAACTTCTTGGAGTAATCAGGACTCTGTAGAATGGGAGCAGTGCACATGGCCTGCTTCAGGTCATCAAATGCCTTTTGACAGCTAACTGTCCACTGAACCTTTTTGGGCATTTTCTTAGAAGTTAAGTCATTCAGGGGTGTCACTATTGATCCATACCCCTTGACAAATCTCCTATAGTACCCAGTCAGGCCTAAGAAGGCTCTCACCTGAGTCTGGGTAGTGGGAGCAGTCCAGTCCATGATAGTCTGGATCTTGCTCTGCAAAGGTTGAACCTGGCCTCCACCCACAAGGTGGCCCAGGTACACAACCTGACTCTGCCCTATCTGGCACTTAGTGGCCTTGATAGTCAGGCCTGCCTTTTGCAGGGCCTGTAAAACATTCCTGAGGTGGACCAGGTGATCCTCCCAGGTGGAGCTAAAGACAGCAATATCATCTAGATATGCTGCACTATAGGCTTCCAGACCTGTGAGAACTGTATTCACCAACCTCTGGAAAGTGGCAGGTGCATTCTTCAGACCAAAGGGCATCACCACAAATTGATAATGCCCACTAGGGGTTGAGAATGCTGTTTTGGGCTTTGCAGTATCAGCTAGTCTGATCTGCCAGTAGCCAGCTGTCAAGTCAAATGTGCTGAGATATTTGGCTGAGGCCAAAGTATCTATGAGCTCATCTGCCCTTGGTATTGGATGGGCATCAGTCCTAGTGACTGCATTGAGACCCCTGTAGTCCACACAAAACCTCATCTCTCTTTTTCCACCACTGGTGTGAGGTTTTGGCACAAGGACCACTGGACTAGCCCAAGGGCTATCTGAGGGTTCAATAACTCCCAATTCCAACATTTTCTGGACTTCAGTCCTGATACAGTCCCTGACATGGTCAGGTTGCCTATAAATCTTATTTTTAATAGGCAGACTGTCCCCAGTGTCCACTTCATGAGTGCACCAGGTGGTCTGACTGGGTGTCAGTGAAAACATATGTCTAAACTGATTGAGAACTTGCCTACAATCAGTTTGTTGCTGGGTAGTGAGGCTGCCTGCCAAGGCTACACCATCAACTGACCCATCGTCAGGGTTCTGTGAGAGCAGGTCAGGGAGTGGGTCACTCTCTTCCTCCTGCCCTTCATCAGTAGCCATGAGCAAGCCCATGTCTGCCCTGTCCACATATGGTTTTAACCTGTTGACATGGAGAACCCTGTGGGGACTCCTGGGTGTTCCTAGGTCTACTAAGTAGGTGACCTCACCCTTCTGCTCAACAATAGTGTGGGGTCCACTCCATTTGTCTTGGAGAGCTGCTGGGGCCACTGGCTCCAACACCCACACCTTCTGTCCTGGCTGGTAAACAGTCAGAACAGCCTTTGGTCATGCCAGGCCTTTTGAAGTTCCTGGCTAGCCTCAAGGTTTTTGGTTGCCTTTTTCATATACTCAGCCATCCTGGAGCGGAGACCAAGTACATAGTCCACTATATCTTGCTTTGGGGGCTTGAGAGGTAACTCCCATCCTTCCTTCACCAAGCACAGTGGACCCCTCACAGGGTGGCCAAACAGAAGTTCAAAAGGGCTGTAACCAACCCCTTCTGAGGCACCTCCCTATATGCGAATAAAAGGCAGGGCAAGAGTATGTCCCATCTACGCCTAAGCTTTTCTGGGAGCCCTTTAATCATGCCCTTCAAGGTTTTGTTGAATCTCTCAACTAAACCATTGCATTGTGGGTGATAGGGTGTGGTGAACTTATAAGTCACTCCACACTCCTTCCACATTGCTTTTAAGTACCCAGACATGAAGTTAGCACCCCTGTCTGAGACTACCTCCTTAGGAAAGCCCACTCTTGAGAAGATTCCCAGGAGGGCCCTTGCCACCACAGGTGCTGTAGTGGTCCTGAGGGGAATAGCTTCTGGGTACCTGGTGGCATGATCCACTACCACCAGGATAAACCTGTGCCCAGAGGCTGTTTGGGGATCCATGGGACCAACAATGTCAATCCCTACCCTTTCAAAGGGCACCCCCACCACAGGTAGTGGTATCAGGGGGCCTTTGTAGTGCCACCTGCCTTGCCACTGGCTTGGCAGGTTACACAGGAGCGACAAAACTCCTTGCTGTCTTCAGACATGTGGGGCCAGTGAAAGTGAGGGACAATTCTGTCCCAAGTCTTGTTCTGGCCCAGGTGACCTGCTAAGGGAATATCATGGGCTAGGGTCAATAGGAAGCCCCTGAACTTCAGAGGTATAACCAACCTCCTGGTAGCACCAGGCTTGGGGTCTCTACTCTCTGAGTACAGGAGTCCATCATCCCAATACACTGTATGGGGACCACTAGCTTTCCCAGCAGCCTCAGCAGCAGCTTGCTGTCTGAGGGGTTCAAGGGAGGGGCAGCTCTGCTGCTCCTGGCTCAGATCTGCCCTAGAAGGTCCCCTGTCCCCAAGAACTCAACCTGGTCAGGTTCAAGTTCCTCTGGGACAGTTCCTTCTTCAGGGCTGAGATCATCCCCCTCAAGGGACTGATCTTCCTCCTGAGCCAAGGGGGAAGGCACTGCCTTAACCCTACTACTCCTCCTCTTGGAAGGCACTTGGTCCATTCTTCCAGAATCCAAGGCCTGTTCAGTGCTAGACATTTTGGCTTGTGACCTGGTCACAGCAAACACATCTGCAGGGATCCCCAGCATTTCTGCATGGGTCCTGAGCTCCACTTCTGCCCAAGCAGAAGTCTCTAAGTCATTGCCAAGCAAGCATTCGACTGGTAGGTTTGCACTTACCACAACCTTCTTAAGGCCAGTTACCCCTCCCCAGGAGAAGTTAACAACTGCCAGAGTATGGTCTGTTCTGACATTGCTAGCATTGGTCACTTGGTACATCTCACCAAGTATAACTTGCCCAGGATTCACAAGGTCTTGTGTCACCATTGTGACACTTGCCCCTGTGTCCCTAAATGCCAAAGCCTCACGTCCATTGATTAAAGGCTGTTGTCTGTACTTGCCCAGATTACTGGGACTCACAGAGGAGGTCACATCCATGCCTCCATCACAGACTAACACAGCCTGAGTCAGTTCTCTGACTAGGTCAGAGCCCAACTCAGTACCCAGGGTGAACCCTACTAAACCCTTGGCTGGAGCACTCCCACCAACTGTACTAGGGGGAACAGGTGCCTTAGGGGCATTGGTGGGTGCTGGACTGGAGTCTTTGGACTTGGTGCAATCACTGGTCCAGTGGGTCTTTTGCTTACAGACCTTGCACCATGGTTTTCTTTGGCCTTTCCCTTTGGTAGACTGTGAATCCCCACCAGAAGAAGATTTTTGGGGGCCTGATGAAGACTTTTGATCTTTACCCTTCTCCCCACCCTTGTCAGAGTTCTTAGCATCTTGCTTCTTGGTTTCCCCACCTTGGTTCTGTACCTTCTGCTTCACCCTGGTTCTGACCCATTTGTCTGCCTTCTTTCCCAATTCTTGGGGAGAGGTCAGATCAGAGTCTACCAGGTATTGATGCAACAGCTGATTTTGACAGTTATTAAGAATCTGCTCCCTCATTATCAGATTGTACAATCCTGAGAAGTCACACACCTTACTGCCCATCAACCAGCCTTCCAGAGCCTTGGCAGAACAATCCACATAGTCTACCCAGTCTTGAGTCTGTGCTTTTTGGGTATCTCTGAACTTCAACCTGTACTGTTCAGTGGTTAGGCCAAACCCATCAATAAGAGCACTCTTCAAGACCTTGTAATTATCAGCATCCTCCTCTCTAACAGTGAGGAGCTTATCTCTACCTTTGTCAGCAAAGGAGAGCCACAAGATTGCTGCCCACTGCTCCTGAGGGACCTTCTGTACCTTACAGGCCCTCTCTAGAGCAGTTATCCACTTGTGGATGTCATCCCCATTCTGATAGGGAGGGACAATCTTGCTCAGGTTCCTATGGTCATAGGACCTTTCCCTATCTCTAGGGATATGGCTGCCACCATGGGACTCTAGTCCCAACTTTCTTCTCTCTCTAAAGAGATCTAGGGACTCCCTGTCTATGGCTAGTTGCTTCTTTTTGAGTTCAAGCTGAGCTTCCTCATATAGAACCAGCCTCTTTCTTCTCTCATGAGAGGATTCCCTCCTATGAGATGAGACAGAGCTCCCTATTGAGGTGCCAGAGTGGTTAGACTCCTGAGAAGAAGATCTAGACCTTCTGGGCACACTCACAATCCTTCCTGGGGGGACAAAGGGGGCATCATTCTGATCCTCCTCTTCATCTTCCTCAGGAGGGGTTGGATTATCCAGGTCAGGGCCATTGTCGCCCTCCTGGCCAGTTTCAGAGGGGGGCTGGGGGTACTGGTACCCCTGGTCCCATCCTCATCATCTGCCCCACCCTCAGCTCCTACCCCTTCAGTCCCCAAGGGCTTACTAAGGTCATAAGCCACCAACAACTCCTTGAGGTGTTGGGTGGTGGGGCTTTGGCCTGTCCTTATTTTTCTCAAGTTGCATAAAGCTCTCAATTCCAAGAATGGGAGTGTATCATACTTGGAGGGTGGAAGCTCAATGGCTTCCTGCAAGGATTCTTTAGATCCTACCCTTAAAGACATTACTAGTGTGGTGTGGTGTATGCACTACCTACTCTAGTGTGGCCTACTAAACTCTCTTGAGTTGTAGAAAGGGTTGTGCTATCCCTTAACACACAACTCTAAGTTCAGTAGAACTTACTGTATTCTAAGCTTAAATTATATGTACCTTAGGTACCTTTAGTGGTTTTCAGTTGATCAATTCAATTGAGATTATCTGGTAAAACAATAGCAAGCTGGAATCCCACACGCTGCACACCAATGTGAGAAGTTGGCCTGGTATATGCTGTCCACTAATTATAGTGGGCACCTTGCACCAGTCCAAACAACCCCTTATTGGAGATAGGTTAAAGACAACCTTATTGAAAGCTATCCTAGTGGTAGCTATGGAGAGCAGCCTTCAGGCTAAGTCTTGAAGGAATGTAAAGCAGCTTGTTTTACCAGTCTATAATCTCTTGAGTGATCAAATGAAAGAGCACCACACCAGGTATATATTCAAAATATATGTATTTATTGCTAAACACACCCCTCTAGTCTCTTTATGAGGCTAGAGTTCGAAGTACATAAGTTAGAAGTTATTTAAACACAGTAATAGCACAAATACACGTTTGGGCCCTAGGGGCGTACCAAACCATATACCAATAAAGTGGTATAAGAACCACGACTGAACTAGACACTAGGCCTAGAGCCTCTAGAAGTGCTTGGACCACAAGGAACCACCCAAGGTAGTGACACAGGGGACCCACGGGAGACGCGTGCAGTGTAAATACACAACCGCGATACGCCGTTGACTTCTATGGAGAAAGTCGTGATCGGGAAATTAAAGAAAAGGGACACTTAAAGGAGGACTTGGACCAAACCCTTTGAGATCTAGGACTTTGAAGAGTCTCTACCCACGGGAGCACCGGAGTACTCGTGTTACCTCACCCAGGGAAGCCGGGTGCATAGGTGCCTTTCGGGGTCGGGTTTCGTCGTCGATTTGAATGGCGATCTGCTGCAAAGTGCTGCTGGCGACCAAGTGAAAAGTGTCCGGGTGGATCCAAGAGTGGATCGGAGTTCTGAAGAACCTGAAAGCAGAGGGGACAGAGTCTGGGTCACTAGCCAGTGACCAGGAAGGCGATGGACAGATGCCCACCGATGTCGAGTGCTTCAGGTGCGTTGACGGTTGTCTTGACTCTTCAGCCACGAGGTCCAGGAGGCGTTGTCGGCGACCAGGAGCAGGATTCGGGCTGGTACACGATGTCTGTCGAGTGCTGAGGTGTCGGCGACTGGATTGGACCCAACAAGCCTTGGCAACGGCAAGTCTCGATGCAGAGGAAGATCGTCGATGGTGCAGACCAGCAAGGTCTGGGGAACTCACCCAGCGAGGGTAAGTGAGGGCAGGCCTGGAGCAACCAGGATGCCAAGTTAGGAAAAGATTGGCCTTCGTTAAGGGCTACTAGCCAACGGGCTAGCGACCGCGAAGGAGCCTCGTGACGCCGCACGTGGATCTGGCTTACAGGACACTCGTGGAGTGGGGGCCAGTGATCTTCGGTGCAGGTAGTGCTGGAGGCTAGGGCTACTCGGAGCCCAAAGCACGACTTCTTGGGAGACCCAGAAGAGGATGCACTTGCAAATGTGCTCGGTGTCCAGGGGTCATGGTCTCAAGTCACCCACGATAGCCACGGGCCTCAGCTTTGCTGGGGACTCAGGGTAGCCTCGGGGAAGTCTGAGAATCCACCTCTGGTGATGCGATGACTTCGGCGTCCGACGGGAGCTTCAGAAATGCGAACCGGACAGATGCTTCTTTGGTGCCTGCCAAGCAGGGAGTCACTCCTTGACCCCAAGGGAGATTCTTCTGTCCTCTAATCGTGAGTAGAGCGTCGAAGGTCCAGGATTCAGTTTCAGAGTTTCGTCCAGGGATAATCTAAAGTCCTAAGGACTGGGTTCCTATACTTATACTAAGGATAGGGGTTGGACTACTCTGTGGCCCCACCTATGGGTGGGTCAGGGCAGAGGGGTGGCTACACCCCTTTCCCTTTGTCCAGTTCGCGCCAAAGCAGGGGCTGCAAGCCCCTGATCCGGTTTGAACTGGGGTATGCACAGGGACACCAAATGTGCCCCCAGTGCAGGACTTCAAAGCACCCGAAAGTGCTCCCGCCCAGCCCCAATACACATTATCCTGTCTGGGGAGGTGGTCACACCTCCCTGGGACAGGAAACCTATTGTCCAGGCCTCCCCTGCCGGAGTTTCGTCCAGCAGCAGGAGGCCAGACTCGTGTCTGTGGCAGCAGCATCCATTTTGTGATGCCAGGGCTTTGGAAAGAAGTTACCGGGCTAGCCAGAGTTAACATGTCTTTCCCTCTAGAAGGGTGGAATGCTACCCCCGCCACCAGAATTGGCGGGGGGTAGTATTCCAAGATGTTTGACACCAAACACGACATGTTTAGGTGCAGCCATTCCAAAGTTAGCATTTTACCGCGAGGTTATAATGCGCTTAAGAGTATATGGTCAGGCTGCACTACAAACAGCATCAGAGATGGTCTCCGAACGCTGCAGAGGGGCCCTGCTCATGCAGGGGCACCCTCTCACATAGGAACCATGCACTCTGCCTTTAGGATTGATAAGGCCTGCCTTAGGAGTGACTTATAGGTTTATATGTGTGTATGTATTTAGTGATATAGGTAACCTATATCACAGTAAGGGGTGCATGCACCACCTTACCCAGGCTGCAGTAGCAGACCTGTGGTGTCAGTTTGGATGGCCTTCCAGGGGTGGCATAATACATGCTGCAGCCCCTGGCAGGCCTCTGAGGTACCTATGCCCTTGGTACATAGTATACCATATACTAGGGACTTATAAGGGCACTCCAGATTCCAATCAGTGATGTGCCTAAGGCACATGGAAACCATTTTAGAGAGGAAGCAGCTAGGCTGGGGTTCTGATTAGCAGGGCCCCAGCCAGACTAATGTTGAAAAACAGTGAAGCATCAGCAAAAAGTGGGGGTACCCATGTGAAGCAGATCCTACTCTCCTACAGCAGCCTTCAGGCTAAGTCTTGAAGGAATGTAAAGCAGCTTGTTTTACCAGTCTATTATCTCTTGAGTGACCAAATGAAAGAGCACCACACCAGGTATATATTCAAAATATATGTATTTATTGCTAAACACACCCCTCTAGTCTCTTTATGAGGCTAGAGTTCGAAGTACACAAGTTATAAGTTATTTAAACACAGTAATAGCACAAATACACGTTTGGGCCCTAGGGGCGTACCAAACCATATACCAATAAAGTGGTATAAGAACCACGACTGAACTAGACACTAGGCCTGGAGCCTCTAGAAGTGCTTGGACCACAAGGAACCACCCAAGGTAGTGACACAGGGGACCCACGGGGGACGCAGGCAGTGTAAATACACCACCGCGATACGCCGTTAACTTCTATGGAGAAAGTCGCGATCAGGAAATTAAAGAAAAGGGACACTTAAAGGAGGACTTGGAGCAAACCCTTTGAGAACTAGGTCGTTCTAGAGTCTCTACCCACGGGAGCACCGGAGTACTCGTGTTACCTCACCCAGGGAAGCCGGGTGCATAGGTGACTTTCGGGGTCGGGTTTCGTCGTCGATTTGAATGGCGATCTGCTGCAAAGTGCTGCTGGCGACCAAGTGGAAAGTGTCCGGGTGGATCCAAGAGTGGATCGGAGATCTGAAGAACCTGAAAGCAGAGGGGACAGAGTCTGGGTCACTAGCCAGTGACCAGGAAGGCGATGGACAGATGCCCACCGATGTCGCTTGCTTCAAGTGCGTTGACGGTCGTCTTGACTCTTCAGCCACGAGGTCTGGGAGGTGTTGTCGGCAATCAGGAGCAGGATTCGGGCTGGTACACGATGTCTGTCGAGTGCTGAGGTGTCGGCGACCGGATTGGACCCAACAAGCCTTGGCAACGGCAAGTCTCGATGAAGATGAAGATCGTCGATGGTGCAGACCAGCAAGGTCTGAGGAAATCACCCAGCAAGGGTAAGTGAGGGCAAGCCTGGAGCAACCAGGGAGCCCAAGAAGAAAAGGATTTGCCTTCATGAAGGGCTACTAGCCAACGGGCTAGCGACCGCAAAGGAGCCTCGAGACGTCGCACGTGGATCTGGCTCACAGGACACTCGTGGAGTGGAGGCCAGTGATCTTCGGTGCAGTTTGTGCTGGAGGCTAGGGCTACTCGGAGCCCAAAGCACGACTTCGTGGGAGACCCAGAAGAGGATGCACTAGCAAATGCGTGCAGTGTCCAGGGGTCACGGTTCCACGTTACCCACGACAGTTACGGGCCTCAGCTTTGCTGGGGACTTAGGGCAGCCTCAGGGAAGTCTGGAAATCCACCTCTGGTGATGCAAAGACTTCGGCGTCCGACGGGAGCTTAGGCGATGCAGACCAGACAATTGCTTCTTTGGTGCCTGCCAAGCAGGGGAGTCACTCCTTGACCCCAAGGGAGATTCTTCTGTCCTCTAGTCTTGAGTAGAGCGTCAAAGGTCCAGGATTCTGTTTCAGAGTTTCGTCCAGGGATAATCTAAAGTCCTAAGGACTGGGTTCCTATACTTATACCAAGTTTAGGGGTTGGACTACTCTGTGGCCCAACCTATGGGTGGGTCAGGGCAGAGGGGTGGCTACACCCCTTTCCCTTTGACCAGTTCGCGCCAAAGCAGGGGCTGCAAGCCCCTGATCCGGTTTGAACTGGGGTATGCACAGGGACACCAAATGGGCCCCCAGTGCAGGACTTCAAAGCACCCGAAAGTGCTCCCGCCCAGCCCCAATACACATTATCCTGTCTGGGGAGGTGGTCACACCTCCCTGGGACAGGAAACCTATTGTCCAGGCCTCCCTGCCGGAGTTTCATCCAGCAGCAGGAGGCCAGACTCGTGTCTGTGGCAGCAGCATCCATTTTGTGATGCCAGGGCTTTAGAAAGAAGTTACCGGGCTAGCCAGAGTTAACATGTCTTTCCCTCTAGAAGGGTGGAATGCTACCCCCGCCGCCAGAATTGGCGGGGGGTAGTATTCCAAGATGTTTGACACCAAACACGACATGTTTAGGTGCAGCCATTCCAAAGTTAGCATTTAACGCGAGGTTATAATGCACTTAAGAGTATATGGTCAGGCTGCACTACAAACAGTATCAGAGAAGGGTCTCCGAACGCTGCAGAGGGGCCCTGCTCATGCAGGGGCACCCTCTCACATAGGAACCATGCACTCTGCCTTCAGGATTGATAAGGCCTGCCATAGGAGTGACTTATAGGTTTATATGTGTGTATGTATTTAGTGATATAGGTAACCTATAGCACAGTAAGGGTGTCATTTTGGATGGCCTTCCAGGGGTGGCACAATACATGCTGCAGCCCCTGGTAGGCCTCTGAGGTACCTAAGCCCTTGTTACATAGTATACCATATACTAGGGACTTATAAGGGCACTCCAGATTCCAATCAGTGATGTGCCTAAGGCACATGGAAACCTTTTTACAGAGAAAGCAGATAGACTGGGGCCCTGAATAGCAGGATCCCAGTCCAACTAAGTCATAAACCAGCAAAACACCATAAAAAAAAGTGGGGGCAACCATATAGTCAGATTCCACCTTCCTACACCCCTACACTGCCCGAACACCACTGCACTGCCCTAAACCCTGAAACACCACCCCCAGCACGACCCCCTACACTGCCCGAACACCACTGCACTGCCCTAAACCCTGAAACACCAGCCCCAGCACGACCCCCTACACTGCCCAAACACCACTGCTCTGCCCAAAACCCTGAAAAACCAGCCCCAGCATGTCCCCCTACACTGCCCGAACACCACTGCACTGCCCTAAACCCTGAAACACCAGCCCCAGCATGACCCCCTACACTGCCCGAACACCACTGCACTGCCCTAAACCCTGAAACACCAGCCCCAGCATGACCCCCTACACTGCCCGAACACCACTGCACTGCCCTAAACCCTGAAGCACCATCCCCAGCACGACCCCCTACACTGCCAGAACACTACTGCACTGCCCTAAACCCTGAAACACCAGCCCCAGCACAATCCCCTACACTGCCCAAACACTACTGCACTGCCCTAAACCCTGAAACACCAGCCCCAGCACGACCCCCTACACTGGCCGAACACCA
The DNA here is from genome assembly GCA_963921515.1 of Calotriton arnoldi. Classification (NCBI taxonomy): domain Eukaryota; kingdom Metazoa; phylum Chordata; class Amphibia; order Caudata; family Salamandridae; genus Calotriton; species Calotriton arnoldi. The sequence goes on along the minus strand of CAWUFW010012388.1, from coordinate 184,900 downwards.
CTGCACTGCCCTAAACCCTGAAACGCAAGACCCCCTACACTGCCCGAACACCACTGCACTAAACCCTTAAACACCACCCCCAGCAAGACCCCCTACACTGCCCGAACACCACTGCACTGCCCTAAACCCTGAAACACCGCCCCCTGCACGACCCCCTACATTGCCCGAACACCACTGCACTGCCCTAAAAGTGGAAACACCAGCCCCAGCACAACCCCCTACACTGCCCGAACACTACTGCACTGCCCTAAACCCTGAAACACCAGCCCCAGCACGACCCCCTACACTGCCCGAACACCACTGCACTGCCCTAAACCCTGAAACACCAGCCCCAGCAAGACCCCCTAAACTGCCCGAACACCACTGCACTGCCCTAAACCCTGAAACTCCAGCCCCAGCAAGACCCCCTACACTGCCCGAACACCACTGCACTGCCCTAAACCCTGAAACACCAGCCCCAGCAAGACCCCCTACACTGCCAGAACACCACTGCATCTAAACCCTTAAACACCACCCCCAGCAAGACCCCCTACACTGTCCAAACACCACTGCACTGCCCTAAACCCTGAAACACCACCCCCTGCACGACCCCCTACACTGCCCGAACACCACTGCACTGCCCTAAATCAAAAAACACCACCCCAGCACAACCCCCTACACTGCCCGAACACCACTACACTGCCCTAAACCCTGAAACACCACCCCCAGCACGACCACCTACTCTGCCCGAATACCACTGCTCTGCCCTAAACCCTAAAACACTACCCCCAGCACGACCCCCTACACTACCCGAACACCACTGCTCTGCCCTAAACCCTGAAACACCAGCCCCAGCACGACCCCCTACACTGCCCGAACACCACTGCACTGCCCTAAACCCTGAAACACCAGCCCCAGCACAAACCCCTACACTGCCCGAACACCACTGCACTGCCCTAAACCCTGAAACACCACCCCCAGCACGACCCCCTACACTGCCCGAACACAACTGCACTGCCCTAAACCCTGAAACACCACCCCCAGCATGATCCCCTACACTGCCCGAACACCACTGCACTGCCCTAAGCCCTGAAACACCACCCCCCTGCACGACCCACTACACTGCCCGAACACCACTGCACTGCCCTAAACCCTGAAACACCACCCCAGCACGACCCCCTACACTGTCCGAACACCACCGCACTGCCCTATACCCTGAAACACTACCCCCAGCACGACCCCCTACACTGTCCGAACACCACTGCACTGCCCTAAACCCTGAAACACTAACCCCCAGCAAGACCCCCTACACTGCCTGAACACCACTGTCCCTAAACCCTGAAACACCACCCCCAGCAAGACCCCCTACACTGCCCGAACACCACTGCACTGCCCTAAACCCTGAAACACCACCCCCAGCATGACCCCCTACACTGCCCGAACACCACTGCACTGCCCTAAACCCTGAAACACCAGCCCCAGCACAACCCCCTACACTGCCCGAACACCACTGTACTGCCCTAAACCCTGAAACACCAGCCCCAGCAAGACCCCCTACACTGCCCGAACACCACTGCGCTGCCCTAAACCCTGAAACACCAGCCCCAGCAAGACCCCCTACACTGCCTGAACACCACTGCACTGCCCTAAACCCTGAAACACCAACCCCAGCAAGACCCCCTACACTGCCCGAACACTACTGGACTGCCCTAAACCCTGAAGCACCAGCCCCAGCATGACCCCCTACACTGCCCGAACACCACTGTACTGCCCTAAACCCTGAAACACCAGCCCCAGCAAGACCCCCTACACTGCCCGAACACCACTGCACTGCCCTAAACCCTGAAACACCACCCCCAGCAAGTCCCCTATACTGCCCAAACACCATTGCACTGCCCTAAACCATAAAACACCACCCCCAGCAAGACCCCCTACACTGCCCGAACACCACTGCCCCTAAACCCTGAAACACCACCCCCAGCAAGACCCCCTACAATGCCCAAACACCACTGCACTGCCCTAAACCCTAAAACACGACCCCCTGCACGACCCCCTACACTGCCCGAACACCACTGCACTGCCCTAAACCCTGAAACACCACCCCCTGCACGACCCCCTACACTACCTGAACACCACTGCACTGCCCTAAACCCTGAAACACCACCCCCAGCATGACCCCCTACACTGCTCGAACACCACTGCACTGCCCTACACCCTAAACACCACCCCCAGCACGACCCCCTACTCTGCCTGAACACCACTGCTCTTCCCTAAACTCTAAAACACTACCCCCAGCATGAACCACTACACTGCCCGAACACCACTGCTCTGCCCTAAACCATAAAACACTATCCCCAGCACGTCCCCTACACTGCCCGAACACCACTGCACTGCCCAAAACCCTGAAACACCAGCCCCAGCACGACCCCCTACACTGCCCGAACACCACTGCACTGCCCTAAACCCTGAAACACCAGCCCCAGCACGACCCCCTACACTGCCCGAACACCACTGCACTGCCCTAAACCCTGAAATACCAGCCCCAGCACCACCCCCTACACTGCCCGAACACCACTGCACTGCCCTAAACCCTGAAACACCAGCCCCAGCACCACCACCTACACTGCCCGAACACCACCACTGCCCTAAACCCTGAAACACCAGCCCCAGCACGACCCCCTACACTGCCTGAACAACACTGCACTGCCCTAAACCCTGAAACACCAGCCCCAGCATGAATCCCTACACTGCCCGAACACCACTGCACTGTCCTAAACCCTGAAACACCACCCCCCAGCATGACCCCCTACACTGCCCCAACACACGCACTGCACTAAACCCTGAAACACCACCCCCCCTGAACGACCCCCTACACTGCCCGAACACCACCGCACTGCCCTAAACCCTGTAACATCACCCCCAGCAAGACCCCCTACACTGCCCGAACACCACTGCCCTAAACCCTGAAACACCACCCCAGCATGACCCCCTAAACTGCCCGAACACCACTGCACTGCCCTAAACCCTGAAACACCAGCCCCAGCACGACCCCCTACACTGCCTGAACACCACGGTACTGCCCTAAACCCTGAAACACCAGCCCCAGCAAGACCCCCTACATTGCCCAAACACCACTGCACTGCCCTAAACCCTTAAACACCAGCCCCAGCAAGACCCCCCTACACTGCCTGAACACCACTGCACTGCCCTAAACCCTGAAACACCAGCCCCAGCAAGACCCCCTACACTGCACGAACACCACTGCACTGCCCTAAACCCTGATGCACCAGCCCCAGCACGACCCCCTACACTGCCCGAACACCACTGCACTGCCCTAAACCCTGAAACACCAGCCCCAGCAAGACCCACTACACTGCCCGAACACCACTGCACTGCCCTAAACCGCTGAAACACCACCCCCAGCAAGACCCCCTACACTGCCCGAACACCACTGCACTGCCCTAAACCCTGAAACACCACCCCCAGCAAGACCCCCTACACTGCCCGAACACCACTGCACTGCCCTAAACCCTGAAACACCACCCCCAGCAAGATCCCCTACACTGCCCAAACACCATTGCACTGCCCTAAACCCTGAAACACCACCCCCAGCAAGACCCCCTACACTGCCCGAACACCACTGCCCTAAACCCTGAAACACCACCCCCAGCAAGACCCCCTACACTGCCCGAACACCACTGCACTGCCCTAAACCCTAAAACACCACCCCCTGCACGACCCCCTACACTGCCCGAACACCACTGCACTGCCCTAAACCCTGAAACACCACCCCCTGCACGACCCCCTACACTGCCTGAACACCACTGCACTGCCCTAAACCCTGAAACACCACCCCCAGCATGACCCCCTACACTGCCCGAACACCACTGCACTGCCCTACACCCTGAAACACCACCCCCAGCACGACCCCCTACACTGCCCGAACACCACTGCTCTGCCCTAAACCCTAAAACACTACCCCCAGCATGACCCCCTACACTGCCCGAACACCACTGCTCTGCCCTAAACCCTGAAACACTATCCCCAGCACGACCCCCTACACTGCCCGAACACCACTGCACTGCCCTAAACCCTGAAACACCAGCCCCAGCACGACCCCCTACACTGCCCGAACACCACTGCACTGCCCTAAACCCTGAAACACCAGCCCCAGCACGACCCCTACACTGCCCGAACACCACTGCACCGCCCTAAACCCTGAAACACCAGCCCCAGCACCACCCCCTACACTGCCCGAACACCACTGCACTGCCCTAAACCCTGAAACACCAGCCCCAGCACCACCCCCTACACTGCCCGAACACCACTGCACTGCCCTAAACCCTGAAACACCACCCCAGCACGACCCCCTACACTGCCTGAACACCACTGCACTGCCCTAAACCCTGAAACACCAGCCCCAGCATGAACCCCTACACTGCCCGAACACCACTGCACTGTCCTAAACCCTGAAACACCACCCCCAGCATGACCCCCTACACTGCCTGAACACCACTGCACTGCCATAAACCCTGAAACACCACCCCCAGCATGACCCCCTACACTGCCCGAAAACCACTGCACTGCCCTAAGCCCTGAAACACCAACCCCTGCACAACCCACTACACTGCCCGAACACCACTGCACTGCCCTAAACCCTGAAACACCACCCCCAACACGACCCCCTACACTGCCCGAACACCACCGCACTGCCCTAAACCCTGAAACACTACCCCCAGCACGACCCCCTACACTGCCCAAACACCACTGCACTGCCATAAACCCTGAAACATAACCCCCAGCAAGACCCCCTACACTGCCCGAACACCACTGACTCCCTAAACCCTGAAACACCAGCCCCAGCACGACCCCCTACACTGCCCGAACACCACTGCACTGCCCTAAACCCTGAAACACCAACCCCAGCAAGACCCCCTACACTGCCCGAACACCACTGCACTGCCCTAAACCCTGAAACACCAGCCCCAGCATGACCCCCTACACTGCCCGAACACCACTGCACTGCCCTAAACCCTGAAACACCAGCCCCAGCAAGACCCCCTACACTGCCCGAACACCACTGCACTGCCCTAAACCCTGAAACACCACCCCCAGCAAGACCCCCTACACTTCCCGAACACCACTGCACTGCCCTAAACCCTGAAACACCACCCCCAGCAAGATCCCCTACACTGCCCGAACACCACTGCACTGCCCTAAACCCTGAAACACCACCCCCAGCAAGATACCCTACACTGCCCGAACACCACTGCCTCAACTCTGAAACACCACCCCTAGCAAGACCCCTTACACTGCCCGAACACCACTGCACTGCCCTAAACCCTGAAACACCACCCCCTGCACGACCCCCTACACTGCCCGAACACCACTGCACTGCCCTAAACCCTGAAACACCACCCCCAGCATGATCCCCTACACTGCCTGAACACCACTGCACTGCCCTAAACCCTGAAACACCACCCCCAGCATGACCCCCTACACTGCCCGAACACCACTGCACTGCACTGCCCTACACCCTGAAACACCACCCCCAGCACGACCCCCTACTCTGCCTGAACACCACTGCTCTTCCCTAAACCCTGAAACACTACCCCCAGCATGACCCAACTACACTGCCCGAACACCACTGCACTGCCCTAAACCATAAAACACCATCCCCAGCACGTCCCCCTACACTGCCCGAACACCACTGCACTGCCCAAAACCCTGAAACACCAGCCCCAGCACAACCCCCTACACTGCCCGAACACCACTGCACTGCCCTAAACCCTGAAACACCAGCCCCAGCACGACCCCCTACACTGCCCGAACACCACTGCACTGCCCTAAACCCTGAAACACCAGCCCCAGCACCACCCCCTACACTGCCCGAACACCACTGCACTGCCCTAAACCCTGAAACACCAGCCCCAGCACCACCCCCTACACTGCCCGAACACCACTGCACTGCCCTAAACCCTGAAACACCAGCCCCAGCACCACCCCCTACACTGCCTGAACACCACTGCACTGCCCTAAACCCTGAAACACCAGCCCCAGCACGAACCCCTACACTGCCCGAACACCACTGCACTGTCCTAAACCCTGAAACACCACCCCCCAGCACGACCCCCTACACTGCCTGAACACCACTGCACTGCCATAAACCCTGAAACACCACCCCCAGCATGACCCCCTACACTGCCCCAACACCACTGCACTGCCCTCAACCCTGAAACACCACCCCCCTGCACGACCCCCTACACTGCCCGAACACCACCGCACTGCCCTAAACCCTGAAACATCACCCCCAGCAAGACCCCCTACACTGCCCGAACACCACTGCCCTAAACCCTGAAACACCACCCCAGCATGACCCCCTAAACTGCCCGAACACCACTGCACTGCCCTAAACCCTGAAACACCAGCCCCAGCACGACCCCCTACACTGCCCGAACACCACTGTACTGCCCTAAACCCTGAAACACCAGCCCCAGCAAGACCCCCTACACTGCCCGAACACCACTGCACTGCCCTAAACCCTGAAACACCAGCCCCAGCAAGACCCCCCTACACTGCCTGAACACCACTGCACTGCCCTAAACCCTGAAACACCAGCCCCAGCAAGACCCCCTAACACTGCCTGAACACCACTGCACTGCCCTAAACCCTGAAGCACCAGCCCCAGCACGACCCCCTACACTGCCCGAACACCACTGCACTGCCCTAAACCCTGAAACACCAGCCCCAGCACCACCCCCTACACTGCCCGAACACCACTGCACTGCCCTAAACCCTGAAACACCAGCCCCAGCACCACCCCCTACACTGCCCGAACACCACTGCCTAAACCCTGAAACACCAGCCCCAGCACGACCCCCTACACTGCCTGAACACCACTGCACTGCCCTAAACCCTGAAACACCAGCCCCAGCACGAACCCCTACACTGCCCGAACACCACTGCACTGCCCTAAACCCTGAAACACCAGCCCCAGCAAGACCCACTACACTGCCCGAACACCACTGCACTGCACTAAACCGCTGAAACACCTCCCCCAGGAAGACCCCCTACACTGCCTGAACACCGCTGCACTGCCCTAAACCCTGAAACACCACCCCCAGCAAGACCCCCTACACTGCCCAAACACCACTGCACTGCCCTAAACCCTGAAACACCAGCCCCAGCAAGACCCCCTACACTGCCCGAACACCATTGCACTGCCCTAAACCCTGAAACACCAGCCCCAGCACCACCCCCTACACTGCCCGAACACCACCCTAAACCCTGAAACACCAGCCCCAGCACGACCCCCTACACTGTCTGAACACCACTGCACTGCCCTAAACCCTGAAACACCAGCCCCAGCACGAACCCCTACACTGCCCGAACACCACTGCACTGTCCTAAACCCTGAAACACCACCCCCAGTACGACCCCCTACACTGCCCGAACACCACTGCACTGCCATAAACCCTGAAACACCACCCCCAGCATGACCCCCTACACTGCCCCAACACCACTGCACTGCCCTAAACCCTGAAACACCACCCCTGCACGACCCCCTACACTGCCCGAACACCACCGCACTGCCCTAAACCCTGAAACATCACCCCCAGCAAGACCCCCTACACTGCCCGAACACCACTGCACTGCCCTAAACCCTGAAACACCACCCCAGCACGACCCCCTAAACTGCCCGAACACCACTGCACTGCCCTAAACCCTGAAACACCAGCCCCAGCACGACCCCCTACACTGCCCGAACACCACTGCACCGCCCTAAACCCTGAAATACCAGTCCCAGCACCACCCCCTACACTGCCCGAACACCACTGCACTGCCCTAAACCCTGAAACACCAGCCCCAGCACCACCCCCTACACTGCCCGAAACACTCACTGCCCTAAACCCTGAAACACCAGCCCCAGCACGACCCCCTACACTGCCTGAACACCACTGCACTGCCCTAAACCCTGAAACACCAGCCCCAGCATGAACCCCTACACTGCCCGAACACCACTGCACTGTCCTAAACCCTGAAACACCACCCCCAGCATGACCCCCTACACTGCTTGAACACCACTGCACTGCCATAAACCCTGAAACACCACCCCCAGCATGACCCCCTACACTGCCCGAAAACCACTGCACTGCCCTAAGCCCTGAAACACCAACCCCTGCACAACCCACTACACTGCCCGAACACCACTGCACTGCCCTAAACCCTGAAACACCACCCCCAACACGACCCCCTACACTGCCCGAACACCACCGCACTGCCCTAAACCCTGAAACACCACCCCCAGCACGACCCCCTACACTGCCCAAACACCACTGCACTGCCCTAAACCCTGAAACATAACCCCCAGCAAGACCCCCTACACTGCCCGAACACCACTGCTCCCTAAACCCTGAAACACCACCCCAGCACGACCCCCTAAACTGCCCGAACACCACTGCACTGCCCTAAACCCTGAAACACCAGCCCCAGCAAGACCCCCTACACTGCCTGAACACCACTGCACTGCCCTAAACCCTGAAACACCAACCCCAGCAAGACCCCCTACACTGCCCGAACACCACTGCACTGCCCTAAACCCTGAAGCACCAGCCCCAGCATGACCCCCTACACTGCCCGAACACCACTGTACTGCCCTAAACCCTGAAACACCAGCCCCAGCAAGACCCCTACACTGCCCGAACACCACTGCACTGCCCTAAACCCTGAAACACCACCCCCAGCAAGACCCCCTACACTTCCCGAACACCACTGCACTGCCCTAAACCCTGAAACACCACCCCCAGCAAGTCCCCTACACTGCCCGAACACCATTGCACTGCCCTAAACCCTGAAACACCACCCCCAGCAAGACCCCCTACACTGCCCGAACACCACTGCACTGCCTAAACCCTGAAACACCACCCCCAGCAAGACCCCCTACAATGCCCAAACACCACTGCACTGCCCTAAACCCTAAAACACCACCCCCTGCACGACCCCCTACACTGCCCGAACACCACTGCACTGCCCTAAACCCTGAAACACCACCCCCAGCATGATCCCCTACACTGCCTGAACACCACTGCACTGCCCTAAACCCTGAAACACCACCCCCAGCATGACCCCCTACACTGCCCGAACACCACTGCACTGCACTGCCCTACACCCTGAAACACCACCCCCAGCACGACCCCCTACTCTGCCTGAACACCACTGCTCTTCCCTAAACCCTGAAACACCACCCCCAGCATGAACCAATACACTGCCCGAACACCACTGCTCTGCCCTAAACCATAAAACACTATCCCCAGCACGTCCCCCTACACTGCCCGAACACCACTGCACTGCCCAAAACCCTGAAACACCAGCCCCAGCACGACCCCCTACACTGCCCGAACACCACTGCACTGCCCTAAACCCTGAAACACCAGCCCCAGCACGACCCCCTACACTGCCCGAACACCACTGCACTGCCCTAAACCCTGAAACACCAGCCCCAGCACCACCCCCTACACTGCCCTAACACCACTGCACTGCCCTAAACCCTGAAATACCAGCCCCAGCACCACCCCCTACACTGCCCGAACACCACTGCACTCAAACCCTGAAACACCAGCCCCAGCACCACCCCCTACACTGCCTGAACACCACTGCACTGCCCTAAACCCTGAAACACCAGCCCCAGCACGAACCCCTACACTGCCCGAACACCACTGCATGTCCTAAACCCTGAAACACCACCCCCAGCATGACCCCCTACACTGCCCCGAACACCACTGCACTGCCCTCAACCCTGAAACACCACCCCCAGCCCGACCCCCTACACTGCCCGAACATCACTGCACTTCCCTAAACCCTGAAACATCACCCCCAGCAAGACCCCCTACACTGCCCGAACACCACTGCACTGCCCTAAACCCTGAAACACCACCCCAGCATGACCCCCTAAACTGCCCGAACACCACTGCACTGCCCTAAACCCTGAAACACCAGCCCCAGCAAGACCCCCTACACTGCCCAAACACCACTGCACTGCCCTAAACCCTGAAACACCAGCCCCAGCAAGACCCCCTACACTGCCCGAACACCACTGCACTGCCCTAAACCCTGAAACACCAGCCCCAGCAAGACCCCCTACACTGCCTGAACACCACTGCACTGCCCTAAACCCTGAAGCACCAGCCCCAGCAAGACCCCCTACACCTGCCTGAACACCACTGCACTGCCCTAAACCCTGAAGCACCAGCCCCAGCACGACCCCCTACACTGCCCGAACACCACTGCACTGCCCTAAACCCTGAAACACCAGCCCCAGTACCACCCCCTACACTGCCCGAACACCACTGCACTGCCCTAAACCCTGAAACACCAGCCCCAGCACCGACCCCCTACACTGCCCGAACACACTGCACTGCCCTAAACCCTGAAACACCAGCCCCAGCACGACCCCCTACACTGCCTGAACACCACTGCACTGCCCTAAACCCTGAAACACCAGCCCCAGCACGAACCCCTACACTGCCCGAACACCACTGCACTGCCCTAAACCCTGAAACACCAGCCCCAGCAAGACCCACTACACTGCCCGAACACCACTGCACTGCCCTAAACCGCTGAAACACCACCCCCAGCACGACCCCCTACACTGCCCGAACACCACTGCACTGCCCTAAACCCTGAAACACCACCCCCAGCAAGACCCCCTACACTGCCCAAACACCACTGCACTGCCCTAAACCCTGAAACACCAGCCCCAGCAAGACCCCCTACACTGCCCGAACACCACTGCACTGCCCTAAACCCTGAAACACCAGCCCCAGCACCACCCCCTACACTGCCCGAACACCACTGCACTGCTAAACCCTGAAACACCAGCCCCAGCACGACCCCCTACACTGTCCGAACACCACTGCACTGCCCTAAACCCTGAAACACCAGCCCCAGCACGAACCCCTACACTGCCCGAACACCACTGCACTGTCCTAAACCCTGAAACACCACCCCCAGCACGACCCCCTACACTGCCCGAACACCACTGCACTGCCATAAACCCTGAAACACCACCCCCAGCATGACCCCCTATACTGCCCCAACACCACTGCACTGCCCTAAACCCTGAAACACCACCCCCAGCACGACCCCCTACACTGCCCGAACACCACCGCACTGCCCTAAACCCTGAAACATCACCCCCAGCAAGACCCCCTACACTGCCCGAACACCACTGCACTGCCCTAAACCCTGAAACACCACCCCAGCACGACCCCCTACACTGCCCGAACACCACTGCACTGCCCTAAACCCTGAAACACCAGCCCCAGCACGACCCCCTACACTGCCCGAACACCACTGCACTGCCCTAAACCCTGAAACACCAGCCCCAGCACGACCCCCTACACTGCCCGAACACCACTGCACTGCCCTAAACCCTGAAACACCAGCCCCAGCAAGACCCCCCTACACTGCCTGAACACCACTGCACTGCCCTAAACCCTGAAACACCAGCCCCAGCAAGACCCCCTACACTGCCCGAACAACACTGCACTGCCCTAAACCCTGAAGCACCAGCCCCAGCACGACCCCCTACACTGCCCGAACACCACTGCACTGCCCTAAACCCTGAAACACCAGCCCCTGCAAGACCCACTACACTGCCCGAACACCACTGCACTGCCCTAAACCGCTGAAACACCTCCCACAGCAAGACCCCATACACTGCCCGAACACCACTGCACTGCCCTAAACCCTGAAACACCACCCCCAGCACAGACCCCCTACACTGCCCAAACACCACTGCACTGCCCTAAACCCTGAAACACCACCCCCAGCAAGACCCCCTACACTGCCCGAACACCACTGCACTGCCCTAAACCATGAAACACCACCCCCAGCAAGACCCCCTACACTGCCCGAAGACCACTGCACTGCCCTAAACCCTGAAACACCACCCCCTGCATGACCCCCTACACTGCCCGAACACCACTGCACTAAACCCTGAAACACCACCCCCAGCATGACCCCCTAAACTGCCCGAACACCACTGCACTGCCCTAAACCCTGAAACACCAGCCCCAGCACGACCCCCTACACTGCCCAAACACCACTGCACTGCCCTAAACCCTGAAACACCAGCCCCAGCAAGACCCCCTACACTGCCTGAACACCACTGCACTGCCCTAAACCCTGAAGCACCAGCCCCAGCACGACCCCCTACACTGCCCGAACACCACTGCACTGCCCTAAACCCTGAAACACCAGCCCCAGCACCACCCCCTACACTGCCCGAACACCACTGCACTGCCCTAAACCCTGAAACACCAGCCCCAGCACCACCCCCTACACTGCCCGAACACCACTGCACTGCCCTAAACCCTGAAACACCAGCCCCAGCACGACCCCCTACACTGCCTGAACACCACTGCACTGCCCTAAACCCTGAAACACCAGCCCCAGCACGAACCCCTATACTGCCCGAACACCACTGCACTGCCCTAAACCCTGAAACACCAGCCCCAGCAAGACCCACTACACTGCACGAACACCACTGCACTGCCCTAAACCGCTGAAACACCTGCCCCTGCAAGACCCCCTACACTGCCCGAACACCACTGCACTGCCCTAATCCCTGAAACACCACCCCCAGCAAGACCCCCTACACTGCCCAAACACCACTGCACTGCCCTAAACCCTGAAACACCAGCCCCAGCAAGACCCCCTACACTGCCCGAACACCACTGCACTGCCCTAAACCCTGAAACACCAGCCCCAGCACCACCCCCTACACTGCCCGAACACCACTGCACTCCCTAAACCCTGAAACACCAGCCCCAGCACGACCCCCTACACTGCCCAGAACACCACTGCACTGCCCTAAACCCTGAAACACCAGCCCCAGCACCACCCCCTACACTGCCCGAACACCACTGCACTGCCCTAAACCCTGAAACACCAGCCCCAGCAAGACCCCCTACACTGCCCGAACACCACTGCACTGCCTAATCCCTGAAACACCACCCCCAGCAAGACCCCCTACACTGTCCGAACACCACTGCACTGCCCTAAACCCTGAAACACCAGCCCCAGCACGAACCCCTACACTGCCCGAACACCACTGCACTGTCCTAAACCCTGAAACACCACCCCCCAGCACGACCCCCTACACTGCTTGAACACCACTGCACTGCCATAAACCCTGAAACACCACCCCCAGCATGACCCCCTATACTGCCCGAACACCACTGCACTGCCCTAAACCCTGAAACACCACCCCCTGCACGACCCCCTACACTGCCCGAACACCACCGCACTGCCCTAAACCCTGAAACATCACCCCCAGCAAGACCCCCTACACTGCCCGAACACCACTGCCTGCCCTAAACCCTGAAACACCACCCCAGCATGACCCCCTACACTGCCCGAACACCACTGCACTGCCCTAAACCCTGAAACACCAGCCCCAGCACGACCCCCCTACACTGCCCGAACACCACTGTACTGCCCTAAACCCTGAAACACCAGCCCCAGCAAGACCCCCTACACTGCCCGAACACCACTGCACTGCCCTAAAACCTTAAACACCAGCCCCAGCAAGACCCCACTACACTGCCCGAACACCACTGCACTGCCCTAAACCGCGAAACACCTCCGCCAGCAAGACCCCCTACACTGCCCGAACACCACTGCACTGCCCTAAACCCTGAAACACCACCCCCAGCAAGACCCCCTACACTGCCCAAACACCACTGCACTGCCATAAACCCTGAAACACCACCCCCAGCATGACCCCCTATACTGCCCCAACACCACTGCACTGCCCTAAACCCTGAAACACCCCCCTGCACGACCCCCTACACTGCCCGAACACCACCGCACTGCCCTAAACCCTGAAACATCACCCCCAGCAAGACCCCCTACACTGCCCGAACACCACTGCACTGCCCTAAACCCTGAAACACCACCCCAGCATGACCCCTAAACTGCCCGAACACCACTGCACTGCCCTAAACCCTGAAACACCAGCCCCAGCACGACCCCCTACACTGCCCGAACACCACTGTACTGCCCTAAACCCTGAAACACCAGCCCCAGCAAGACCCCCTACACTGCCCGAACACCACTGCACTGCCCTAAACCCTGAAACACCAGCCCCAGCAAGACCCCCTACACTGCCTGAACACCACTGCACTGCCCTAAACCCTGAAACACCAGCCCCAGCAAGACCCCCTACACTGCCCGAACACCACTGCACTGCCCTAAACCCTGAAGCACCAGCCCCAGCACGACCCCCTACACTGCCCGAACACCACTGCACTGCCCTAAACCCTGAAACACCAGCCCCAGCAAGACCCACTACACTGCCCGAACACCACTGCACTGCCCTAAACCGCTGAAACACCTCCCACAGCAAGACCCCCTACACTGCCCGAACACCACTGCACTGCCCTAAACCCTGAAACACCACCCCCAGCCAGACCCCCTACACTGCCCAAACACCACTGCACTGCCCTAAACCCTGAAACACCACCCCCAGTAAGACCCCCTACACTGCCCGAACACCACTGCACTGCCCTAAACCATGAAACACTACCCCCAGCAAGACCCCCTACACTGCCAGAAGACCACTGCACTGCCCTAAACCCTGAAACACCACCCCCTGCATGACCCCCTACACTGCCCGAACACCACTGCACCTAAACCCTGAAACACCACCCCAGCATGACCCCCTAAACTGCCCGAACACCACTGCACTGCCCTAAACCCTGAAACACCAGCCCCAGCACGACCCCCTACACTGCCCGAACACCACTGTACTGCCCTAAACCCTGAAACACCAGCCCCAGCAAGACCCCCTACACTGCCCGAACACCACTGCACTGCCCTAAACCCTGAAACACCAGCCCCAGCAAGACCCCCTACACTGCCTGAACACCACTGCACTGCCCTAAACCCTGAAACACCAGCCCCAGCAAGACCCCCTACACTGCCTGAACACCACTGCACTGCCCTAAACCCTGAAGCACCAGCCCCAGCACGACCCCTACACTGCCTGAACACCACTGCACTGCCCTAAACCCTGAAACACCAGCCCCAGCACCACCCCCTACACTGCCCGAACACCACTGCACTGCCCTAAACCCTGAAACACCAGCCCCAGCACCACCCCCTACACTGCCCAAACACCACCCCTAAACCCTGAAACACCAGCCCCAGCACGACCCCCTACACTGCCCCAACACCACTGCACTGCCCTAAACCCTGAAACACCACCCCTGCACGACCCCCTACACTGCCCGAACACCACCGCACTGCCCTAAACCCTGAAACATCACCCCCAGCAAGACCCCCTACACTGCCCGAACACCACTGCCCCTAAACCCTGAAACACCACCCCAGCATGACCCCCTAAACTGCCCGAACACCACTGCACTGCCCTAAACCCTGAAACACCAGCCCCAGCACCACCCCCTACACTTCCCGAACACCACTGTACTGCCCTAAACCCTGAAACACCAGCCCCAGCAAGACCCCCTACACTGCCCGAACACCACTGCACTGCCCTAAAACCTGACACACCAGCCCCAGCAAGACCCCCTACACTGCCTGAACACCACTGCACTGCCCTAAACCCTGAAACACCAGCCCCAGCAAGACCCCCTACACTGCCCGAACACCACTGCACTGCCCTAAACCCTGAAGCACCAGCCCCAGCACGACCCCCTACACTGCCCGAACACCACTGCACTGTCCTAAACCCTGAAACACCACCCCCCAGCACGACCCCCTACACTGCCTGAACACCACTGCACTGCCATAAACCCTGAAACACCACCCCCAGCATGACCCCCTACACTGCCCCAACACCACTGCACTGCCCTCAACCCTGAAACACCACCCCCCTGCACGACCCCCTACACTGCCCGAACACCACCGCACTGCCCTAAACCCTGAAACATCACCCCCAGCAAGACCCCCTACACTGCCCGAACACCACTGCTCCTAAACCCTGAAACACCACCCCAGCATGACCCCCTAAACTGCCCGAACACCACTGCACTGCCCTAAACCCTGAAACACCAGCCCCAGCACGACCCCCTACACTGCCCGAACACCACTGTACTGCCCTAAACCCTGAAACACCAGCCCCAGCAAGACCCCCCTACACTGCCTGAACACCACTGCACTGCCCTAAACCCTGAAACACCAGCCCCAGCAAGACCCCCTAACCTGCCTGTACACCACTGCACTGCCCTAAACCCTGAAGCACCAGCCCCAGCACGACCCCCTACACTGCCCGAACACCACTGCACTGCCCTAAACCCTGAAACACCAGCCCCAGTACCACCCCCTACACTGCCCGAACACCACTGCACTGCCCTAAACCCTGAAACACCAGCCCCAGCACCACCCCCTACACTGCCCGAACACCACCCTAAACCCTGAAACACCAGCCCCAGCACGACCCCCTACACTGCCTGAACACCACTGCACTGCCCTAAACCCTGAAACACCAGCCCCAGCACGAACCCCTACACTGCCCGAACACCACTGCACTGCCCTAAACCCTGAAACACCAGCCCCAGCAAGACCCACTACACTGCCCGAACACCACTGCACTGCCCTAAACCGCTGAAACACCTCCCCCAGGAAGACCCCCTACACTGCCTGAACACCACTGCACTGCCCTAAACCCTGAAACACCACCCCCAGCAAGACCCCCTACACTGCCCAAACACCACTGCACTGCCCTAAACCCTGAAACACCAGCCCCAGCAAGACCCCCCTACACTGCCCGAACACCACTGCACTGCCCTAAACCCTGAAACACCAGCCCCAGCACCACCCCCTACACTGCCCGAACACCACCCCTAAACCCTGAAACACCAGCCCCAGCACGACCCCCTACACTGCCTGAACACCACTGCACTGCCCTAAACCCTGAAGCACCACCCCAGCACGACCCCCTACACTGCCCGAACACCACTGCACTGCCATAAACCCTGAAACACCAGCCCCAACACCACCCCCTACACTGCCCGAACACCACTGCACTGCCCTAAACCCTGAAACACCAGCCCCAGCACGACCCCCTACACTGCCTGAACACCACTGCACTGCCCTAAACCCTGAAACACCAGCCCCAGCACGAACCCCTACACTGCCCGAACACCACTGCACTGCCATAAACCCTGAAACACCAGCCACAGCAGGACCCACTACACTGCCCGAACACCACTGCACTGCCCTAAACCGCGAAACACCTCCCCCAGCAAGACCCCCTACACTGCCCGAACACCACTGCACTGCCCTAAACCCTGAAACACCACCCCCAGCAAGACCCCCTACACTGCCCAAACACCACTGCACTGCCCTAAACCCTGAAACACCAGCCCCAGCAAGACCCCCTACACTGCCCGAACACCACTGCACTGCCCTAAACCCTGAAACACCAGCCCCAGCACGAACCCCCTACACTGCCCGAACACCACTGCACTGTCCTAAACCCTGAAACACAACCCCCAGCACGACCCCCTACACTGCCCCAACACCACTGCACTGCCCTAAACCCTGAAACACCACCCCCTGCACGACCCCCTACACTGCCCGAACACCACCGCACTGCCCTAAACCCTGAAACATCACCCCCAGCAAGACCCCCTACACTGCCCGAACACCACTGCCCCTAAACCCTGAAACACCACCCCAGCATGACCCCCTAAACTGCCCGAACACCACTGCACTGCCCTAAACCCTGAAACACCAGCCCCAGCACGACACCCTACACTGCCCGAACACCACTGTACTGCCCTAAACCCTGAAACACCAGCCCCAGCGAGACCCCCTACACTGCCCGAACACCACTGCACTGCCCTAAAACCTTAAACACCAGCCCCAGCAAGACCCCCCTACACTGCCTGAACACCACTGCACTGCCCTAAACCCTGAAACACCAGCCCCAGCAAGACCCCCTACACTGGCCGAACACCACTGCACTGCCCTAAACCCTGAAGCACCAGCCCCAGCACGACCCCCTACACTGCCCGAACACCACTGCACTGCCCTAAACCCTGAAACACCAGCCCCAGCAAGACCCACTACACTGCCCGAACACCACTGCACTGCCCTAAACCGCGAAACACCTCCCCCAGCAAGACCCCCTACACTGCCCGAACACCACTGCACTGCCCTAAACCCTGAAACACCACCCCCAGCAAGACCCCCTACACTGCCCAAACACCACTGCACTGCCATAAACCCTGAAACACCACCCCCAGCATGACCCCCTATACTGCCCCAACACCACTGCACTGCCCTAAACCCTGAAACACCACCCCTGCACGACCCCCTACACTGCCCGAACACCACCGCACTGCCCTAAACCCTGAAACATCACCCCCAGCAAGACCCCCTACACTGCCCGAACACCACTGCCCCTAAATCCTGAAACACCACCCCAGCATGACCCCCTAAACTGCCCGAACACCACTGCACTGCCCTAAACCCTGAAACACCAGCCCCAGCACGACCCCCTACACTGCCCGAACACCACTGTACTGCCCTAAACCCTGAAACACCAGCCCCAGCAAGACCCCCTACACTGCCCGAACACCACTGCACTGCCCTAAACCCTTAAACGCCAGCCCCAGCAAGACCCCCCACACTGCCTGAACACCACTGCACTGCCCTAAACCCTGAAACACCAGCCCCAGCAAGACCCCCTACACTGCCCGAACACCACTGCACTGCCCTAAACCCTGAAGCACCAGCCCCAGCACGACCCCCTACACTGCCCGAACACCACTGCACTGCCCTAAACCCTGAAACACCAGCCCCAGCAAGACCCACTACACTGCCCGAACACCACTGCACTGCCCTAAACCGCGAAACACCTCCCACAGCAAGACCCCCTACACTGCCCGAACACCACTGCACTGCCCTAAACCCTGAAACACCACCCCCAGCCAGACCCCCCTACACTGCCCAAACACCACTGCACTGCCCTAAACCCTGAAACACCACCCCCAGTAAGACCCCCTACACTGCCCGAACACCACTGCCCTAAACCATGAAACACCACCCCCAGCAAGACCCCCTACACTGCCAGAAGACCACTGCACTGCCCTAAAACACCACCCCCTGCATGACCCCCTACACTGCCCGAACACCACTGCACTAAACCCTGAAACACCACCCCAGCATGACCCCCTAAACTGCCCGAACACCACTGCACTGCCCTAAACCCTGAAACACCAGCCCCAGCACGACCCCCTACACTGCCCGAACACCACTGTACTTCCCTAAACCCTGAAACACCAGCCCCAGCAAGACCCCCTACACTGCCCGAACACCACTGCACTGCCCTAAACCCTTAAACACCAGCCCCAGCAAGACCCCCCTACACTGCCTGAACACCACTGCACTGCCCTAAACCCTGAAACACCAGCCCCAGCAAGACCCCCTACACTGCCTGAACACCACTGCACTGCCCTAAACCCTGAAGCACCAGCCCCAGCACGACCCCCTACACTGCCCGAACACCACTGCACTGCCATAAACCCTGAAACACCAGCCCCAGCACCACCCCCTACACTGCCCGAACACCACTGCACTGCCCTAAACCCTGAAACACCAGCCCCAGCACCACCCCCTACACTGCCCGAACACCACTCCTAAACCCTGAAACACCAGCCCCAGCACGACCCCCTACACTGCCTGAACACCACTGCACTGCCCTAAACCCTGAAACACCAGCCCCAGCACGAACCCCTACACTGCCCGAACACCACTGCACTGCCCTAAACCCTGAAACACCAGCCCCAGCAAGACCCACTACACTGCCCGAACACCACTGCACTGCCCTAAACCACGAAACACCTCCCCCAGCAAGACCCCCTACACTGCCCAAACACCACTGCACTGCCCTAAACCCTGAAACACCACCCCCAGCAAGACCCCCTACACTGCCCAAACACCACTGCACTGCCCTAAACCCTGAAACACCAGCCCCAGCAAGACCCCCTACACTGCCCGAACACCACTGCACTGCCCTAAACCCTGAAACACCAGCCCCAGCACCACCCCCTACACTGCCCGAACACCACTCTCTAAACCCTGAAACACCAGCCCCAGCACAACCCCCTACACTGTCTGAACACCACTGCACTGCCCTAAACCCTGAAACACCAGCCCCAGCACGAACCCCTGCACTGCCCGAACACCACTGCACTGTCCTAAACCCTGAAACACCACCCCCCAGTACGACCCCCTACACTGCTTGAACACCACTGCACTGCCATAAACCCTGAAACACCACCCCCAGCATGACCCCCTATACTGCCCCAACACCACTGCACTGCCCTAAACCCTGAAACACCCCCCTGCACCGACCCCCTACACTGCCCGAACACCACCGCACTGCCCTAAACCCTGAAACATCACCCCAGCAAGACCCCCTACACTGCCCGAACACCACTCACTGCCCTAAACCCTGAAACACCACCCCAGCATGACCCCCTAAACTGCCCGAACACCACTGCACTGCCCTAAACCCTGAAACACCAGCCCCAGCACGACCCCCTACACTGCCCGAACACCACTGTACTGCCCTAAACCCTGAAACACCAGCCCCAGCAAGACCCCCTACACTGCCCGAACACCACTGCACTGCCCTAAACCCTGAAACACCAGCCCCAGCAAGACCCCCTACACTGCCCGAACACCACTGCACTGCCCTAAACCCTGAAACACCAGCCCCAGCAAGACCCCCTACACTGCCCGAACACCACTGCACTGCCCTAAACCCTGAAGCACCAGCCCCAGCACGACCCCCTACACTGCCCGAACACCACTGCACTGCCCTAAACCCTGAAACACCAGCCCCAGCAAGACCCACTACACTGCCCGAACACCACTGCACTGCCCTAAACCGCAAAACACCTCCCCCAGCAAGACCCCCTACACTGCCCGAACACCACTGCACTGCCCTAAACCCTGAAACACCACCCCCAGCAAGACCCCCTACACTGCCCAAACACCACTGCACTGCCCTAAACCCTGAAACACCACCCCCAGCACGACCCCCTACACTGCCCGAACACCACTGCACTGCCCTAAACCCTGAAACACCACCCCCAGCAAGACCCCCTACACTGCCAGAACACCACTGCACTGCCCTAAACCCTGAAACACCACCCCCTGCATGACCCCCTACACTGCCCGAACACCACTGCACTGCCCTAAACCCTGAAACACCATCCCCAGCACGACCCCCTATACTGCCAGAACACTACTGCACTGCCCTAAACCCTGAAACACCAGCCCCAGCACAATCCCCTACACTGCCCAAACACTACTGCACTGCCCTAAACCCTGAAACACCAGCCCCAGCACGACCCCCTACACTGCCCGAACACCATTGCACTGCCCTAAACACTAAAACACCAGCCCCAGCAAGACCCCCTACACTGCCCGAACACCACTGCACTGCCCTAAACCCTGAAACACCAGCCCCAGCACAGACCCCTACACTGCCCGAACACCACTGCACTGCCCTAAACCCTGAAACACCAGCCCCAGCAAGACCCCCTACACTGCCCGAACACCACTGCACTGCCCTAAACCCTTAAACACCACCCCCAGCAAGACCCCCTACACTGCCCGAACACCACTGCACTGCCCTAAACCCTGAAACACCAGCCCCCTGCACGACCCCCTACATTGCCCGAACACCACTGCACTGCCCTAAAAGTGGAAACACCAGCCCCAGCACAACCCCCTACACTGCCCGAACACCACTGCACTGCCCTAAACCCTGAAACACCAGCCCCAGCAAGACCCCCTAAACTGCCCGAACACCACTGCACTGCCCTAAACCCTGAAACACCAGCCCCAGCAAGACCCCTACACTGCCCGAACACCACTGCCCCTAAACACTGAAACACCAGCCCCAGCAAGACCCCCTACACTGCCCGAACACCACTGCACTAAACCCTTAAACACCACCCCCAGCAAGACCCCCTACACTGCCCAAACACCACTGCACTGCCCTAAACCCTGAAACACTACCCCCTGCACGACCCCCTACACTGCCCGAACACCACTGCACTGCCCTAAACCCAAAACACCACCCCAGCACGACCCCCTACACTGCCCGAACACCACTACACTGCCCTAAACCCTGAAACACCACCCCCAGCACGACCCCCTACTCTGCCCGAATACAACTGCTCTGCCCTAAACCCTAAAACACTACCCCCAGCACGACCCCCTACACTGCCCGAACACCACTGCTCTGCCCTAAACCCTGAAACACTAGCCCCAGCACGACCCCCTACACTGCCCGAACACCACTGCACTAAACCCTGAAACACCACCCCAGCATGACCCCCTAAACTGCCCGAACACCACTGCACTGCCCTAAACCCTGAAACACCAGCCCCAGCACGACCCCCTACACTGCCCGAACACCACTGTACTGCCCTAAACCCTGAAACACCAGCCCCAGCAAGACCCCTACACTGCCCGAACACCACTGCACTGCCCTAAACACTGAAACACCAGCCCCAGCAAGACCCCCTACACTGCCTGAACACCATTGCACTGCCCTAAACCCTGAAGCACCAGCCCCAGCACGACCCCCTACACTGCCCGAACACCACTGCACTGCCCTAAACCCTGAAACACCAGCCCCAGCACCACCCCCTACACTGCCCGAACACCACTGCACTGCACTAAACCCTGAAACACCAGCCCCAGCACCACCCCCTACACTGCCCGAACACCCACCCTAAACCCTGAAACACCAGCCCCAGCACGACCCCCTACACTGCCTGAACACCACTGCACTGCCCTAAACCCTGAAACACCAGCCCCAGCACGAACCCCTACACTGCCCGAACACCACTGCACTGCCCTAAACCCTGAAACACCAGCCCCAGCAAGACCCACTACACTGCCCGAACACCACTGCACTGCCCTAAACCGCGAAACACCTCCCCCAGCAAGACCCCCTACACTGCCCGAACACCACTGCACTGCCCTAAACCCTGAAACACCACCCCCAGCAAGACCCCCTACACTGCCCAAACACCACTGCACTGCCCTAAACCCTGAAACACCAGCCCCAGCAAGACCCCCTACACTGCCCGAACACCACTGCACTGCCCTAAACCCTGAAACACCAGCCCCAGCACCACCCCCTACACTGCCCGAACACCACCCTAAACCCTGAAACACCCGCCCCAGCACGACCCCCTACACTGTCTGAACACCACTGCACTGCCTTTAACCCTGAAACACCAGCCCCAGCACGAACCCCTACACTGCCCGAACACCACTGCACTGTCCTAAACCCTGAAACACCACCCACCAGTACGACCCCCTACACTGCTTGAACACCACTGCACTGCCATAAACCCTGAAACACCACCCCCAGCATGACCCCCTATACTGCCCCAACACCACTGCACTGCCCTAAACCCTGAAACACCCCCCTGCACGACTCCCTACACTGCCCGAACACCACCGCACTGCCCTAAACCCTGAAACATCACCCCCAGCAAGACCCCCTACACTGCCCGAACACCACTGCCCTAAACCCTGAAACACCACCCCAGCATGACCCCCTAAACTGCCCGAACACCACTGCACTGCCCTAAACCCTGAAACACCAGCCCCAGCACGACCCCCTACACTGCCCGAACACCACTGTACTGCCCTAAACCCTGAAACACCAGCCCCAGCAAGACCCCCTACACTGCCCGAACACCACTGCACTGCCCTAAACCCTGAAACACCAGCCCCAGCAAGGCCCCCTACACTGCCCAAACACCACTGCACTGCCCTAAACCCTGAAGCACCAGCCCCAGCACGACCCCCTACACTGCCCGAACACCACTGCACTGCCCTAAACCCTGAAACACCAGCCCCAGCAAGACCCACTTCACTGCCCGAACACCACTGCACTGCCCTAAACCGCGAAACACCTCCCACAGCAAGACCCCCTACACTGCCCGAACACCACTGCACTGCAGTAAACCCTGAAACACCACCCCCAGCCAGACCCCCTACACTGCCCAAACACCACTGCACTGCCCTAAACCCTGAAACACCACCCCCAGTAAGACCCCCTACACTGCCCGAACACCACTGCCCTAAACCATGAAACACCACCCCCAGCACGAACCCCTACACTGCCCGAACACCACTGCACTGTCCTAAACCCTGAAACACCACCCCCCAGTACGACCCCCTACACTGCTTGAACACCACTGCACTGGCATAAACCCTGAAACACCACCCCCAGCATGACCCCCTATACTGCCCCAACACCACTGCACTGCCCTAAACCCTGAAACACCCTCCCCTGCACGACCCCCTACACTGCCCGAACACCACCGCACTGCCCTAAACCCTGAAACACCACCCCCAGCAAGACCCCCTACACTGCCCGAACACCACTGTGCCCTAAACCCTGAAACACCACCCCAGCATGACCCCCTAAACTGCCCGAACACCACTGCACTGCCCTAAACCCTGAAACACCAGCCCCAGCACGACCCCCTACACTGCCCTGAACACCACTGTACTGCCCTAAACCCTGAAACACCAGCCCCAGCAAGACCCCCTACACTGCCCGAACACCACTGCACTGCCCTAAAACCTTAAACACCAGCCCCAGCAAGACCCCCTACACTGTCTGAACACCACTGCACTGCCCTAAACCCCTGAAACACCAGCCTCAGCAAGACCCACTACACTGCCCGAACACCACTGCACTGCTCCTAAACCGTGAAACACCTCCCCAGCAAGACCCCCTACACTGCCCGAACACCACTGCACTGCCCTAAACCCTGAAACACCACCCCCAGCAAGACCCCCTACACTGCCCAAACACCACTGCACTGCCATAAACCCTGAAACACCACCCCCAGCATGACCCCCTATACTGCCCCAACACCACTGCACTGCCCTAAACCCTGAAACACCCCCTGCACGACCCCTACACTGCCCGAACACCACCGCACTGCCCTAAACCCTGAAACATCACCCCCAGCAAGACCCCCTACACTGCCCGAACACCACTGCCCTAAACCCTGAAACACCACCCCCAGCATGACCCCCTAAACTGCCCCGAACACCACTGCACTGCCCTAAACCCTGAAACACCAGCCCCAGCACGACCCCCTACACTGCCCGAACACCACTGTACTGCCCTAAACCCTGAAACACCAGCCCCAGCAAGACCCCCTACACTGCCCGAACACCACTGCACTGCCCTAAACCCTTAAACACCAGCCCCAGCAAGACCCCCCTACACTGCCTGAACACCACTGCACTGCCCTAAACCCTGAAACACCAGCCCTAAACCCTGAAACACCAGCCCCAGCAAGACCCACCACACTGCCCGAACACCACTGCACTGCCCTAAACCCTGAAACACCCCCTGCACGACCCCCCCTACACTGCCCGAACACCACCGCACTGCCCTAAACCCTGAAACATCACCCCAGCAAGACCCCCCACACTGCCCGAACACCACTGGCCCTAAACCCTGAAACACCACCCCAGCATGACCCCTAAACTGCACGAACACCACTGCACTGCCCTAAACCCTGAAACACCAGCCCCAGCACGACTCCCCTACACTGCCCGAACACCACTGTACTGCCCCTAAACCCTGGAAACACCAGCCGCCAGCAAGACCCCCTACACTGCCCGAACACCACTGCACTGCCCTAAACCCTGAAACACCAGCCCCCAGCAAGCACCCCACACTGCCCAAACACCACTGCACTGCCCCTAAACCCTGAAGCACCAGCCCCAGCACGACTCCCCCTACACTGCCCCGAACACCACTGCACTGCCCTAAACCCTGAAACACCAGCCCCAGCAAGACCCACTACACTGCCCGAACACCACTGCACTGCCCTAAACCGCTGAAACACCTCCCACAGCAAGACCCCCCACACTGCCCGAACACCACTGCACTGCCCTAAACCCTGAAACACCACCCCCAGCCAGACCCCTACACTGCCCAAACACCACTGCACTGCCCTAAACCCTGAAACACCACCCCCAGTAAGACCCCCTACACTGCCCGAACACCACTGCCCTAAACCATGAAACACCACCCCCAGCACGAACCCCTACACTGCCCGAACACCACTGCACTGGTCCTAAACCCTGAAACACCACCCCCCAGTACGACCCCCTACACTGCTTGAACACCACTGCACTGCCATAAACCCTGAAACACCACCCCCAGCATTACCCCCTATACTGCCCCAACACCACTGCACTGCCCTAAACCCTGAAACACCCTCCCCTGCACGAACCTCCTACACTGCCCGAACACCACCGCACTGCCCTAAACCCTGAAACATCACCCCCAGCAAGACCCCCTACACTGCCCGAACACCACTCACTGCCCTAAACCCTGAAACACCACCCCAGCATGACCCCCTAAACTGCCCGAACACCACTGCACTGCCCTAAACCCCGAAACACCAGCCCCAGCACGACCCCCTACACTGCCCGAACACCACTGCACTGCCCTAAACCCAGAAACACCAGCCCCAGCAAGACCCCCTACTCTGCCCGAACACCACTGCACTGCCCTAAACCTTAAACACCAGCCCCAGCAAGACCCCCTACACTGTCTGAACACCACTGCACTGCCCTAAACCCTGAAACACCAGCCCCAGCAAGACCCACCTACACTGCCCGAACACCACTGCACTGCCCTAAACCGTGAAACACCTCCCCCAGCAAGACCCCCTACACTGCCCGAACACCACTGCACTGCCCTAAACCCTGAAACACCACCCCCAGCAAGACCCCCTACACTGCCCAAACACCACTGCACTGCCATAAACCCTGAAACACCACCCCCAGCATGACCCCCTATACTGCCCCAACACCACTGCACTGCCCTAAACCCTGAAACACCCCCTGCACGACCCCCTACACTGCCCGAACACCACCGCACTGCCCTAAACCCTGAAATATCACCCCCAGCAAGACCCCTACACTGCCCGAACACCACTGCCCTAAACCCTGAAACACCACCCCAGCATGACCCCCTAAACTGCCCGAACACCACTGCACTGCCCTAAACCCTGAAACACCAGCCCCAGCACGACCCCCTACACTGCCCGAACACCACTGTACTGCCCTAAACCCTGAAACACCAGCCCCAGCAAGACCCCTACACTGCCCGAACACCACTGCACTGCCCTAAACCCTTAAACACCAGCCCCAGCAAGACCCCCTACACTGCCTGAACACCACTGCACTGCCCTAAACCCTGAAACACCAGCCCCAGCAAGACCCCCTACACTGCCCAAACACCACTGCACTGCCCTAAACCCTGAAGCACCAGCCCCAGCACGACCCCCTACACTGCCCGAACACCACTGCACTGCCCTAAACCCTGAAACACCAGCCCCAGCAAGACCCACTACACTGCCTGAACACCACTGCACTGCCCTAAACCGCGAAACACCTGCCCACAGCAAGACCCCCTACACTGCCCGAACACCACTGCACTGCCCTAAACCCTGAAACACCACCCCCAGCCAGACCCCCTACACTGCCCAAACACCACTGCACTGCCCTAAACCCTGAAACACCACCCCCAGTAAGACCCCCTACACTGCCCGAACACCACTGCCTCTAAACCATGAAACACCACCCCCAGCAAGACCCCCTACACTGCCAGAAGACCACTGCACTGCCCTAAACCCTGAAACACCACCCCTGCATGACCCCCTACACTGCCCGAACACCACTGCACTAAACCCTGAAACACCACCCCAGCATGACTCCCTAAACTGCCCGAACACCACTGCACTGCCCTAAACCCTGAAACACCAGCCCCAGCACGACCCCCTACACTGCCCGAACACCACTGTACTACCCTGAAACACCAGCCCCAGCAAGACCCCTACACTGCCCGAACACCACTGCACTGCCCTAAACCCTGAAGCACCAGCCCCAGCAAGACCCCCTACACTGCCTGAACACCACTGCACTGCCCTAAACCCTGAAGCACCAGCCCCAGCACGACCCCCTACACTGCCCGAACACCACTGCACTGCCCTAAACCCTGAAGCACCAGCCCCAGCACGACCCCCTACACTGCCCGAACACCACTGCACTGCCCTAAACCCTGAAACACCAGCCCCAGCACCACCCCCTACACTGCCCGAACACCACTGCACTGCCCTAAACCCTGAAACACCAGCCCCAGCACCACCCCCTACACTGCCCGAACACCACCCTAAACCCTGAAACACCAGCCCCAGCACGCCACCCCCTACACTGCCTGAACACCACTGCACTGCCCTAAACCCTGAAACACCAGCCCCAGCACGAACCCCTACACTGCCCGAACACCACTGCACTGCCCTAAACCCTGAAACACCAGCCCCAGCAAGACCCACTACACTGCCCGAACACCACTGCACTGCCCTAAACCGCGAAACACCTCCCCAAGCAAGACCCCCTACACTGCCCGAACACCACTGCACTGCCCTAAACCCTGAAACACCACCCCCAGCAAGACCCCCTACACTGCCCAAACACCACTGCACTGCCCTAAACCCTGAAACACCAGCCCCAGCAAGACCCCCTACACTGCCCGAACACCACTGCAGTGCCCTAAACCCTGAAACACCAGCCCCAGCACCACCCCCTACACTGCCCGAACACCACACTCTAAACCCTGAAACACCAGCCCCAGCACGACCCCCTACACTGTCTGAACACCACTGCACTGCCCTAAACCCTGAAACACCAGCCCCAGCACGAACCCCTGCACTGCCCGAACACCACTGCACTGTCCTAAACCCTGAAACACCACCCCCAGTACGACCCCCTACACTGCCCCAACACCACTGCACTGCCCTAAACCCCTGAAACTTCCCCCCTGCACGACCTCCTACACTGTCCGAACACCACCGCACTGCCCTAAACCCTGAAACATCACCCCCAGCAAGACCCCCTACACTGCCCGAACACCACTGCTGCCTAAACCCTGAAACACCACCCCAGCATGACCCCCTAAACTGCCCGAACACCACTGCACTGCCCTAAACCCTGAAACACCAGCCCCAGCACGACCCCCTACACTGCCCGAACACCACTGTACTGCCCTAAACCCTGAAACACCAGCCCCAGCAAGACCCCCTACACTGCCCGAACACCACTGCACTGCCCTAAAACCTTAAACACCAGCCCCAGCAAGACCCCCTACACTGCCTGAACACCACTGCACTGCCCTAAACCCCTGAAACACCAGCCCCAGCAAGACCCCCTACACTGCCCGAACACCACTGCACTGCCCTAAACCCTGAAGCACCAGCCCCAGCACGACCCCCTACACTGCCCGAACACCACTGCACTGCCCTAAACCCTGAAACACCAGCCCCAGCAAGACCCACTACACTGCCCGAACACCACTGCACTGCCCTAAACCGCGAAACACCTCCCCAGCAAGACCCCCTACACTGCCCGAACACCACTGCACTGCCCTAAACCCTGAACCACCACCCCAGCAAGACCCCCTACACTGCCCGAACACCACTGCACTGCCCTAAACCCTGAAACACCACCCCCCAGTACGACCCCCTACACTGCTTGACCACCACTGCACTGCCATAAACCCTGAAACACCCACCCCCAGCATGACCCCCTATACTGCCCCAACACCACTGCACTGCCCTAAACTCCTGAAACACCCTCCCCTGCACGACCCCCTACACTGCCCGAACACCACCGCACTGCCCTAAACCCTGAAACATCACCCCCAGCAAGACCCCCTACACTGCCCGAACACCACTGCCCTAAACCCTGAAACACCACCCCAGCATGACCCCCTAAACTGCCCGAACACCACTGCACTGCCCTAAACCCTGAAACACCAGCCCCAGCACGACCCCCTACACTGCCCGAACACCACTGTACTGCCCTAAACCCTGAAACACCAGCCCCAGCAAGACCCCCTACACTGCCCGAACACCACTGCACTGCCCTAAAACCTTAAACACCAGCCCCAGCAAGACCCCCTACACTGTCTGAACACCACTGCACTGCCCTAAACCCTGAAACACCAGCCCCAGCAAGACCCACTACACTGCCCGAACACCACTGCACTGCCCTAAACCGTGAAACACCTCCCCCAGCAAGACCCCCTACACTGCCCGAACACCACTGCACTGCCCTAAACCCTGAAACACCACCCCCAGCAAGACCCCTACACTGCCCAAACACCACTGCACTGCCATAAACCCTGAAACACCACCCCCAGCATGACCCCTATACTGCCCCAACACCACTGCACTGCCCTAAACCCTGAAACACCCCCCTGCACGACCCCCTACACTGCCCGAACACCACCGCACTGCCCTAAACCCTGAAACATCACCCCCAGCAAGACCCCCTACACTGCCCGAACACCACTGCCCTAAACCCTGAAACACCACCCCAGCATGACCCCCTAAACTGCCCGAACACCACTGCACTGCCCAAAACCCTGAAACACCAGCCCCAGCACGACCCCCTACACTGCCCGAACACCACTGTACTGCCCTAAACCCTGAAACACCAGCCCCAGCAAGACCCCCTACACTGCCCGAACACCACTGCACTGCCCTAAACCCTTAAACACCAGCCCCAGCAAGACCCCCTACACTGCCTGAACACCACTGCACTGCCCTAAACCCTGAAACACCAGCCCCAGCAAGACCCCCTACACTGCCCAAACACCACTGCACTGCCCTAAACCCTGAAGCACCAGCCCCAGCACGACCCCCTACACTGCCCGAACACCACTGCACTGCCCTAAACCCTGAAACACCAGCCCCAGCAAGACCCACTACACTGCCCGAACACCACTGCACTGCCCTAAACCGCGAAACACCTCCCACAGCAAGACCCCCTACACTGCCTGAACACCACTGCACTGCCCTAAACCCTGAAACACCACCCCCAGCCAGACCCCCTACACTGCCCAAACACCACTGCACTGCCCTAAACCCTGAAACACCACCCCCAGTAAGACCCCCTACACTGCCCGAACACCACTGCACTAAACCCTGAAACACCACCCCAGCAAGACCCCCTACACTGCCCGAACACCACTGCACTGCCCTAAACCCTGAAACACCAGCCCCAGCACGACCCCCTACACTGCCCGAACACCACTGCACTGCCCTAAACCCTGAAACACCAGCCCCAGCAAGACCCCCTACACTGCCCGAACACCACTGCACTGCCCTAAACCCTGAAACACCAGCCCCAGCAAGACCCCCTACACTGCCTGAACACCACTGCACTGCCCTAAACCCTGAAACACCAGCCCCAGCACGACCCCCTACACTGCCCGAACACCACTGCACTGCCCTAAACCCTGAAACACCAGCCCCAGCACGACCCCCTACTATGCCCGAACACCACTGCACTGCCCTAAACCCTGAAACACCAGCCCCAGCACCACCCCTACACTGCCCGAACACCACTGCACTGCCCTAAACCCTGAAACACCAGCCCCAGCACCACCCCCTACACTGCCCGAACACCACTGCACTGCCCTAAACCCTGAAACACCAGCCCCAGCACGACCCCCTACACTGCCCGAACACCACTGCACTGCCCTAAATCCTGAAACACCAGCCCCAGCACGACCCCCTACACTGCCCGAACATCACTGCACTGCCCTAAACCCTGAAACACCAGCCCCAGCAAGACCCCCTACACTGCCCGAACACCACTGCACTGCCCTAAACCGCTGAAACACCACCCCCAGCAAGACCCCCTACACTGCCCGAACACCACTGCACTGCCCTAAACCCTGAAACACCACCCCCAGCAAGACCCCCTACACTGCCCAAACACCACTGCACTGCCCTAAACCACTGAAACACCAGCCCCAGCAAGACCCCCTACACTGCCCGAACACCACTGCACTGCCCTAAACCCTGAAACACCAGCCCCAGCACCACCCCCTACACTGCCCGAACACCACTGCACTGCCCTAAACCCTGAAACACCAGCCCCAGCACGACCCCCTACACTGCCTGAACACCACTGCACTGCCCTAAACCCTGAAACACCAGCCCCAGCACGACCCCCTACACTGCCCGAACACCACTGCACTGTCCTAAACCCTGAAACACCACCCCCAGCACGACCCCCTACACTGCCTGAACACCACTGCACTGCCATAAACCCTGAAACACCACCCCCAGCATGACCCCCTACACTGCCCGCAACACCACTGCACTGCCCTAAACCCTGAAACACCACCCCCAGCACGACCCCCTACACTGCCCGAACACCACTGCACTGCCCTAAACCCTGAAACACCACCCCCAGCAAGACCCCCTACACTGCCCGAACACCACTGCACTGCCCTAAACCCTGAAACACCACCCCAGCATGACCCCCTACACTGCCCGAACACCACTGCACTGCCCTAAACCCTGAAACACCAGCCCCAGCACGACCCCCTACACTGCCCGAACACCACTGCACTGCCCTAAACCCTGAAACACCAGCCCCAGCAAGACCCCCTACACTGCCCGAACACCACTGCACTGCCCTAAACCCTGAAACACCAGCCCCAGCAAGACCCCCTACACTGCCCGAACACCACTGCACTGCCCTAAACGCTGAAACACCAGCCCCAGCAAGACCCCCTACACTGCCCGAACACCACTGCACTGCCCTAAACCCTGAAACACCAGCCCCAGCACAGACCCCCTACACTGCCCGAACACCACTGCACTGCCCTAAACCCTGAAACACCAGCCCCAGCAAGACCCACTACACTGCCCGAACACCACTGCACTGCCCTAAACCGCTGAAACACCAGCCCCAGCAAGACCCCCTACACTGCCCGAACACCACTGCACTGCCCTAAACCCTGAAACACCAGCCCCAGCACGACCCCCTACACTGCCCGAACACCACTGCACTGCCCTAAACCCTGAAACACCAGCCCCAGCACGACCCCCTACACTGCCCGAACACCACTGCACTGCCCTAAACCCTGAAACACCAGCCCCAGCAAGACCCCCTACACTGCCCGAACACCACTGCACTGCCCTAAACCCTGGAAACACCAGCCCCAGCACAGACCCCCTACACTGCCCGAACACTACTGCACTGCCCTAAACCCTGAAACACCAGCCCCAGCACGACCCCCTACACTGCCCGAACACCACTGCACTGCCCTAAACCCTGAAACACCAGCCCCAGCAAGACCCCCTACACTGCCCGAACACCACTGCACTGCCCTAAACCCTGAAACACCAGCCCCAGCAAGACCCCCTACACTGCCCGAACACCACTGCACTGCCCTAAACCCTGAAACACCAGCCCCAGCAAGACCCCCTACACTGCCCGAACACCACTGCACTGCCCTAAACCCTGAAACACCACCCCCAGCACGACCCCCTACACTGCCCGAACACCACTGCAC
The DNA here is from genome assembly GCA_963921515.1 of Calotriton arnoldi. Classification (NCBI taxonomy): domain Eukaryota; kingdom Metazoa; phylum Chordata; class Amphibia; order Caudata; family Salamandridae; genus Calotriton; species Calotriton arnoldi. Next base: position 151,437 of record CAWUFW010012388.1, on the reverse strand, counting down.
TGCCCTAAACACTAAAACACCAGCCCCAGCACGACCCCCTACACTGCCCGAACACCACTGCACTGCCCTAAACCCTGAAACACCAGCCCCAGCACAACTCCCTACACTGCCCGAACACCACTGCACTGCCCTAAACCCTGAAACACCACCCCCAGCACGACCCCCTACACTGCCCGAACACCACTGCACTGCCCTAAACCCTGAAACACCACCCCCAGCACGACCCCCTACACTGCCCGAACACCACTGCACTGCCCTAAACCCTGAAACACCAGCCCCAGCACGACCCCCTACACTGCCCGAACACCACTGCACTGCCCTAAACCCTGAAACACCACCCCAGCATGACCCCCTACACTGCCCGAACACCACTGCACTGCCCTAAACCCTGAAACACCAGCCCCAGCACGACCCCCTACACTGCCCGAACACCACTGTACTGCCCTAAACCCTGAAACACCAGCCCCAGCAAGACCCCCTACACTGCCCGAACACCACTGCACTGCCCTAAACCCTGAAACACCAGCCCCAGCAAGACCCCCTACACTGCCCGAACACCACTGCACTGCCCTAAACCCTGAAACACCAGCCCCAGCAAGACCCCCTACACTGCCCGAACACCACTGCACTGCCCTAAACCCTGAAACACCAGCCCCAGCACGACCCCCTACACTGCCCGAACACCACTGCACTGCCCTAAACCCTGAAACACCAGCCCCAGCACGACCCCCTACACTGCCCGAACACCACTGCACTGCCATAAACCCTGAAACACCAGCCCCAGCACCACCCCCTACACTGCCCGAACACCACTGCACTGCCCTAAACCCTGAAACACCAGCCCCAGCACGACCCCCTACACTGCCTGAACACCACTGCACTGCCCTAAACCCTGAAACACCAGCCCCAGCACGAACCCCTACACTGCCCGAACACCACTGCACTGCCATAAACCCTGAAACACCAGCCCCAGCAGGACCCACTACACTGCCCGAACACCACTGCACTGCCCTAAACCGCTGAAACACCTCCCCCAGCAAGACCCCCTACACTGCCCGAACACCACTGCACTGCCCTAAACCCTGAAACACCAGCCCCAGCAAGACCCCCTACACTGCCCGAACACCACTGCACTGCCCTAAACCCTGAAACACCAGCCCCAGCAAGACCCCCTACACTGCCCGAACACCACTGCACTGCCCTAAACCCTGAAACACCAGCCCCAGCACGAACCCCTACACTGCCCGAACACCACTGCACTGCCCTAAACCCTGAAACACCACCCCCAGCACGACCCCCTACACTGCCCGAACACCACTGCACTGCCCTAAACCCTGAAACACCAGCCCCAGCACGACCCCCTACACTGCCCGAACACCACCGCACTGCCCTAAACCCTGAAACATCACCCCCAGCAAGACCCCCTACACTGCCCGAACACCACTGCCTGCCCTAAACCCTGAAACACCAGCCCCAGCACGACCCCCTACACTGCCCGAACACCACTGCACTGCCCTAAACCCTGAAACACCAGCCCCAGCACGACCCCCTACACTGCCCGAACACCACTGCACTGCCCTAAACCCTGAAACACCAGCCCCAGCAAGACCCCCTACACTGCCCGAACACCACTGCACTGCCCTAAACCCTGAAACACCAGCCCCAGCAAGACCCCCTACACTGCCCGAACACCACTGCACTGCCCTAAACCCTGAAACACCAGCCCCAGCAAGACCCCCTACACTGCCCGAACACCACTGCACTGCCCTAAACCCTGAAACACCAGCCCCAGCACGACCCCCTACACTGCCCGAACACCACTGCACTGCCCTAAACCCTGAAACACCAGCCCCAGCAAGACCCACTACACTGCCCGAACACCACTGCACTGCCCTAAACCCTGAAACACCACCCCCAGCAAGACCCCCTACACTGCCCGAACACCACTGCACTGCCCTAAACCCTGAAACACCACCCCCAGCAAGACCCCCTACACTGCCCGAACACCACTGCACTGCCATAAACCCTGAAACACCACCCCCAGCATGACCCCCTATACTGCCCCAACACCACTGCACTGCCCTAAACCCTGAAACACCCCCCCTGCACGACCCCCTACACTGCCCGAACACCACCGCACTGCCCTAAACCCTGAAACATCACCCCCAGCAAGACCCCCTACACTGCCCGAACACCACTGCCCCTAAACCCTGAAACACCACCCCAGCATGACCCCCTAAACTGCCCGAACACCACTGCACTGCCCTAAACCCTGAAACACCAGCCCCAGCACGACCCCCTACACTGCCCGAACACCACTGTACTGCCCTAAACCCTGAAACACCAGCCCCAGCAAGACCCCCTACACTGCCCGAACACCACTGCACTGCCCTAAACCCTGAAACACCAGCCCCAGCAAGACCCCCTACACTGCCTGAACACCACTGCACTGCCCTAAACCCTGAAACACCAGCCCCAGCAAGACCCCCTACACTGCCCGAACACCACTGCACTGCCCTAAACCCTGAAGCACCAGCCCCAGCACGACCCCCTACACTGCCCGAACACCACTGCACTGCCCTAAACCCTGAAACACCAGCCCCAGCAAGACCCACTACACTGCCCGAACACCACTGCACTGCCCTAAACCGCGAAACACCTCCCACAGCAAGACCCCCTACACTGCCCGAACACCACTGCACTGCCCTAAACCCTGAAACACCACCCCCAGCCAGACCCCCTACACTGCCCAAACACCACTGCACTGCCCTAAACCCTGAAACACCACCCCCAGTAAGACCCCTACACTGCCCGAACACCACTGCCCTAAACCCATGAAACACCACCCCCAGCAAGACCCCCTACACTGCCCGAACACCACTGCACTGCCCTAAACCCTGAAACACCACCCCCAGCATGACCCCCTACACTGCCCGAACACCACTGCACTGCCCTAAACCCTGAAACACCACCCCAGCATGACCCCCTACACTGCCCGAACACCACTGCACTGCCCTAAACCCTGAAACACCAGCCCCAGCACGACCCCCTACACTGCCCGAACACCACTGCACTGCCCTAAACCCTGAAACACCAGCCCCAGCAAGACCCCCTACACTGCCCGAACACCACTGCACTGCCCTAAACCCTGAAACACCAGCCCCAGCAAGACCCCCTACACTGCCCGAACACCACTGCACTGCCCTAAACCCTGAAACACCAGCCCCAGCAAGACCCCCTACACTGCCCGAACACCACTGCACTGCCCTAAACCCTGAAACACCAGCCCCAGCACGACCCCCTACACTGCCCGAACACCACTGCACTGCCCTAAACCCTGAAACACCAGCCCCAGCACGACCCCCTACACTGCCCGAACACCACTGCACTGCCCTAAACCCTGAAACACCAGCCCCAGCACGACCCCCTACACTGCCCGAACACCACTGCACTGCCCTAAACCCTGAAACACCAGCCCCAGCACGACCCCCTACACTGCCCGAACACCACTGCACTGCCCTAAACCCTGAAACACCAGCCCCAGCACGAACCCCTACACTGCCCGAACACCACTGCACTGCCCTAAACCCTGAAACACCAGCCCCAGCAAGACCCACTACACTGCCCGAACACCACTGCACTGCCCTAAACCACTGAAACACCATCCCCAGCAAGACCCCCTACACTGCCCGAACACCACTGCACTGCCCTAAACCCTGAAACACCACCCCCAGCAAGACCCCCTACACTGCCCAAACACCACTGCACTGCCCTAAACCCTGAAACACCAGCCCCAGCAAGACCCCCTACACTGCCCGAACACCACTGCACTGCCCTAAACCCTGAAACACCAGCCCCAGCACCACCCCCTACACTGCCCGAACACCACTGCACTGCCCTAAACCCTGAAACACCAGCCCCAGCACGACCCCCTACACTGCCTGAACACCACTGCACTGCCATAAACCCTGAAACACCACCCCCAGCATGACCCCCTATACTGCCCCAACACCACTGCACTGCCCTAAACCCTGAAACACCACCCCTGCACGACCCCCTACACTGCCCGAACACCACTGCACTGCCCTAAACCCTGAAACACCAGCCCCAGCACCACCCCCTACACTGCCCGAACACCACTGCCCTAAACCCTGAAACACCAGCCCCAGCACGACCCCCTACACTGCCCGAACACCACTGCACTGCCCTAAACCCTGAAACACCAGCCCCAGCACGAACCCCCTACACTGCCCGAACACCACTGCACTGCCCTAAACCCTGAAACACCAGCCCCAGCAAGACCCACTACACTGCCCGAACACCACTGCACTGCCCTAAACCGCTGAAACACCTCCCCCAGCAAGACCCCCTACACTGCCCGAACACCACTGCACTGCCCTAAACCCTGAAACACCACCCCCAGCAAGACCCCCTACACTGCCCAAACACCACTGCACTGCCCTAAACCCTGAAACACCAGCCCCAGCAAGACCCCCTACACTGCCCGAACACCACTGCACTGCCCTAAACCCTGAAACACCAGCCCCAGCACCACCCCCTACACTGCCCGAACACCACTGCACTGCCCTAAACCCTGAAACACCAGCCCCAGCACGAACCCCTACACTGCCCGAACACCACTGCACTGTCCTAAACCCTGAAACACCACCCCCAGCACGACCCCCTACACTGCTTGAACACCACTGCACTGCCATAAACCCTGAAACACCACCCCCAGCATGACCCCCTATACTGCCCCAACACCACTGCACTGCCCTAAACCCTGAAACACCCCCCCCCTGCACGACCCCCTACACTGCCCGAACACCACCGCACTGCCCTAAACCCTGAAACATCACCCCCAGCAAGACCCCCTACACTGCCCGAACACCACTGCCCTAAACCCTGAAACACCACCCCAGCATGACCCCCTAAACTGCCCGAACACCACTGCACTGCCCTAAACCCTGAAACACCAGCCCCAGCACGACCCCCTACACTGCCCGAACACCACTGTACTGCCCTAAACCCTGAAACACCAGCCCCAGCAAGACCCCCTACACTGCCCGAACACCACTGCACTGCCCTAAACCCTGAAACACCAGCCCCAGCAAGACCCCCTACACTGCCCAAACACCACTGCACTGCCCTAAACCCTGAAGCACCAGCCCCAGCACGACCCCCTACACTGCCCGAACACCACTGCACTGCCCTAAACCCTGAAACACCAGCCCCAGCAAGACCCACTACACTGCCCGAACACCACTGCACTGCCCTAAACCGCTGAAACACCTCCCACAGCAAGACCCCCTACACTGCCCGAACACCACTGCACTGCCCTAAACCCTGAAACACCACCCCCAGCCAGACCCCCTACACTGCCCAAACACCACTGCACTGCCCTAAACCCTGAAACACCACCCCCAGTAAGACCCCCTACACTGCCCGAACACCACTGCCTCCTAAACCATGAAACACCACCCCCAGCACGAACCCCTACACTGCCCGAACACCACTGCACTGTCCTAAACCCTGAAACACCACCCCCAGCACGACCCCCTACACTGCTTGAACACCACTGCACTGCCATAAACCCTGAAACACCACCCCCAGCATGACCCCCTATACTGCCCCAACACCACTGCACTGCCCTAAACCCTGAAACACCCTCCCCTGCACGACCCCCTACACTGCCCGAACACCACCGCACTGCCCTAAACCCTGAAACATCACCCCCAGCAAGACCCCCTACACTGCCCGAACACCACTGCACTCTAAACCCTGAAACACCACCCCAGCATGACCCCCTAAACTGCCCGAACACCACTGCACTGCCCTAAACCCTGAAACACCAGCCCCAGCACGACCCCCTACACTGCCCGAACACCACTGTACTGCCCTAAACCCTGAAACACCAGCCCCAGCAAGACCCCCTACACTGCCCGAACACCACTGCACTGCCCTAAAACCTTAAACACCAGCCCCAGCAAGACCCCCTACACTGTCTGAACACCACTGCACTGCCCTAAACCCTGAAACACCAGCCCCAGCAAGACCCACTACACTGCCCGAACACCACTGCACTGCCCTAAACCGTGAAACACCTCCCCCAGCAAGACCCCCTACACTGCCCGAACACCACTGCACTGCCCTAAACCCTGAAACACCACCCCCAGCAAGACCCCCTACACTGCCCAAACACCACTGCACTGCCATAAACCCTGAAACACCACCCCCAGCATGACCCCCTATACTGCCCCAACACCACTGCACTGCCCTAAACCCTGAAACACCCCCCTGCACGACCCCCTACACTGCCCGAACACCACCGCACTGCCCTAAACCCTGAAACATCACCCCCAGCAAGACCCCCTACACTGCCCGAACACCACTGCCGCCTAAACCCTGAAACACCACCCCAGCATGACCCCCTAAACTGCCCGAACACCACTGCACTGCCCTAAACCCTGAAACACCAGCCCCAGCACGACCCCCTACACTGCCCGAACACCACTGTACTGCCCTAAACCCTGAAACACCAGCCCCAGCAAGACCCCCTACACTGCCCGAACACCACTGCACTGCCCTAAACCCTTAAACACCAGCCCCAGCAAGACCCCCTACACTGCCTGAACACCACTGCACTGCCCTAAACCCTGAAACACCAGCCCCAGCAAGACCCCCTACACTGCCCAAACACCACTGCACTGCCCTAAACCCTGAAGCACCAGCCCCAGCACGACCCCCTACACTGCCCGAACACCACTGCACTGCCCTAAACCCTGAAACACCAGCCCCAGCAAGACCCACTACACTGCCCGAACACCACTGCACTGCCCTAAACCGCTGAAACACCTCCCACAGCAAGACCCCCTACACTGCCCGAACACCACTGCACTGCCCTAAACCCTGAAACACCACCCCCAGCCAGACCCCCTACACTGCCCAAACACCACTGCACTGCCCTAAACCCTGAAACACCACCCCCAGTAAGACCCCCTACACTGCCCGAACACCACTGCCCTAAACCATGAAACACCACCCCCAGCAAGACCCCCTACACTGCCAGAAGACCACTGCACTGCCCTAAACCCTGAAACACCACCCCCTGCATGACCCCCTACACTGCCCGAACACCACTGCACTAAACCCTGAAACACCACCCCAGCATGACCCCCTAAACTGCCCGAACACCACTGCACTGCCCTAAACCCTGAAACACCAGCCCCAGCACGACCCCCTACACTGCCCGAACACCACTGTACTGCCCTAAACCCTGAAACACCAGCCCCAGCAAGACCCCCTACACTGCCCGAACACCACTGCACTGCCCTAAACCCTGAAACACCAGCCCCAGCAAGACCCCCCTACACTGCCTGAACACCACTGCACTGCCCTAAACCCTGAAGCACCAGCCCCAGCACGACCCCCTACACTGCCCGAACACCACTGCACTGCCCTAAACCCTGAAGCACCAGCCCCAGCACGACCCCCTACACTGCCCGAACACCACTGCACTGCCCTAAACCCTGAAACACCAGCCCCAGCACCACCCCCTACACTGCCCGAACACCACTGCACTGCCCTAAACCCTGAAACACCAGCCCCAGCACCACCCCCTACACTGCCCGAACACCACCCTAAACCCTGAAACACCAGCCCCAGCACGACCCCCTACACTGCCTGAACACCACTGCACTGCCCTAAACCCTGAAACACCAGCCCCAGCACGAACCCCTACACTGCCCGAACACCACTGCACTGCCCTAAACCCTGAAACACCAGCCCCAGCAAGACCCACTACACTGCCCGAACACCACTGCACTGCCCTAAACCGCGAAACACCTCCCCCAGCAAGACCCCCTACACTGCCCGAACACCACTGCACTGCCCTAAACCCTGAAACACCACCCCCAGCAAGACCCCCTACACTGCCCAAACACCACTGCACTGCCCTAAACCCTGAAACACCAGCCCCAGCAAGACCCCCTACACTGCCCGAACACCACTGCACTGCCCTAAACCCTGAAACACCAGCCCCAGCACCACCCCCTACACTGCCCGAACACCACCCTAAACCCTGAAACACCAGCCCCAGCACGACCCCCTACACTGTCTGAACACCACTGCACTGCCCTAAACCCTGAAACACCAGCCCCAGCACGAACCCCTGCACTGCCCGAACACCACTGCACTGTCCTAAACCCTGAAACACCACCCCCCAGTACGACCCCCTACACTGCTTGAACACCACTGCACTGGCATAAACCCTGAAACACCACCCCCAGCATGACCCCCTACACTGCCCCAACACCACTGCACTGCCCTAAACCCTGAAACATCACCCCCTGCACGACCCCCTACACTGCCCGAACACCACCGCACTGCCCTAAACCCTGAAACATCACCCCCAGCAAGACCCCCTACACTGCCCGAACACCACTGCACTGCTAAACCCTGAAACACCAGCCCCAGCATGACCCCCTAAACTGCCCGAACACCACTGCACTGCCCTAAACCCTGAAACACCAGCCCCAGCACGACCCCCTACACTGCCCGAACACCACTGCACTGCCCTAAACCCTGAAACACCAGCCCCAGCAAGACCCCCTACACTGCCCGAACACCACTGCACTGCCCTAAACCCTGAAACACCAGCCCCAGCAAGACCCCCTACACTGCCCGAACACCACTGCACTGCCCTAAACCCTGAAGCACCAGCCCCAGCACGACCCCCTACACTGCCCGAACACCACTGCACTGCCCTAAACCCTGAAACACCAGCCCCAGCAAGACCCACTACACTGCCCGAACACCACTGCACTGCCCTAAACCGCGAAACACCTCCCCCAGCAAGACCCCCTACACTGCCCGAACACCACTGCACTGCCCTAAACCCTGAACCACCACCCCCAGCAAGACCCCCTACACTGCCCGAACACCACTGCACTGCCCTAAACCCTGAAACACCACCCCCCAGTACGACCCCCTACACTGCTTGACCACCACTGCACTGCCATAAACCCTGAAACACCACCCCCAGCATGACCCCCTATACTGCCCCAACACCACTGCACTGCCCTAAACCCTGAAACACCCTCCCCTGCACGACCCCCTACACTGCCCGAACACCACTGCACTGCCCTAAACCCTGAAACATCACCCCCAGCAAGACCCCCTACACTGCCCGAACACCACTGCCCTAAACCCTGAAACACCAGCCCCAGCACGACCCCCTACACTGCCCGAACACCACTGTACTGCCCTAAACCCTGAAACACCAGCCCCAGCAAGACCCCCTACACTGCCCGAACACCACTGCACTGCCCTAAACCCTGAAACACCAGCCCCAGCAAGACCCCCTACACTGTCGGAACACCACTGCACTGCCCTAAACCCTGAAACACCAGCCCCAGCAAGACCCACTACACTGCCCGAACACCACTGCACTGCCCTAAACCGTGAAACACCTCCCCCAGCAAGACCCCCTACACTGCCCGAACACCACTGCACTGCCCTAAACCCTGAAACACCACCCCCAGCAAGACCCCCTACACTGCCCAAACACCACTGCACTGCCATAAACCCTGAAACACCACCCCCAGCATGACCCCCTATACTGCCCCAACACCACTGCACTGCCCTAAACCCTGAAACACCCCCCTGCACGACCCCCTACACTGCCCGAACACCACCGCACTGCCCTAAACCCTGAAACATCACCCCCAGCAAGACCCCCTACACTGCCCGAACACCACTGCACTGCCCTAAACCCTGAAACACCAGCCCCAGCACGACCCCCTACACTGCCCGAACACCACTGCACTGCCCTAAACCCTGAAACACCAGCCCCAGCACGACCCCCTACACTGCCCGAACACCACTGTACTGCCCTAAACCCTGAAACACCAGCCCCAGCAAGACCCCCTACACTGCCCGAACACCACTGCACTGCCCTAAACCCTTAAACACCAGCCCCAGCAAGACCCCCCTACACTGCCTGAACACCACTGCACTGCCCTAAACCCTGAAACACCAGCCCCAGCAAGACCCCCTACACTGCCCGAACACCACTGCACTGCCCTAAACCCTGAAGCACCAGCCCCAGCACGACCCCCTACACTGCCCGAACACCACTGCACTGCCCTAAACCCTGAAACACCAGCCCCAGCAAGACCCACTACACTGCCCGAACACCACTGCACTGCCCTAAACCGCTGAAACACCTCCCACAGCAAGACCCCCTACACTGCCTGAACACCACTGCACTGCCCTAAACCCTGAAACACCACCCCCAGCCAGACCCCCTACACTGCCCAAACACCACTGCACTGCCCTAAACCCTGAAACACCACCCCCAGTAAGACCCCCTACACTGCCCGAACACCACTGCACTCTAAACCCTGAAACACCACCCCCAGCAAGACCCCCTACACTGCCCGAACACCACTGCACTGCCCTAAACCCTGAAACACCACCCCCAGCATGACCCCCTACACTGCCCGAACACCACTGCACTGCCCTAAACCCTGAAACACCACCCCAGCATGACCCCCTACACTGCCCGAACACCACTGCACTGCCCTAAACCCTGAAACACCAGCCCCAGCACGACCCCCTACACTGCCCGAACACCACTGCACTGCCCTAAACCCTGAAACACCAGCCCCAGCAAGACCCCCTACACTGCCCGAACACCACTGCACTGCCCTAAACCCTGAAACACCAGCCCCAGCAAGACCCCCTACACTGCCCGAACACCACTGCACTGCCCTAAACCCTGAAACACCAGCCCCAGCACGACCCCCTACACTGCCCGAACACCACTGCACTGCCCTAAACCCTGAAACACCAGCCCCAGCACGACCCCCTACACTGCCCGAACACCACTGCACTGCCCTAAACCCTGAAACACCAGCCCCAGCACGACCCCCTACACTGCCCGAACACCACTGCACTGCCCTAAACCCTGAAACACCAGCCCCAGCACGACCCCCTACACTGCCCGAACACCACTGCACTGCCCTAAACCCTGAAACACCAGCCCCAGCACGACCCCCTACACTGCCCGAACACCACTGCACTGCCCTAAAACCTGAAACACCAGCCCCAGCACGAACCCCTACACTGCCCGAACACCACTGCACTGCCCTAAACCCTGAAACACCAGCCCCAGCAAGACCCACTACACTGCCCGAACACCACTGCACTGCCCTAAACCCTGAAACACCACCCCCAGCAAGACCCCCTACACTGCCCGAACACCACTGCACTGCCCTAAACCCTGAAACACCACCCCCAGCACGACCCCCTACACTGCCCGAACACCACTGCACTGCCCTAAACCCTGAAACACCAGCCCCAGCACGACCCCCTACACTGCCCGAACACCACTGCACTGCCCTAAACCCTGAAACACCAGCCCCAGCACGACCCCCTACACTGCCCGAACACCACTGCACTGCCCTAAACCCTGAAACACCAGCCCCAGCACGACCCCCTACACTGCCTGAACACCACTGCACTGCCCTAAACCCTGAAACACCAGCCCCAGCACGACCCCCTACACTGCCCGAACACCACTGCACTGTCCTAAACCCTGAAACACCACCCCCAGCACGACCCCCTACACTGCCCGAACACCACTGCACTGCCATAAACCCTGAAACACCACCCCCAGCATGACCCCCTACACTGCCCGAACACCACTGCACTGCCCTAAACCCTGAAACACCACCCCCAGCACGACCCCCTACACTGCCCGAACACCACTGCACTGCCCTAAACCCTGAAACATCACCCCCAGCAAGACCCCCTACACTGCCCGAACACCACTGCACTGCCCTAAACCCTGAAACACCAGCCCCAGCATGACCCCCTACACTGCCCGAACACCACTGCACTGCCCTAAACCCTGAAACACCAGCCCCAGCAAGACCCCCTACACTGCCCGAACACCACTGCACTGCCCTAAACGCTGAAACACCAGCCCCAGCAAGACCCCCTACACTGCCCGAACACCACTGCACTGCCCTAAACCCTGAAGCACCAGCCCCAGCACGACCCCCTACACTGCCCGAACACCACTGCACTGCCCTAAACCCTGAAACACCAGCCCCAGCAAGACCCACTACACTGCCCGAACACCACTGCACTGCCCTAAACCGCTGAAACACCACCCCCAGCAAGACCCCCTACACTGCCCGAACACCACTGCACTGCCCTAAACCCTGAAACACCACCCCCAGCAAGACCCCCTACACTGCCCGAACACCACTGCACTGCCCTAAACCCTGAAACACCACCCCCAGCAAGACCCCCTACACTGCCCGAACACCACTGCACTGCCCTAAACCCTGAAACACCACCCCCAGCAAGACCCCCTACACTGCCCGAACACCACTGCACTGCCCTAAACCCTGAAACACCACCCCCAGCATGACCCCCTACACTGCCCGAACACCACTGCACTGCCCTAAACCCTGAAACACCATCCCCAGCACGACCCCCTACACTGCCCGAACACCACTGCACTGCCCTAAACCCTGAAACACCAGCCCCAGCACGACCCCCTACACTGCCCGAACACCACTGCACTGCCCTAAACCCTGAAACACCAGCCCCAGCACGACCCCCTACACTGCCCGAACACCACTGCACTGCCCTAAACCCTGAAACACCAGCCCCAGCAAGACCCCCTACACTGCCCGAACACCACTGCACTGCCCTAAACCCTGAAACACCAGCCCCAGCAAGACCCCCTACACTGCCCGAACACCACTGCACTGCCCTAAACCCTGAAACACCAGCCCCAGCACGACCCCCTACACTGCCCGAACACCACTGCACTGCCCTAAACCCTGAAACACCAGCCCCAGCACGACCCCCTACACTGCCCGAACACCACTGCACTGCCCTAAACCGCTGAAACACCACCCCCAGCACGACCCCCTACACTGCCCGAACACCACTGCACTGCCCTAAACCCTGAAACACCACCCCCAGCACGACCCCCTACACTGCCCGAACACCACTGCACTGCCCTAAACCCTGAAACACCACCCCCAGCACGACCCCCTACACTGCCCGAACACCACTGCACTGCCCAAACCCTGAAACACCACCCCCAGCAAGACCCCCTACACTGCCCGAACACCACTGCACTGCCCTAAACCCTGAAACACCAGCCCCAGCACGACCCCCTACACTGCCCGAACACCACTGCACTGCCCTAAACCCTGAAACACCATCCCCAGCAAGACCCCCTACACTGCCCGAACACCACTGCACTGCCCTAAACCCTGAAACACCAGCCCCAGCACAGACCCCCTACACTGCCCGAACACCACTGCACTGCCCTAAACCCTGAAACACCAGCCCCAGCACGACCCCCTACACTGCCCGAACACCACTGCACTGCCCTAAACCCTGAAACACCAGCCCCAGCAAGACCCCCTACACTGCCCGAACACCACTGCACTGCCTAAACCCTGAAACACCACCCCCAGCACGACCCCCTACACTGCCCGAACACCACTGCACTGCCCTAAACCCTGAAACACCAGCCCCAGCACGACCCCCTACACTGCCCGAACACCACTGCACTGCCCTAAACCCTGGAAACACCAGCCCCAGCACGACCCCCTACACTGCCCGAACACCACTGCACTGCCCTAAACCCTGAAACACCAGCCCCAGCACGACCCCCTACACTGCCCGAACACCACTGCACTGCCCTAAACCCTGAAACACCAGCCCCAGCAAGACCCCCTACACTGCCCGAACACCACTGCACTGCCCTAAACCCTGAAACACCAGCCCCAGCAAGACCCCCTACACTGCCCGAACACCACTGCACTGCCCTAAACCCTGAAACACCAGCCCCAGCAAGACCCCCTACACTGCCCGAACACCACTGCACTGCCAAACCCTGAAACACCAGCCCCAGCAAGACCCCCTACACTGCCCGAACACCACTGCACTGCCCTAAACCCTGAAACACCAGCCCCTGCACGACCCCCTACACTGCCCGAACACCACTGCACTGCCCTAAACCTAAAACACCAGCCCCAGCACGACCCCCTACACTGCCCGAACACCACTGCACTGCCCTAAACCCTGAAACACCACCCCAGCACGACCCCCTACACTGCCCGAACACCACTGCACTGCCCTAAACCCTGAAACACCACCCCCAGCACGACCCCCTACACTGCCCGAACACCACTGCACTGCCCTAAACCCTGAAACACCAGCCCCAGCACGAACCCCTACACTGCCCGAACACCACTGCACTGCCCTAAACCCTGAAACACCACCCCCAGCACAGACCCCTACACTGCCCGAACACCACTGCACTGCCCTAAACCCTGAAACACCAGCCCCAGCACGACCCCCTACACTGCCCGAACACCACTGCATCTGCCCTAAACCCTGAAACACCAGCCCCAGCACGACCCCCTACACTGCCCGAACACCACTGCACTGCCCTAAACCCTAAAACACCAGCCCCAGCACAGACCCCTACGACTGCCCGAACACCACTGCACTGCCCTAAACCCTGAAACACCACCCCCCAGCACGACCCCCTACACTGCCCGAACACCACTGCACTGCCCTAAACCCTGAAACACCACCCCCAGCATGACCCCCTACACTGCCCGAACACCACTGCACTGCCCTAAACCCTGAAACACCACCCCCTGCACGACCCACTACACTGCCCGAACACCACTGCACTGCCCTAAACCCTGAAACACCACCCCCAGCACGACCCCCTACACTGCCCGAACACCACCGCACTACCCTAAACCCTGAAACACTATGTGAGAAGTTGGCCTGGTATATGCTGTTCACTAATTAAAGTGGACACCTTGCACCAGGGCAAATCGACTCTTATGGTAGATAGGTTTAAGACAACCTTTTAAAGAAAGCTATCCTAGTGGTAGCTGTGGAGAGCAGCCTTCAGGCTAAGTCTCGGAGGAATGTAAAGCAGCTTGTTTTACCATATAATCTCTTGAATCACCAAATGAAAAGACACCACACAGGTATATATATCAAATATATATGTATTTATTTCTAAATAACTCTCTACTAATCTCTTTATGAGATTAGAAGACAAACATATGCACAAATCAACGTTTCACAATAAGTTAAGCACAAAATATGGCTGGGGCCCTAGGGGCGTACCAGACCATATACTAAGTAAGAGACTTAGGGACAACGACTTGCAGGGAGACAAGGCCTAGGGCCTTCAGAAGTGCTGGGGCCTCACGAAACCACCCAAGGCAGGTAAGTAAAGGACCCACGGGGACGCGTGCAGTGTAGATACACAGGCGCGGATCGCCGTTGACTTCAATGGGGCAAGTCGCGGTTGGAAATAAAGAGTTTTAGGATACTTCTATAGAACCTACAAGCAAGTCACTTACAGGGTAAGTCGTTCTAGGGCCCACACCCACAGGAGCACCGTAGTGCTGGAGTTACCTCACCCAGGGAAGCCGGGTGCACAGGTGTCCTTTGGTGTCGGGTCGCGGCGTCGTTTTCAATGGCGAACAAAGAAGACTTGCTGCTTGCGGGAGCTTAAGAAGTGTCCGGTGGAATCCAAGCCTGGATTCTGAAGAAGGATGACCGGAAAGCAGAGGGGACAGTGTTCAAAGTCACTTGGCAGTGACTCGGGGCAAGGAAGATGGATGCCCACCGTCGTCGAGTGATTCAGGTCGGTTGCAGGTGCCTTGACTCTTCAGCCACGTGGTCCAGGAGGCGTCGACGACAACCAGGAGCTGGATTCGGTGTGTCCCTCGATGTCTGCAGCTGACTGCGGTGTCGGCAACTCGATCGGAGCCAACAAGCCTTGGCAGCCGCAAGTCTCGGGGAGATGAAGAAAAGTCGATGGCGCAGACCAGCAAGGTCTGTGGAACTCACCCAGCGAGGGTAAGTCAGGTCAGGCCTGAGCAACCAGGGGAGCCCTTTGGTTTCTTTAAGAAGTCTTCTGGGGACCCACAAGCCAGCGGGCAAGGGATCGCGAAGACACCTCGGGCGGAATCACTCAACAGGGGCCCACGGTCACTCGAGACGGTGTAGGCCTCTGATCTTCGGAGGGATTCCTGCTGGAGGTCGGTACCACACGTGGTCCAAAGCACAGGTTCGTAGATAGTTGTGAAGGGGTTGCACTCGACAATAGTGCACGGTACCCAGGGGTCGCGGTTCCTCGTTACTCGTGGGGTCCACTTGCCTCAGCTTCGCTGGGGACTCACGATGGCCTGGGAGAGGTCAGGAAATCCACTTCCTGGGCTGCAGGGACTTCGGACTCCGGCGGGAGCGGCGTAGTTTGCAACCGTCGTTGTCGTTTTGGTGCCTGCCAAGCAGGAGTCACTCCTTGACTCCAAGGGAGATTCTTCTGTCTTCCAAAGGTAGTGGAACGTCGAAGGGCCAGGATTCTTCTGTAGAGCGTCGTCCAGGGGTTATCTGCTTTGCAATGAGCAAGGTTCCCCCTCTTATACTAAAAAGAGGGGATGGACTAGCTCTATGACCCCACCTATGGGAGGGTCAAGGGAGGGGTGGCTACACCCACTTCCCTTTGTCCAGTTTCGCACCAGAGCAGGGGCAGGTAGCCCCTGAGCTGGTTTGAACTGGCATATGCACAGAGGAGCCTTTGCTCCCCAGTGCAGGACTTCACAGCACTCTAAGAGTGCACCCACCCAGCCCCAATACACATTATCCTGTCTGGGGAGGTGGTCACACCTCCCTGCAACAGGAAACCTATTGTCCAGGCCTCCCCTGCCGGAGTTTCGTCCAGCAGCAGGAGGCCAGACTTGTGTCTGTGGCAGCAGCATCCATTTTGTGATGCCAGGGCTTCAGAAAGAAGTTACCGGGTAAGCCAGAGTTAACATGTCTTTCCCTCTAGAAGGGTGGAATGCTACCCCGCCGCCAGGATTGGCGGGGGGTAGTATTCCAAGATGTTTGACACCAAACACGACATGTTTAGGTGCAGCCATTCCAAAGTTAGCATTTTACCGCGAGGATATAATGCGCTTAAGAGTATATGGTCAGGCTGCACTACAAACAGCATCAGAGATGGTCTCCGAACGCTGCAGAGGGGCCCTGCTCATGCAGGGGCACCCTCTCACATAGGAACCATGCACTCTGCCTTTAGGATTGATAAGGCCTGCCTTAGGAGTGACTTATAGGTTTATATGTGTGTATGTATTTAGTGATATAGGTAACCTATATCACAGTAAGGGTGCATGCACCACCCTACCCAGGCTGCAGTAGCAGACCTGTGGTGTCAGTTTGGATGGCCTTCCAGGGGTGGCATAATACATGCTGCAGCCCCTGGTAGGCCTCTGAGGTACCTATGCCCTTGGTACATAGTATACCATATACTAGGGACTTATAAGGGCACTTCAGATTCCAATCAGAGATGTGCCTAAGGCACATGGAAACCTTTTACAGAGAAAGCAGATAGACTGGGGCCCTGAATAGCAGGATCCCAGTCCAACTAAGTCATAAACCAGCAAAACACCATAAAAAAAGTGGGGGCAACCATATAGTCAGATTCCACCTTCCTACACACTACCCCCAGCACGACCCCTACACTGCCCAAACACCACTGCACTGCCATAAACCCTGAAACATAACCCCCAGCAAGACCCCCTACACTGCCTGAACACCACTGCCCTAAACCCTGAAACACCACCCCCAGCAAGACCCCCTACACTGCCCGAACACCACTGCACTGCCCTAAACCCTGAAACACCACTCCCAGCATGACCCCTACACTGCCCGAACACCACTGCACTGCCCTAAACCCTGAAACACCAGCCCCAGCAAGACCCCCTACACTGCGTGAACACCACTGCACTGCCCTAAACCCTGAAACACCAACCCCAGCAAGACCCCCTACACTGCCCGAACACCACTGCACTGCCCTAAACCCTGAAGCACCAGCCCCAGCATGACCCCCTACACTGCCCGAACACCACTGTACTGCCCTAAACCCTGAAACACCAGCCCCAGCAAGACCCCCTACACTGCCCGAACACCACTGCACTGCCCTAAACCCTGAAACACCACCCCCAGCAAGACCCCCTACACTTCCCGAACACTACTGCACTGCCCTAAACCCTGAAACACCACCCCCAGCAAGACCCCCTACACTGCCCGAACACCACTGCCCTAAACCCTGAAACACCACCCCCAGCAAGACCCCCTACACTGCCCGAACACCACTGCACTGCCCTAAACCCTAAAACACCACCCCCTGCACGACCCCCTACACTGCCTGAACACCACTGCACTGCCCTAAACCCTGAAACACCACCCCCAGCATGACCCCCTACACTGCTCGAACACCACTGCACTGCACTGCCCTACACCCTAAACACCACCCCCAGCACGACCCCCTACTCTGCCTGAACACCACTGCTCTTCCTTAAACCCTAAAACACTACCCCCAGCATGAACCAATACACTGCCCGAACACCACTGCTCTGCCCTAAACCATAAAACACTATCCCCAGCACGTCCCCCTACACTGCCCGAACACCACTGCACTGCCATAAACCCTGAAACACCAGCCCCAGCACGACCCCCTACACTGCCCGAACACCACTGCACTAAACCCTGAAACACCACCCCCTGCACGACCCCCTACACTGCCCGAATACCACCGCACTGCCCTAAACCCTGAAACATCACCCCCAGCAAGACCCCTACACTGCCCGAACACCACTGCCCTAAACCCTGAAACACCACCCCCAGCATGACCCCCTAAACTGCCCGAACACCACTGCACTGCCCTAAACCCTGAAACACCAGCCCCAGCACGACCCCCTACACTGCCCGAACACCACTGTACTGCCCTAAACCCTGAAACACCAGCCCCAGCAAGACCCCCTACACTGCCCGAACACCAATGCACTGCCCTAAACCCTGAAACACCAGCCCCAGCAAGACCCCCTACACTGCCCGAACATCACTGCACTGCCCTAAACCCTGAAACACCAGCCCCAGGACGACCCCCTACACTGCCCGAACACCACTGCACTGCCCTAAACCCTGAAGCACCAGCCCCAGCACGACCCCTACACTGCCCGAACACCACTGCACTGCCCTAAACCCTGAAACACCAGCCCCAGCAAGACCCACTACACTGCCCGAACACCACTGCACTGCCCTAAACCGCTGAAACACCTCCCCCAGCAAGACCCCCTACACTGCCCGAACACCACTGCACTGCCCTAAACACTGAAACACCACCCCCAGCAAGACCCCCTACACTGCCCAAACACCACTGCACTGCCCTAAACCCTGAAACACCACCCCCAGTAAGACCCCTACACTGCCCGAACACCACTGCACTGCCCTAAACCATGAAACACCACCCCCAGCACGACCCCCTACACTGCCAGAACACCACTGCACTGCCCTAAACCCTGAAACACCACCCCTGCATGACCCCCTACACTGCCCGAACACCACTGCACTGCCCTAAACCCTGAAACACCACCCCATGCATGACCCCCTACACTGCCTGAACACCACTGCACTGCCCTAAACCCTGAAACACCACCCCCAGCACGACCCCCTACACTGCCCGAACACCACTGCACTGCCCTAAACCCTGAAACACCACCCCCAGCACTGACCCCCTACACTGCCTGAACACCACTGCACTGCCCTAAACCCTGAAACACCACCCCCAGCATGACCCCTACACTGCCCGAACACCACTGCACTGCCCTAAACCCTGAAACACCACCCCCAGCATGACCCCCTACTCTGCCCGAACACCACTGCTCTGCCCTAAACCATGAAACACTATCCCCAGCACGACCCCCTACACTGCCCGAACACAACTGCACTGCCCAAAACCCTGAAACACTAGCCACAGCACGACCCCTACACTGCCCGAACACCACTGCACTGCCCTAAACCCTGAAACACCAGCCCCAGCACGACCCCCTACACTGCCCGAACACCACTGCACTGCCCTAAACCCTGAAACACCAGCCACAGCATGACCCCATACACTGCCCGAACAACACTGCACTGCCCTAAACCCTGAAACACCAGCCCCAGCACCACCCCCTACACTGCCCGAACACCACTGCACTGCCCTGAACCCTGAAACACCAGCCCCAGCACAAACACCTACACTGCCTGAACACCACTGCACTAAACCCTGAAACACCACCCCACAGCACCACCCCACAGCACGACCCCCTACACTGCCCGAACACCACTGCACTGCCCTAAACCCTGAAACACCACCCCAGCATGACCCCCTACACTGCCCGAACACCACTGCACTGCCCTAAACCCTGAAACACCAGCCCCTGCACGACCCCCTACACTGCCCGAACACCACCGCACTGCCCTAAACCCTGAAACACCACCCCCAGCAAGACCCCCTACACTGCCCGAACACCACTGCACTGCCCTAAACCCTGAAACGCCACCCCAGCAAGACCCCCTACACTGCCCGAACACCACTGCCTGCCTAAACCCTGAAACACCACCCCCAGCACCACCCCCTACACTGCCCGAACACCACTGCACTGCCCTAAACCCTGAAACACCAGCACCAGCACCACCCCCTACACTGCCCGAACACCACTGCACTGCCCTAAACCCTGAAACACCAGCCCCAGGACGACCCCCTACACTGCCCGAACACCACTGCACTGCCCTAAACCCTGAAACACCACCCCCTGCAGGACCCCCTACACTGCCCCAACACCACTGCACTGCCCTAAACCCTGAAACACCACCCCTGCACCACCCCCTACACTGCACGGCAACACCACTGCACTGCCTTAAACCCTAAAACACCACCCCCAGCACCACCCCCTACACTGCCCGAATACCACTGCACTGCCCTAAACCCTGAAACACCACAACCCTGCACGACCCCCTACACTGCCCGAACACCACTGCACTGCCCTAAACCCTGAAACACCACCCCCAGCATGACCCCCTACACTGCCCGAACACCACTGCACTGCCCTACACCCTGAAACACCACCCCCAGCACGACCCCCTACACTGCCCAAACACCACTGTACTGCCCTAAACCCTGAAACACCAGCCCCAGCAAGACCCGCTACACTGCCCGAACACCACTGCACTGCCCTAAACCCTGAAACACCATCCCCAGCACGACCCCCTACACTGCCCAAACACCACTGTACTGCCCTAAACCCTGAAACACCATCCCCAGCACGACCCCCTACACTGCCCGAACACCACTGCACTGCCCTAAACCCTGAAACACCAGCCCCAGCAAGACCCCCTACACTGCCCGAACACCACTGCACTGCCCTAAACCCTGAAACACCAGGCCCAGCAAGACCCCCTACACTGCCCGAACACCACTGCACTGCCCTAAACCCTGAAGCACCAGCCCCAGCACGACCCCCTACACTGCCCGAACACCACTGCACTGCCCTAAACCCTGAAACACCAGCCCCAGCAAGACCCCCTACACTGCCCGAACACCACTGCACTGCCCTAAACCCTGAAACACCACCCCCAGCAAGACCCCCTACACTGCCCGAACACCACTGCACTGCCCTAAACCCTGAAACACCACCCCCAGCAAGACCCCCTACACTGCCCGAACACCACTGCACTGCCCTAAACCCTAAAACACCAGCCCCAGCAAGACCCCCTACACTGCCCGAACACCACTGCACTGCCCTAAACCCTGAAACACCACCCCCAGCAAGACCCCCTACACTGCCAGAACACCACTGCACTGCCCTAAACCCTGAAACACCACCCCCAGCAAGACCGCCTACACTGCCCGAACACCACTGCACTGCCCTAAACCCTGAAACACCACCCCCAGCACGACCCCCTACACTGCCCGAAAACCACTGCACTGCCGTAAACCCTGAAACACCAGCCCCAGCAAGACCCCCTACACTGCCCGAACACCACTGCACTGCCCTAAACCCTGAAGCACCAGCCCCAGCACGACCCCCTACACTGCCCGAACACCACTGCACTGCCCTAAACCCTGAAACACCACCCCCAGCATGACCCCCTACACTGCCCGAACACCACTGCACTGCCCAAAACCCTGAAACACCAGCCCCAGCACGACCCCCTACACTGCCCGAACACCACTGTTCTGCCCTAAACCCTGAAACACCAGCCCCAGCAAGACCCGCTACACTGCCCGAAGACCACTGCACTGCCCTAAACCCTTAAACACCAGCCCCAGCAAGACCCCCCTACACTGCCTGAACACCACTGCACTGCCCTAAACCCTGAAACACCAGCCCCAGCAAGACCCCCTACACTGCCCGAACACCACTGCACTGCCCTAAACCCTGAAGCACCAGCCCCAGCACGACCCCTACACTGCCCGAACACCACTGCACTGCCCTAAACCCTGAAACACCAGCCCCAGCAAGACCCACTACACTGCCCGAACACCACTGCTCCCTAAACCCTGAAACACCACCCCCAGCAAGACCCCCTACACTGCCCGAACACCACTGCACTGCCCTAAACCCTGAAACACAACCCCCAGCAAGACCCCCTACACTGCCCGAACACCACTGCACTGCTCTAAACCCTGAAACAGCACCCCCATCAAGACCCCCTACACTGCCTGAACACCACTACCCTAAACCCTGAAATACCACCTCCAGCAAGACCCCCTACACTGCCCGAACACCACTGCACTGCCCTAAACCCGGAAACACCACCCCCTGCACGACCCCCTACACTGCCCGAACACCACTGCACTGCCCTAAACCCTGAAACACCACCCCTGCACGACCCCCTACACTGCCCAAACACCACTGCACTGCCCTAAACCCTGAAACACCACCCCCAGCATGACCCCCTACACTGCCCAAACACCACTGCACTGCACTGCCCTAAACCCTAAACACCACCCCCAGCACGACCCCCTACTCTGCCCGAACACCACTGCTCTACCTTAAACCCTAAAACACTACCCCCAGCACGAACCAATACACTGCCCGAACACCACTGCTCTGCCCTAAACCATAACACACTATCCCCAGCACGTCCCCCTACACTGCCCGAACACAACTGCACTGCCCAAAACCCTGAAACACTAGCCCCAGCACGACCCCCTACACTGCCCGAACACAACTGAACTGAACTAAACCCTGAAACACCAGCCCCAGTACGACCCCCTACACTGCCTGAACACCACTGCACTGCCCTAAACCCTGAAACACCAGCCCCAGCACGACCCCCTACACTGCCCGAACACCACTACACTGCCCTAAACCCTGAAACACCAGCCCCAGCACCACCCCCTACACTGCCCGAACACCACTGCACTGCCCTAAACCCTGAAACACCAGCCCCAGCACAAACCCCTACACTGCCCGAACACCACTGCACTAAACCCTGAAACACCACCCCCCCAGCACGACCCCCTACACTGCCCGAACACCACTGCACTGCCCTAAACCCTGAAACACCACCCCCAGCACGACCCCCTACACTGCCCGAACACCACTGCACTGGCCTAAACCCTGAAACACCACAACCCGCACGACCCCCTACACTGCCCGAACACCACTGCACTGCCCTAAATCCTGAAACCACCCCCCGCATGACCCCCTACACTGCCCGAACACCACTGCACTGCCCTAAACCCTGAAACACCACCCCCAGCACGACCCCCTACACTGCCCGAACACCACTGCACTAAACCCTGAAACAGCACCCCCTGCACGACCCCCTACACTGCCCAAACACCACTGCACTGCCCTAAACCCTGAAACACCGCCCCCAGCACGACCCCCTACACTGCCCGAACACCACTGCACTGCCCTAAACCCTGAAACACCACCCCCAGCACGACCCCCTACACTTCCCGAACACCACTGCACTGCCCTAAACCCTAAAACACTCCCCCCAGCACGACCCCCTACACTACCCGAACACCACTGCACTGCCCTAAAGCCTAAAACACTCCCCCTGCACGACCCCCTACACTACCCAAACACCAATGCACTGCCCTAAACCCTGAAACACCACCCCCAGCACGACCCCCTACACTGCCCGAACCCTAAAGCACTACCCCCAGCACGACCCCCTATACTACTCGAACACCACTGCACTACCCTAAACCCTAAAACTCTCCCCCCAGCACGACCCCCTACACTTCCCGAACACCACTGCACTGCCCTAAACCCTAAAACACTCCCCCAGCACGACCCCCTACACTACCCAAACACCACTGCACTGCCCTAAAGCCTAAAACACTCCCCCTGCACGACCCCCTACACTACCCAAACACCAATGCACTGCCCTAAACCCTAAAACACTACCCCGCACGACCCCCTACACTACCCAAACACCAATGCACTACCCTAAACCCTAAAACACTACCCCCCGCACGACCCCCTACACTACCCAAAGACCACTGCACTACCCTAAACCCTAAAACACTACCCCCGCACGACCCCCTACACTACCCAAAGACCACTGCACTACCCTAAACCCTAAATCACGACCCCCTACAGTACACAAACACCACAGCACTACCCTAAACCCTAAAACACTACCCCTAGCACGACCCCTACACTACACAAACACCACTGCACTACCCTAAACCCTAAAACACTACCCCATACACTACACAAACACTACTGCACTACCCTAAACCCTAAAACACAACCCCCAGCACGACCCCTTACACTACCCAAATACCACTGCACTACCCTAAACCCTGAAACACTACCCCCAGCAGTACCCCCTACACTACCGAAATACCACTGCACTACCCTAAACCCTAAAACACTACCCCCAGCAGTACCCCCTACACTACACAAACACCACTGCACTACCCTAAACCCCTACCCCCAGCACTACCCCCTACACTACCCAAACACCACTGCACTACCCTAAACCCTAAAACACTACCCCCAGCACGACCCCCTACACTACCCAAACACCACTGCACTACCCTAAAACACTCCCCCAGCACGACTCCCTACACTACCCAAACACCACTGCACTACCCTAAAGCCTAAATCTACCCCCAGCACGACCCCCTACACAACCCAAACACCACTGCACTACCCTAAACCCTAAATCTACCCTCAGCACGAACCCCTACACTACCCAAACACCACTGCACTACCCTAAATCTACCCTCAGCACGACCCCCTACACTACCCAAACACCACTGCACTACCCTAAACCCTAAAACACTACCCCAGCATGACCCCCGACACTACCCAAACACCACCGCACTACCCTAAACCCTAAAACACTACCCACAGCACGACCCCCTACACTACACAAACACCACTGCACTGCCCTAAACCCTAAACCACTACCCCCAGCATGACCCCCTACACTACACAAACACCACTGCACTACCCTAAACCCTAAATCTACCCCAAGCATGACCCCCTACACTACACCAACACCACTGCACTACCCTAAACCCTAAAACACTACGCCCAGGACGACTCCCTACAATACACAAACACCACTGCACTACCCTAAACCCTAAAACACTACCCTCAGCACGACCCCCTACGCTACCCAAACACCACTGCACTACCCTAAACCCTAGAAAAGTAACCACCACCCCATGCCCAATCCCCCTTACCTCTCACTCCTCGTGGATCCTCTCTCCTCGTGGTTCCTGCTTCATGTCGTCTCTGAGGGGCGGTGCACGTCGTTGTGAGGAAACGGAACAGCCTCTGTTTCCTTACAACGACGTGGATCGTATACATTTTTTAGAACTCATGGTCATTTACCATACATACCTTTACAACAAAATTAGTTGTAAAGGCATGCGTGGTAAATGACCATGCGTTCTAAAAAAATGTGTAGTAATGACTTTGCGATGTACAACGCATGCGTGGTAATGCATGCGTTGTAATGGTATCGCAAAGTAAAAAAGTCGTTGTAACGGCTGTTTACTGATCGAAGCTGGCCCCTGTTCTTCAGTGAGTCGTTTATTTGATAAATTAGGAGGAAGGAATGTGTTTTTTTTACCGAAAAGTGCATTCCCGGCTGTTGTATTGTGAAAGTGTCCGCGTGGCCTGGTTTCACTTCCGGTGAGAGAGTGGAAGTCTGTTTGGATCTAAAGGGGTTCTGATGTTGGACGGGGCCGGCACAACACATCATCAGAAAACACAGCTAATGGAAAGCGTTGTCCCCGAAGTGTGGAGCAGTGCCATGAGAGGTCAACGAGTGTGCGTCCCACTGCAGTATGACCGTACCGCGTGACCCATGTGCCGCCTCCAGTGTACGGAAGGCAGAAGCGGCATCCATCGCAGGTCCTCTTGAAGACCGTTGTAGCACTAATTCTACATTTTGGAACTAGGGCATTTTAACCGTGTTGTTCCTGCCAGATACAAAGAGAAGATCCTGTGTTATTCAGTGCCCATGTTACCTTTTCTGTGGGTAGTGGTGCTTGTCACTTCGCTGCCCCGCCAGTGCACATGACTGGGCTCCCCACCTCGTGTGCTATCTGCAGGGCCTCTGCCCTCGGATCACTGGTTTCGGTTTCTGGAGTGGCAACATAAACAGTTGCTCCCAAAGGACTAGCCTGAACACTTAGGTGAATATCCCCTGCACCAGCATTCCGTGGAAATTCTTTTCTAGCTCTCCCACGTCGACGACGATGTCATAATAGCACGGCTCCGCTCGCGACACCGTATGACGTCACAGGAGCCATAAGAGGACCTCGTCGGCGTGCTGACGTCAGTTCCACCCATTTTTTCCGTGCCACCGAGGTAAACAGGTGGACCGACACATTTTCACATCTATACATAATATACTAAATATATATTCACTGAAAAAACCATAGGTTTCAGACACGTTATAGTTAGAAATTAGCATTTAAAAAACCTTTGAAATTCACTGAAAAAACCATAGGTTTTAGGGACAGTTCTAGTTAGTTGGACATTTCACTCGTACAAAACCATAGAAATTCCCGTTATAGTTAGTTCAGCTAACTATAACTCGCGCCCCAGCAATGCACTGCTGATGACGTCACATATTACATCACTCATGACATGGTCAGTGACATCACTGATGACATCACTGATGACATCATCCAGTGACTGTGTGTTTCTGTAAAGTTTAAATATGTTTAATATATATAGGGAAAGGCGTATTGAAGAATGAGTGGGTGTATAAGTGTCTGTATGGATGATTTAGTAGGTGCGTGACTAACTCTATAAGTGAGTGATTAAACGTATCTTACTGAATGCATGGGTTAGTGACTGTTGGACTTGGCCCTTTTTGGCAGGTTCACCCCTGAACTTTTTGCCTGTCTCTTAGCCTTTTCCCTGTGTAGTGTTGGTGATTTTAGGCCTCTGGGCACTTTAGCACTGTGGCCCAGTGTAAAGTGCGTGCGCGCTGTGTGCATGTGTGGTGAGGCTGGCCTGCCCTCCCATAGGAATGCATTGAGGATGAGTGTGTCAGTGGTAATTCCTGTTATGAGAGGTGCAGCATGGTCAAGTCTAGTATGTCTGAATTCGTGAGAATAAATGCTGCGCAATGGTGTGCGCAGATTTAAGGTGACTGGTAGAGAAATGCCACGTCTAGAAGTTGGCATTTCTGTGTGCTCTGTGTCTGCCTGCCTGATGTGAATTGCATGTCTGGCTTGTGAATGACAGGGGCTGGGAGGTGTGTGTGGCTCCAGGAGGGGCAGGGTGAGTCAGCGCAGGGCTGAATGGAGAGATCTCCATGTAGATGGGTGGGAGGAGTTGCACCTGGGACCTGAATAGGGCTGTGCCTACCCTCTACAATTCTGGCTCCACCTCCTGTGGTGCGTCTGATGTCCCTAGCCTACACTCTGAAAGGAGAGAGGAGCTGAGCAAAACAAAGTGCTCCAAATCCCCCCTATACCAGTTCTGACTGGTATCCCCAAGCCCTGTGCTGTGACACAAAGGGAAATATGTTTATAAAAGAAGGGGCTTTGACCCCAGAAAGTTGTTCAGTTCTTGGTTGCTGTTCCTGCCAGGGCGTGCTGCTGCTGGGGCCCAGGGGGGGCTACCACGAGGGCTTGCCTCCCTGGGCCCTGCATTGCCCTTCTCACCTTTTGAAGACCGCTTTCCTGGGATCTTTTGCTCCATGTTTTTATCCCTAAAGGACTTCAAGGACTTTACCCCTAGCGCCAGGTGAACGCTTGTTCCTACATCTGCAGAGCGCTTTATTTTAAGGAGGAGCGCTTCTTTTTGTTTCCCTTGCAGTGCTGGGCTGCGATCGCTTTGGGAGGGAACCCCCAGCGTAGGGATTCCCCCGTGATGCCTGAATTGCGGGTGCCCACCCCGCTTATGCTGCATTCTTCGCGGGTGCCTACCCCGCGTTTTGCCGCTTTACGTTTGTTTCTCTATGCGGGTGCCCACCCCGCATTGTGGTGCCTGTGGTAGCGGGAGCCTACCCCGCTGATTGATTTTAGTTGCGAGGGAGCCTACCCCTCATTGCCGAGCAGAGATTGCCGCCGCGATCCGCGGCCCGCCTGGCTGTGGGCGGGGCCGGCCGGACGGAAGCTGGAGAGGAGTGCGGCCGGAAGCTTGGCTGCGTGAGGAGGAGGACGGGAGCCTACCCCACCTCCTCGAGGGCCGATGAACAAGTCCCGGGTCCCAGGAGGGGGCCCGGGTGAAGCGAGGGGAAAAGGGAGCCTTGCGGGCTCCATTTCCGCCCCCCCTCCTCATCTTGAAGGGAGGGAGGCGGGTTCGCCCGTCCGGAGCCGCGCAGGCTCCACGTTGAAGTCCCGGGTCCCAGGAGGGGGCCCGGGTGAAGTAAGGAGAGGTGCAGAAGCTGATCGGCGGGGCTCCCGTGAGCAGAGGGAAGCCCCGCACCGCCAGAGAAGAGCGGACCCCAGACAGAGTCCCCGGTGAGTGGGGGCTCCATTGGGTGAATCGTTGGTGCCAAGGTCGGCACTAGAGGAGCTTCGTAGGCTCCAGTGGTGGTGTTTCAGCCTCCCCCCACCTAGCAGAGGGGGAGGAAGGTCGCAGAGGTCGCCAGAGACCGGAGGAGGCAGAAAGCCTCAGTTAAAGACTCCGGTGAGTGGGGCCGCCGTCCGGTTGTTGATGGCGCATTCCGAGGCACATAGTCGGTGCCTGAGCGGTCCCGCCGTTGCGGGCCGCTCCAACGTGGGGCATGTTTTGTTTCCAGAGCCCGTGTGGCCCCAACGAGGGGCACGGTCGTTTCAGGGCCCCAGTGGGGGTCCCGAGGGCCAGTGGTGCCCGTGCCTAATTTCCCGTGGTGATAGAGTCCCTGAGTGGGACAGGAGGGCACAGTGAGTGCCAGTGATGATCCCAGCTGTCCTGCGAGAGCGCAGGCAACTGCAACGATGGGGGCAGAGTTAATTAGAGAGCCCCAGTGGGGCCCAGAGTGCACAGTCGTGCCAGGGCCCATTTGATGTTCCCAGCTGCACGGCAATTAGCGTCAGCTGCACCGTTTAGGTTACTCTTTCTCTGGGGGGCACGTCTTTTAAGTTAGGAGTGAGATGCACTCCTTGCCCCCCCCTTTTACTTCCCAGCTGCCCAGCAAGTAGTGGGCAGCTGCAACGTTTAGGTTTGCGCAGTGGCGCACCCTTGACTTTCGCTGCATAGGCAGCAGCCCTGACTCTTGGACATAGGGCATTTGAGCCCCTTCTTGAGATTGCCAGTTGGCCAGGGGGGACTGTTAGGATTTTGGGCGCCAGGCCCTAATGTGATTTATGCCTCTGCTATGGTTTCTACCGTGAGGGTATGTGCTAATGTGATTTCTGTCCTAAAATGTGGTGCTAGGAAATGTAATTCATGTAGTATGATTTACGCACCCTGTGTTGTACCTCTAATGTGATTCATGATTATGAGGTTGTGCCTACTGTGGTTAGGTGTGAGATATTTTCTACTGTTTTATGCCCCTAAGGTGAGTTATGCTTAGGAGGTTATTGTCTAATGCGCTTAGACTTGTGAGATGATCATATAATGTGTTTATGCTGGTAAGGTTGGCGTATACGGTTTTGCGCCTAATGTGATACTGTGCATAATGTGGTTTATGTTACAGGCTGATGCCGAGTACAGTGGTTACCAGTGATTACTGGTTGTACGCTTATGATATGTCCTACATTTATGATAAGTTCACTAAGTGATGGTTCTGACAGTGGCCCACGTGGCCCTGTCATGTGTAAATAATCCCTTGTAGATATTGCCCAGTGCCAGTTGGCACCATGTGTATTATGTGAATACTATTCTAATGTATTATGAGAATACAAAGGCTATTTTTGATATACCCTTGTGTGGAGTTCCTTTTTGTGGTGTGCATAATATGTAGTTGCTGGGTGTGTGTTGCGCAAACGCTTTACACATTGCCTCTGGGATAAGCCTGACTGCTCGTGCCAAGCTACCAAGGGGGTGAGCAGGGGTTATCTTGGGTGTGTAACTCCCTTGCCCTGACTAGAGTGGTGGTTTCTGCCTGGCTTTGGCGCAAGCCTTAGCCAACCAGAAATCCCATTTCTAACAGTGACTAAACTGTGTGAATGTCTGTATCCGTCTGTCTGTTGGTGTGTAAGCAGCTGCATGGGTTTGCGAATAGCTACATGAGTGTCTACATGGGTTATTGATTGGTTGTCTGAGTATCTGTATGGGTGCCTGAGTGTTTGTGTGGTTGGGGTGTGTGTGACTCTGTGCATAGATGTGTGAGTGGGTGATTCACTGGGTGCATGGTTTCAAGAGTGCATCTGTGATGGGCTGTATGGGTGGGTGAGTGTGTGTGTGTGTGTGTTAGTGAGTGAATGTATATCTCAGTGGTACATGTGTGAGTAACTACATATGTGAAAGGCAGTATATGTGTGTGTTGGAGTATATAAATGGGTATAAGTGAGAGTGTGTGATTGTGAGAGTGGCTGTATGGATGAGTGTGTACTTGTATCAGTGATTGTATAAGAGCGTAAGAATGTGCTAGTATTTGTATGAGTAAGTGAGCTGGTGTGTGTATAACTGTATAGGTGAGTAAATGGCAGTGTGATTAATTATTTGTATGATTGACTAGGTGTGTGAGTACCTCTATGGATGAGTGACGGTGTGTGAGTGTCTATATAGGTGTATGAGTGCATATGATAGTCCTGTACTGAGTGACCGTAAGTATGAGTGACTGTACGGGTGAGTGAGTGGATGTGTGTGTAGACCTAAAAATCAGTGAGTGTGTATGTAGTTATTGGTGTTGGAGTGTCTATGGTTTTGACAATGGCAGTCTGTAATTTAGAGTGGGTGTATCAAAAGTTATATTAGGGTGTGAGAAGATGCATCAAATTATCACATGGATGATGTCATCAGTGATGTCATCAGTGATGTCACTGACCATGTCATGAGTGATGTAATATGTGACATCATCAGCAGTGCATTGCGGGGGCCCGAGTTATAGTTAGCTGAACTAACTATAACGGGGGACTTTCTATGGTTTTGTACGAGTGAAATGTCCAACTAACTATAACTGTCCCTAAAACCTATGGTTTTTTCCAGTGAATATATATATATATATATATATATATATATATATATATATATATAACTAAACACCACAAAGAAGTACGCCGACTCCTGAGATCAAACAGATTTCAAGCACTTTATTTCCAACAAAGACTGGGATCCTGCTAATCAGGACCCCCGTCTATCTGCTTTCTCCCTAAACTGTTGTGTTCAGTACCTAGGTACATCCTAGATTGGATACTGGGGTACCCTTGTCAGTCCCTAGTATATGGTACCCATGTACCCAGGGCTTAGGTACCCCAAAGGTCTCCCTTGGGCTACAGCATGTATTATGCCACCCATGAGAGACCATTCAAAATGGAACTACAGGCCTGCCATTACAGCCTGTGTAAGTTGGTGCATGCACCACTTATGAAATAAGGGTCACTGCACTTGAAACCTATAAATCACCCCTTTAGCCGGCCTTTACAATCCTGAAGGCAGGATGCTTGGTTCTAAGTGAGAGGGTGCCCCTGCATCAGCAGGACACCCCTGCAGCGTACGGAGTCCATTCTCCCGGGTTGTCAGTGAAGCATCCAAATACCATTTAGAGGGGCATCATGTGACCGCACATTGACCACCTCGAAAACGGCTGCAACGAGTCCTATCATGTTTGGTATCAAAAAAGTTGGCATCATACCCCCATACTGTAAATGGTGTAGGCGGTATGATTCCAAGCACTGGAAGAGCCCTCTGTTAGGCTCTCGGTGTTCCAGGTACCAGCCTTCTAGTCCCAGACAGCACAAAATGGTTGCTGCGACCAGAGACACACTTCTGCCCTCCTGCTGCTGAGCCAAGCTCAAGCAGGGGAAGGCAGAACAGTAGGCGACTTCTTCCACCAAGATCTTCAGCCACACCACCTCGTGGGCACCGTGGCTTGCTCTTTTTGGTGAGCTGCTAGACGTCCTCTCGCGATCCCTGTGCCTCCGGCCTGTGGGTCCAATTCAGGGTCATCTTTGTTTTCCTTGGGCTCCCCTGAGTGCTTGGGGCCTGCTCTGACTTCCCTGCTTGTGGTGAGTCTCCTGGACCTTGCAGGTCCCAACCGTGCACCTTCTTGACTTCCTGCATGGGTTGCCTTTGCCAAAGCTTGTTGGTGCTCCTGCCAGACACCGACCCCTCAGCACTCGACATCCTTTGTGGGACAGTGTGTATGCGGGTCCTGGTCATCCTCAGCATCACCTGGTTCTTGCAGCTGCAGAGTCAAGGTTACAGTCATCTGACCTGAAGCACCCGATATTGGAGGGCATCCGTCTTCCAAGTCTCATGGTCACTCCTGAGTGACATAGACACTGTCCCCTCTGCTTTCAGGTACTCCTCTTCAAGAATCCATGTTTGGATTTCTCCGGACTCTTTCTCCTCTTCCATCAGCTGCACTTTCCTGAAGTCCTCCATTGGGTACGATGGCGGTTTCAGACTCCAGTTCACACCTATGCACCCGGCTTCCCTGGGATAGGTAACTTGGGTACCACGGTATCCACGCGTGGGGTGGCTCTCCAACCTTTTGTCTCCCACAGGATTTCTTCAGGGTCCCTAATCTTTAAAATTCCAACTGCGACTTGCACATAGACTTGTGCAGAGCACGCTGTCATGTTCACACACTGCACACGCTCTCTGTGGGGCCCCTATCTACTTACCTTGGGTGGTTCTGTGGGTCCCAAGCAATTCTACATCCTCTCGACATTGTCCTGACTCAAGTCGTGGTTCTTATACCACTTTCTTAGTATATGGTTTGGTCCCCCCCTGGGGCCCACTGTGTATTAGTGCTATTTACTGTGATTTCTAGATAGTGTTATATAGTAAATACATATTTTTATAAATACTTTGTGTGGTTCTTTTTCATTTAATCTATACTATAAGATAGCATTCTAGTAAAACAAGCTGCTTTACACTCCTTCAAGACTAAGCCTGAAGGCTGCTCTCCACAGCTAACATTTTGATAGCTTTCTAAGGTTGTCTGAGACCTCTTAAATCACCATAAGGGTTGTCTGGACTGGTGCAAGGTGCCCACTTACATTAGTGGACATCATATACCAGGCCAGCTTCTCACAGTAGGAAATTAGTTGCTCCCATCAGATTCCAGAACTTTTCATTATAGAAATGTCTTTTTTCATTGATTGTTTGAGGTTTGCAAGGGCTTCTGAGTAAGAAATCCTGGTGAGAGCCACGGATGTCACCCTGCTGTGGATTTTCCCAGGTGTCTAGTTTTCAAAATTGTGCAGGATTGCTAGTTTTACCTAGATGCTGGCAGAGCTAGGGCCCAAAACCCACAGCTAGGCACATTGCAAAAATAGGGTCAGTTTTCAGTAGAAAAAAATTGGTGTTTCTATGTTGCATTTTTTTGCCTTTTTTTATCCTAGCCTCTAGCTCCACACACACAAGTGAGGTAACATTTTTATTGAGGTACTTGGGGAATGCTAGGTGGCAGGAACTTTGTTGCTCCCTGCAGATTCTAGAACTTTGCATCACATAAATATGTGAAGGTTTGACGTCTGCAAGAGCTTCTGGGTAAGAAAACCTGGAGAGTCACGCAGGTCCCCCCAACCTGGATGAATCCAGGTGTCTAGGTTTCAATAATGTGTAGGTTTGCTAGGTTTCCCTAGGTTCTGGCTGAGCGAGGGCCCAAAATCCACTGCTAGGCACAGTGCAAAAATAGGGTCAGTTTTCAGTGAAAAAATGTGGTGTGTCCTTTTTGCATTGGGCGCTTGAAGGAAGGTGGAATCTGACTACATGGTTGCCCCCACTTTTTTCCTGGTGTTTTGCTGGTTTTTGACTTAGGGGCCGATTCCGATCTCGGTCATGCGAATGCCTGTTTCCCGACCGAGCCGCACATTATTCCGAACGAGCAAGTACGATGCGCACAACAGCATAGATTCCGACCCAGTCGTACTCACCCAATCCAGGTCCTGTTCCCCGACCGAGCCGGATCCGGAATCGTAGAATCGAGCCGCACGGAAGCAAAAATACAGCCCCGTCCGGCCGGACAAGTACGATGCGCTTCCCGTACGCGCCGAACCCGTCGCTACGCAGGGCACGTCAAAGCATCCGGGCGAGGTGCACATAAGCTCCGATTCGCGCCACAACACGATCCACGGCTACGAGAAGAACACGCCAGCGACGAGGACGAGGCGAACGAGACGAACCAACCATGAATCCCTTCGTGCCGATCCTACCAATATTCTACCTCTATTACCGGAACAGGCACGGACGCGTACGGCGCAGAAGGTAAGTCAGACACCAACAACAAAAACAAACTACACGTACCCGACACATCACACACAGAGGGATGCAGAAATACCTGCAACAGCAGCACCATAGGGGCGGGATGGCCCTCACCAATGCCACACATACACATAGGGGCCTGTATGCCTACCACTACTACCACCCCTACCCAGGGTGGGCTGGATGCCTGTCACTACTACCACCTCTACCCATGGGGGGCTGGATGCCTACCACCACTACCACCCTTACCCAGGGGTGCCAGATGCCTACCACTACTACCACCTCTACCCAGGGGGTGCCAGATGCCTACCACTACTACCACCCTTACCCAGGGGTGCCAGATGCCTACCACTACTACCACCTCTACCCAGGGGGTGCCAGATGCCTACCACTACTACCACCTCTACCCATGGGGGGCTGGATGCCTGTCACTACTACCACCCTTACCCAGGGGGTGCCAGATGCCTACCACTACTACCACCTCTACCCATGGGGGGCTGGGTGCCTACCACTACTACCACCTCTACCCATGGGGGGCTGGATGCCTACCACTACTACCACCCTTACCCAGGGGGTGCCAGATGCCTACCACTACTGCCACCCTTACCCAGGGGGTGCCAGATGCCTACCACTTCTACCACCCTTACCCAGGGGGTGCGAGATGCCTGTCACTACTACCACCTCTACCCATGGGGGGCTGGATGCCTGTCACTACTACCACCCTTACCCAGGGGGGTGCCAGATGCCTACCACTACTACCACTCTTACCCAGGGGGTGCCAGATGCCTAACACTACTACCACCCTTACCCAGGGGGTACCAGATGCCTACCACCTACCACCTCTACCCATGGGGGCTGGATGCCTGTCACTACTACCACCCTTACCCAGGGGTGCCAGATGCCTACCACTACTACCACCTCTACCCATGGGGGGCTGGATGCCTGTCACTAGTACCACCCTTACCCAGGGGGTGCCAGATGCCTACCACTACTACCACCTCTACCCATGGGGGGCTGGATGCCTGTCACTACTACCACCCTTACCCAGGGGGTGCCAGATGCCTACCACTACTACC
Organism: Calotriton arnoldi; assembly: GCA_963921515.1. Lineage (NCBI taxonomy): Eukaryota > Metazoa > Chordata > Amphibia > Caudata > Salamandridae > Calotriton > Calotriton arnoldi. The sequence continues at coordinate 115,658 of CAWUFW010012388.1, read as the reverse complement.
ACCCTTACCCAGGGGGTGCCAGATGCCTACCACTACTACCACCCTTGCCCAGAGGGTGCCAGATGCCTACCACTACTACCACCTCTACCCATGGGGGCTGGATGCCTACCACTACTACCACCTCTACCCATGGGGGCTGGATGCCTACCACTACTACCACCTCTACCCATGGGGGGCTGGATGCCTACCACTACTACCACCCTTACCCAGGGGTGCCAGATGCCTACCACTACTACCACCCTTACCCAGAGGGTGCCAGATGCCTACCACTACTACCACCTCTACCCATGGGGGCCTGGATGCCTACCACTACTACCACCCTTACCCAGGGGTTGCCAGATGCCTACCACCAACACCACCCCCACTCATAGGATGGACAATGCATGACACAACCAGCACACCACAACCTAGGGAATGCAAGAAAAATACATCCCCCAACACCATGACAAGCGTGTGTAGACTGTCAAATGCCTACAACACTGAACATGACTTTGAACATACAATGTGACCCCTATCACATGTGCCACACATATATGTGTGTGGCCCCCACAATGCAAGCAGGCCATGACCATTGTGGCAATGGGGTCCAAAACCCCATCATCACAGTGACCAAAATGTTAGTGTGGGGTCCATAGCTGAAGCACATCTTGAACATTGTGTCAATGGGGTCCAAAATCCCATCATCACAGTGACCAAAATGTAAGTGTGGGGGCCCATAGCTGAAGCGCATTCAGAACATTGTGGCAATGGGGTCTAAACCCCCATCATCACAGTGACCAAAAGGTAAGTGTGGGGTCCATAGCTGAAGCACATTTTGAACATTGTGGCAATGGGGCCTAAACCCCCATCATCACAGTGACCAAAATGTAAGTGTGGGGGCCCATAGCTGAAGCACATTCAGAACATTGTAGCAATGGGGTCTAAACCCCATCATCACAGTGACCAAAAGGTAAGTGTGGGGTCCATAGCTGAAGCACATTTTGAACATTGTGGCAATGGGGCCTAAACCCCCATCATCACAGTGACCAAAAGGTAAGTGTGGGTTCCATAGCTGAAGCACATTTTGAACATTGTGGCAATGGGGCCTAAACCCCCATCATCACAGTGACCAAAATGCAAGTGTTGACAAAGAAAAAGCTGCAACTGCCAAACTGCATGGATGATTCCTGGTCACAGAACATAAAACACATCAGTGGCAAAGTAGTGCATGTGTCCCATTGCAACATAGATTGGGGGAGGCAAATACTGCAGTGCAAATAAGACATACCTTTGGCCATGTGCAGACAAACAACACCCATGGGGGCTGACACTGTCAACATTCATCAATGACACAATGACAGAAGTGACCATCAGAATGCAGACCCACATATTTGCACCAATGGGCACACAAATGCAGATACCCTGTGGAGACTGTAGATGTGAGGTGAACAGATACCATACCATGGCAGCAATGGGACACACAAACCATGATCATTGTGCTGACCGATGACCTAGGAGTCCCAGGGACAGCAGGGGAAACCCACCAAACAACATACAGCCAATGGCACACCTAAGATATGCCAATGCAGTGGTGCAGATGCACAAGCACAAACAGGCAGACCCACACTGCACATCAAACACAACAGGTGAGGGGGTGCCAGTGTCCCCAGGCAACCACACAACACATGAGGAGGCCTGAATACCAATTACACAGATGTGCATACAGTGCCACACAAAGGTAACTCATGGATCCAAATCCCCTATGTGGGCAATCAGGCATTGTCAGATGAGAGGGAGCACAAATCACACATGTCACACAAGCATGAGGAACAGCAACTGACACAGCAAGACACAGACACACCACAGCACTACCCCCAGGGCCCCCACAATGTGGTGACCCTGGGCTGCATTACAATCCCACTGTGATGACAAAGCTAAATGTCGTTCACACTGTAGAACCACAGTCATGTGTCCTGAGCAACAAACTACCATCACACCTACACAAGCACAAATCAATCAGCACGGCCAGTAAGCCAAGGCCAACATGGAGGCAGGGGTCTAGCCGGGCAACAACTCTCATCTGCACACACTCAACACCACACACCTCGACCTCCAACAATGTGCAGCAGTGAAGCACACATGCACTGGTGACATTGCACATGCACCCATGACAATCCCAGGGTGGTGGGTGGGAACCAAGGTGCAGAAACACATCACACATGGCCACTCAACAAGACTCCTGAATGTCTGACACACTGCACACTACGCTGTACATGGACATGACGGCAATACCACACCAAACAATGGGATCCCAGCCACAGTCACACACCAATGAAGAAGCCAAGGTCACCCACAAAGAACACACATAGACAACTACCAACATTGCAGCCCGGACCCTGAGGAGTGCCAGCAGTCACACACACAACGTGTCACAATCACTGAAAGATAACACAAACTGGAAATCACATGACGGGTGTAAACAACAAGTGCCAAGGGGAATCCTGACCGTGACCCATCTGCGTCTGCACACAAACTCAGCCCTGACAGCAAACACACCTATGGGTGACACCCTGATGACCAGTAATGTGCCATGCACCCACATCACAGAGAATCCAGGGAGAAGACTTGGGGGGGAACATAGGTCAACTCAGCAAGCATCACAAACAGGTACAACACTAGGGATCCCAGCATGCACAGCAAAACGGAAGTGAACACACAGACATGCTCATATAACACACACCTTGGGCGCAGGCAATGTCACAGGAGTACACACTGCCATGAGGGGACTCCACTCCTGTGTGAGGAAAGCTGTGCCATATGTTGCCTCAGTAGGGCTCCATCATGTCAGCTGAGCACTTGGTCACACAGTCAACAATTAGCACCAAATGAATGCTCCCATCACATCAGCCTGGTCATGGGAGTGCCAACGAAATCATCAGCACAGATCCAACACACTTGTATAGCAATGTTGCACTGACAACACAGATGAGTCCTTCCCCATTGATGCCCAAATCTGCATGTCCAGTGGAGATGGCCACACGGTCAGGGAAGTAGACGAATTGAACAATGGCAGGCACAACAGATGTGCAGGGGTGGAAGCCACAGATGTGAAATTGCTAATGTAAGTAGGAAATCCCATTGCCAAATAATGAACACATGACACCCTCAGATGCTGCTAAGGATGACATGGATACACCACAGGATAGGACACATTCCCCCTGGACCACATGTGTTCCTGCACAGTAACACTTCATCATCATGAGACCAAATATCACCATCACTGCAGCAAGGGCATGGTTAGCATCATCAACAACATGTACATCAGAAGCAAAAGCAGTAGAGAACAGAAAGGTGCTTTATTCAGCATATGTGGGTCTAACAGTTGATGTCCAGCAAGGAATTTAACAAAGGCCAATGGCCAGTCCAACTTGAAAGTCAAAACAGGGTGACAGTGGCAGATGTCACCCTACGCATGCCTGCACTGATGAAAGCCAGGGACAATCCCCTCGGAGGGGCACACGGGGGGGCAGGCCAGGCACCGCAGGGACAGGTTCATGTCTCACCAGAAGGAGGCAGGAAAGGGGTGGTGGGTGCTGGAGAGCCACTGACAACTGCAGTGGAGGTGTCTGACATGGTGTGTGCCGGCACAACTGGGGGGCATGACTCTGATGGTGTGGGTGCCGGCAAGACTGCAGGGGACCGTGCAGATGGAGTGGACAGGTTCCCCACTGCAGTGCCCAAGTCAGACAGGGTGGTAGTGGACTCCACTGCAGTGCCTACCTCCAGGGGAGGAGAATGGGGATCAGGTAAGGTGGGCATGACAGAGGGGAGGACACCGTCTCCACACCAGTGGCACAGACAAGCGCAGCGGGGGTGTGGTGCCGGAAGAGCAAGTGACAGGGGGACAAGGCCTGGATCCTTTTGGGGATGGTGTATCTGTGGGTGGGGGAACCTGGGGCAGGGTGTGGTGGGGGCACCTGTGGAGTGGGGGCCTGAGGGATGGAGGAAGGAGACTTGGTGCCTGAGCTGCAGGGCGGCGGCGGGGTCTTGCTTTTCCGGGTCCGGGGGACTTGCGGATGGGGGCCTCAGTCGGTCTGCGCCTGGGGGAGGGTGTCCGGTGGCGAGGGGCACTCCGCTCAGTGTGGGTGGGCTTCCTCTTCTCCCTGAATGCTGTATCAGCTGGATCGGAGGGGAAGAGGCCGAGGTCACTGAGGAAGAGCCGCTGGGTCTTTGGGGTTGCAGGTTGTGAGAAGTTGGCCTGGCATATGCTGTCCACTAATTATAGTGGGCACCTTGCACCAGTCCAAATCGACTCTTATGGTAGGTAGGTTAAAGACAACCTTATTGAAAGCTATCCTAGTGGTAGCTATGGAGAGCAGCCTTCAGGCTAAGTCTTGAAGGAATGTAAAGCAGCTTGTTTTACCAGTCTATAATCTCTTGAGTGACCAAATGAAAGAGCACCACACCAGGTATATATTCAAAATATATGTATTTATTACTAAACACACCCCTCTAGTCTCTTTATGAGGCTAGAGTTCAAATACATAGGTTATAAGATCTTAAATCACAGTAATAGCACAAATACACGTTTGGGCCCTAGGGGCGTACCAAACCATATACCAATAAAGTGGTATGCGAACCACGACTGAACTAGACACTAGGCCTAGAGCCTCTAGAAGTGCTTGGACCACAAGGAACCACCCAAGGTAGTGACACAGGGGACCCACGGGAGACGCGTGCAGTGTAAATACACAACCGCGATACGCCGTTAACTTCTATGGAGAAAGTCGGGATCGGGAAAATAGAGGAAAGGGACACTTTAAAGAGGACTAGGACAAAACCCTTTGAGATCTAGGACTTTGAAGAGTCTCTACCCACGGGAGCACCGGAGTACTCGTGTTACCTCACCCAGGGAAGCCGGGTGCATAGGTGCCTTTCGGGGTCGGGTTTCGTCGTCGGTTCTTATGGCGATCTGCTGCAAAGTGCTGCTGGCGACCAGGAGAAAAGTGTCCGGGTGGATCCAAGAGTGGATCGGAGTTCTGAAGAACCTGAAAGCAGAGGGGACAGAGTCTGGGTCACTAGCCAGTGACCAGGAGGCGATGGACAGATGCCCACCGCTGTCGAGTGCTTCAGGTGCGTTGACGGTTGTCTCGTTTCTGCAGCCACGAGGTCCAGGCGGCGTTGTCGGCGACCAGGAGCAGGATTCGGGCTGGTACACGATGTCTGTCGAGTGCTGCGGTGTCGGCGACCAGATTGGACCCAACAAGCCTTGGCAACGGCAAGTCTCGATGTAGCTGAAGATCGTCGATGGTGCAGACCAGCAAGGTCTGGGGAACTCACCCAGCAAGGGTAAGTGAGGGCAGGCCTGGAGCAACCAGACTGCCAAGTAAAGAAAAGATTGGCCTTCGGTAAGGGCTACTAGCCAACGGGCTAGCGACCGCAAAGGAGCCTCATGACGCCGCACGTGGAGCTAGCTTACAGGACACTTGTGGAGTGGGGGCCAGTGATCTTCGGTGCAGGTGGTGCTGGAGGCTAGGGCTACTTGGAGCCCAAAGCACGACTTCTTGGGAGACCCAGAAGATGGTGCACTTGCAAATGTGCTCGGTGTCCAGGGGTCACGGTCTCAAGTCACCCACGATAGCCACGGGCCTCAGCTTTGCTGGGGACTCAGGGTAGCCTCGGGGAAGTCTGAGAATCCACCTCTGGTGATGCGATGACTTCGGCGTCCGACGGGAGCTTCAGTGATGCGAACCGGACAGATGCTTCTTTGGTGCCTGCCAAGCAGGGGAGTCACTCCTTGACCCCAAGGGAGATTCTTCAGTCCTCTAATCTTGTCGTAGAGCGTCGAAGGTCCAGGATTCCGTGTCAGAGTTTCGTCCAGGTATAATCTAAAGTCCTAAGGACTGGGTTCCTAACTGGATTCTAAAAATAGGGGATGGACTACTCTGTGGCCCCACCTATGGGTGGGTCAGGGCAGAGGGGTGGCTACACCCCTTTCCCTTTGTCCAGTTCGCGCCAAAGCAGGGGCTGCAAGCCCCTGATCCGGTTTGAACTGGGGTATGCACAGGGACACCAAATGTGCCCCCAGTGCAGGACTTCAAAGCACCCGAAAGTGCTCCCGCCCAGCCCCAATACACATTGTCCTGTCTGGGAGGTGGTCACACCTCCCTGGGACAGGAAACCTATTGTCCAGGCCTCCCCTGCCGGAGTTTCGTCCAGCAGCAGGAGGCCAGACTCGTGTCTGTGGCAGCAGCATCCATTTTGTGATGCCAGGCTCTGGAAAGAAGTTACCGGACTCGTCAGAGTTAACATGCCTTTCCCTCTAGAAGGGTGGAATGCTACCCCTGCCGCCAGGATTGGCGGGGGTAGTATTCCAAGATGTTTGACACCAAACACGACATGTTTAGGTGCAGCCATTCCATAGTTAGCATTTTACCGCGAGGATATAATGCGTTTAAGAGTATATGGTCAGGCTGCACTACAAACAGCATCAGAGATGGTCTCCGAACGCTGCAGAGGGGCCCTGCTCATGCAGGGGCACCCTCTCACATAGGAACCATACACTCTGCCTTTAGGATTGATAAGGCCTGCCTTAGGAGTGACTTATAGGTTTATATGTGTGTATGCATTTAGTGATATAGGTAACCTATACCACTGCAAGGGGTGCATGCACCACCTTACCCAGGCTGCAGTAGCAGACCTGTGGTGTCAGTTTGGATGGCCTTCCAGGGGTGGCATAATACATGCTGCAGCCCCTGGCAGGCCTCTGAGGTACCTATGCCCTTGGTACATAGTATACCATATACTAGGGACTTATAAGGGCACTCAGATTCCAATCAGAGATGTGCCTAAGGCACATGGAAACCTTTTACAGAGAAAGCAGATAGACTGGGGCCCTGAATAGCAGGATCCCAGTCCAACTAAGTCATAAACCAGCAAAACACCATAAAAAAAGTGGGGGCAACCATATAGTCAGATTCCACCTTCCTACACAGGTGAGGCAACGGAGGGGGCTTTGGAGGGAGAGGCAACTGTGGACTGCGCAGTGCTCGTGGATGCGTGTGTGTGTGACTGGGCCCCATCCCCTGTGAGTGTGGTTTCAGTCCCCTGACTGTGCGTGCATGTGCGTCTTGTCTGTGGCGTGTGTGTGTGTGTGTGTGTGTGTGCTGCTCGTGTCTGTGCTGGTGTGTGCCTGTGCCGGTGTGTGTGTGCTTGGGACAGGTAAGGTGCTGGGGAGTGTGGATGGGGCAGAGACAGGAGGGGTGAGGGACTGTTGGAGGAGGGACACTGCTGCCATCAGGGAGGAGTCCATGGACCTATTGCCCCTCTGTAGGGCAGACATGCCCGATGAGATGCCCTCCATGAACGACACCAGCTGAGTCAACAGAGTGGTGTGTGCATGGAGGACACTCAGCATCGCTGTCTGCCCTACATGGAGCTGCCGAAGGAGGTACACAGACTCCTCACTCAGGGCAGCAGGGGACACAGGGGCAGGGGGTGCGATGCCTGGCCCGAAAGAGACACGCTTCCGAACATGGGAGCCTCCACGGACCTCGGGAATGGGAGCCGATGGGAGGGCGGTGGTGGTGGTGGTGGCGGGGACAGCAACACTAGCTGGGGTGTGGTGGCTGCTGACACCCGCCTCCATAAGGGAGTCATCCTCCGAGCTGCTGTGGTCCTCAGCTGAGGTGGATGGTGCTGAGGACTCCTCGGTGTGGCTCCCCTCGCCCTCCGTGCCACTGGGTCCCTCCGACCACTCCTCGGCTGTTGACCCAGTCTGGCTCTGCGGCTCCTCCTGGTCCGTGGAGCTGTCCCCTCCTGTGGCCGTGGATGTATCTGCAAACAATAGGGAGACAGACAGACATCAGTCACCTGCACCGAACGCACACACCAGCAGTAAGTACAGCACAATACAGAGCAAGGCCTGGCATCCTTAGTTGAACATTGCTAAAATTGCCCAAACAGAATAGGAGAAGCCAATTGTCAGTCTGATCGTCAACCATGGCACTCACATCACACCTGGCCTTGCACCCATCTGTCTGCCGTCCGTTGGCTGGCAATACCCCAGTGTGGACACATGCACCACCTACACAGTAGTTGGACGGTGCAGAGAACACGGTGAAGCATGTGAACATGCACACATCACAACTCTTGCCACTGAGTCAGTACAGGTGCCCGGATGAAAGTGATGCCCAGAGTCAGATACATGAAATGCATGTGATGCATACCAGCGACAGACACCACGATGCACCCATGTGCTGATAGCCATTGCCACTATGGTGTGCATGTAGCACATGTCACTCCCCTGCAGGATCACACATAGGAAGTCACATGCCATGGCACAGGCATGCCTGCTAAGTCATACATCACTGTCTTCAGTCACATGGGCAGGGCAGCCACACAACAACAGTCTGCACTGTGTCACAATAGTAGGTTATGGGGAATGCAAGTCCTGGAGCTGAACAAGTGCACATGTACATCCCCCACACACCACATCATCTGAACCCTTACCTGTCCAGGTCATACTGATTGGACATATGGGTGACCTGTAACACAAGCCTCTGAACCTGAGCACCTCACAATCTGCTGTGAATGGGAAACAGCTGCATGGACCTCACATTCGCATACCCCAGTCTGCACGGTCAGGTGGTCAAACACCTATGTGTCACACAAGTATCGTCTCCTATGGTCACATCTCCGGTGGCATGCTGAGCCCCAACCGATAAACACCCCAGCAGTCCTGACATCGAAGCCACAGCACACTGACACAGAGGCTGACACCTGAGGGGACATATCACTGAGCACAACGTGTCAGCTGATACACGGGAGTGGGAGTACAGAGTGCATTGCATGGCCTGGAGTAGGCATGACTGTCCTGCCCCACATGAATGAGGGATGAACCCTGGACAGTAGGCAGCTGGCTAAGTATGTGTGACACACGTAATACACACTCCTGGGGCCCAAACATTGTTCCCACCCGCAGCTTGGGTGTGTGCCAGTTACCCCAGGCACATGTGGTGGTTCAGCTCAGCAATTGGACCACAGATCAAAGTAACACGCAGATTACATGGCATAACACAGGCATTGTGTAAGCAATGGACCCACCCATGATGCCCACCACAGTTAGGGGAACAGATGCTGTCCCCCACCTTGAGTCAAGCAAACTGCAAGGACACAGTACCCAAGTGACACAATTCCCTGACTGCAAGGGCCACACCTGGGTATCAGATGAGGAGTGGGCAGTGCACAATCGAGGGACATGGGTCCTGGACCACATGACTGATGTGCTGTGGAAGTTTACCCAGGCCAGAGGAGGGCACATAGCATGGCAGACAGAGTACACAATGCAGTCATGGACTCACCCCCTCCGTGCTGCTCTCTGGCCTTCAGCTGCCCATCCAGATCAGGGAAGACCACCGCCAGGATCCTGAGCATGTGGGGGTCAGGGTCCGGTGTCCGCCCCTCCTGCGAGGAGGCGACAGCTTCAGCTGGACCCGTGCGATCCTCCGGGTCCAGCCCGAAGGTCCTGCCACCTCTTCTGGCAGTTGCGGATCCGGCGCTTGTAGTCCCCCACGGATCTCACTGCCCGGACGATGGTCAGCCATATCTTCTGCTTCTGGTGGGCATCAACCTGTGAGGATGACAAAGTGAGAATGCTATTACTACACATGCAACATATCCATGCATTACACAGTTGTGTATACATGTCTCATTCACAGGGGCACATGATGTACACAGGCAGTGCAACGATGGCCATGGACAGTATGCCAGCAGTAACTACATGGTATCATTGCCTGGGAAGTAAAACCTTGTTTAAATGCACTGTCACTGCACTATACCTGTCCAGTGCATGTAACTACACACTATGGGGGTGACAACTACTCAGTGAGCCTGCTAGCCAGTGGCGTGCAGACTGTTAGCCTTGCTAGTCAGACAACATGCACATTTAGGTAGGCAGTGGACAGAACACTCACCTGCTCCCCTGCTTTCCCATACAGCTTGCTGTACTGTGGAAGGAGGCTGTCCAGCAGGGCCTGGTTCTCCTCAGTGCTGAAGGCTGGGGCTCTCTCCACAGTACGTGCCATTGCAGGGTCCAGAGGGTGCAGATACAGCAGCAGTGGTGGTGGCAGATGTCGTCCTGGAGCATGTAGTGCAGGCAAGTGAGCTCTCAGGGGAACAGCCAGCATTATATGTGTGCTGCAGAGGCAGTTACTGTCCCATGTGTCCAAAGTGATAGGTCCAAGTCGTTAGCATCTTCTGAATCTGGCCAATCCATGGAATTGCACCACTTACACACGCCCACAGCATCCTTCAAAAGTTCAACTTCATGACACCCATGAATTTGCAACATTGTTGTGGGTGACCAACTGAATTTCCAGCATCAGACTCGTTCAAAATTTGAAAACGCGTCCGTTGCCAGGCCAGGCCATAGCCAATGGGTGCACACCGATCGGTCCATTGCTGTTCAACGCGTACCTAGGATACAACGCGTACCCGCACACATTGAATGCTATGGGCCGGCCGGGCACACCGTTCGGTCCATTGCTGTTCAATGCGTACCTAGGATACAACGCGTACCCGCACACATTGAATGCTATGGGCCGGCCGGGCACACCGATCAGTCCATTGCTGTTCAACGCGTACCCGGGATACAACGCATACCCGCACACATTGAATGCAATGGGCCGGCCGGGCACACCGATCGGTCCATTGCTGTTCAACGCGTACCCGCGATACAACGCGTACCCGCACACATTGAATGCAATGGGCCGGCCGGGCACACCGATCAGTCCATTGCTGTTCAACGCGTACCCGGGATACAACGCGTACCCGCACACATTGAATGCAATGGGCCGGCCGGGCACACCGATCGGTCCATTGCTGTTCAACGCGTACCCAGGATACAACGCGTACCCGCACACATTGAATGCAATGGGCCGGCCGGGCACACCGATCAGTCCATTGCTGTTCAACGCGTACCTGGGATACAACGCGTACCCGCACACATTGAATGCAATGGGCCGGCCGGGCACACCGATCGGTCCATTGCTGTTCAACGCGTACCCGGGATACAACGCGTACCCGCACACATTGAATGCAATGGCCAATGTGTGCGCACCGATCGGTCCATTGCTGTTCAACGCGTACCTAGGATACAATGCGTACCTGCACACATTGAATGCAATGGCCAATGTGTGCGCACCAATCGGTCCATTGCTGTTCAATGCGTACCTAGGATACAACGCGTACCCGCACACATTGAATGCAATGGCCAATGTGTGCGCACCAATCGGTCCATTGCTGTCCAACGCGTCCCTGTACATGTCACTGGCATATGTCACCATGCCTGTCACAGGTGAACATATGCCAGCCACATATACTTCCCAGGGAGTGAGGGGCACACCTACAACACCACAGCCTGTCCAAACTGTATCCTAAGGCATGTAAGGCTGCATTACCTATTCCGTGTATGGGGGTGAACATGTTGTTCTGTGGGTGTCACTTGGGGCAGCCACCCCCAAGCTGTGCACGTGTTCATGGGGACAGTATCCTTGGTGTTTCGTGTACATGACCACTGTGATGTGCAACTGTTCATATCTGAGCATGTGTCATGCTCACATTTCACGGTGGTGTATGTGTATGTCATGTCACATGCCCCCTGAGTCCCATGTGGGACGGTATGTTTAACCCAGGCTGACCCATTGGCACAATAGTGATGGCCCTCCACAGTCTGTGTGCATGTTGTGTTTACACAATGTCTCTGATTTCATGTGCACAATGGGAGACAGTCTCCACATCCACGTTGTTTGTGCATGGACTTTGATGTTGTGCGTGTGTGTGTCACAGACGTCCATGTCTGTCCTGCCGAGGCAACAGGGACCACTACCTGTGGGGGTCATGGTTGTTTTGCTGTGGTGTGTACATGATACGCCATGTCATGCCAGTGTCCATGTGGCAATACAGGGTCCCTGGGAATGTACCTGTCGTTGGGCTGTGATGCCTGGGGCACATCTGTCCTCACATGTCACTGTGGGGTGTGTTTGTAACGTGGCAGCAGGAGATGGGAAATGTGACACGTCCTCATGATACCCAATGGCACAACCTGGGACTTATTGATGCCACTTGTTGAACTGTGATGTTGGATGTTGGCCATGTATGTGCCATACATGTCCTTACGGAACTGCACACATCATGTACTTGTGCCTCATAATGATGTATCGTGTGATATTGAGTGTGTTCAATGCCACATATGTGGGGTGACTGACAATCTTTCTTTCTTCACCTATGCACTGCAGGGCACCAGCTGTCCATAGACCATTCCCTGACCTGGCAACGATGGTGGAACGTGACAGCATCCGAAGGTACCGCTTCACCAGGCAGCTGATTGATGATTTGGCAGTGCGCTTGGCACCACACCTGCAACCTGGCCGGCCGTACCCTACAGCGCTGACCCCCAAGGTGAAGGTGATGGCAGCCCTACACTTCTTTGCCACTGGTACCTTTCAACACACTCTGGCGACTGCTGGTGGGATGTCACAGACCATGTTCAGCCGTGTGCTCCGCGATGTATTGGAGGCTATGTTGATATACCTGAACCAGTACATCTATTTCCCTAGACTCCAGCAACTGACTGGCGTGAAGAGTGACTTCTATGCCCTGGGGAGGATGCCGCATGTCATTGGCTCCATTGATGGGACACATGTGGCTTTGGTACCACCACAGGCCCAGGAGCAGGCATACAGGAACCGCAAGCACTACCACTCGGTCAATGCACTGGTGGTCTGTCTTGCAGATATGACCATCACACACGTGTGTGCCCGTTTCCCCGGTTCTGCACACGATGCCTACGTGATGAGGAGTAGTCGCATCCCGAGGATGATGTCACAGATGCGGAACCAGCGTGCCTGGCTTGTTGGTGTGTACTGACTTTGTACCATTGTGTGTGTTCTGCAATGTAGTGTTCCACCCTCTTTTCCAACTCAGCTAATGTGCAATTGTCTGTATGTAGTTGACTCCGGATATCCCAACATGCCGTGGTTGCTGACACCCCTCAGGAACCCCGTGACACCAGCCCAGATGTGCTACAATGAGGCACATGGTCGGACGAGGACGGTCGGACGAGGAGAGTTTCCTCCCATATGCCCCGGCAAAGGTGTGCAAGATTGTCATCGTCTGCTGCATGCTACACAACCTGGCAGTGCGGAAGGAGTTGCCTCTCATCCTGGATGACGATGACCAACGTCCGCCACCTGTGGAGGATCCTGGCCTGGACCACGATGCCAGTGATGATGATGATGATGATGATGATGGTGATGTCCGCACACAGCTCATCACCAACTTCTTCAGCTGAATGTAAGTATCCAGAGATGTCATGTAACTGATGTGAGTTTGCATGATATGTGTTGGTGGTGCTCTGGTGCTGTTTGAGTGTGTGCATGTGCTACATGACTGTATGCGTGTAGCGATGTGTCCTTACAGGTAGTCTGTACTCCCCAACAGTGTTGACATGCTGACTTGGTTCTGGGTGGGTATCTTGTGACATGTATTGGGCATGAGTATTGCAGTTCTGTCCTGTTCTTCAGTGCTTTTGACTGTGTGTCATTTCTGTCCTTCACAGGGTACTTTCAGAGTCGTTTGGTCAACTGTGATCCCCGACACCGTGATTCGACTTCCAGGGTGGTAGCTGTCGTGTCCCTACAGGTGATGTGCACCACACCCATGGACTTCCTTCCTTCTACACTTGTTGACTGTGTGCCCGCTGTCAGGTGGGATTACCTTGCATCTGTGGTGGTTACAACATGTTGCAAATGTGTAATAAACCAGTGCTTCACTTTGTGATGTGCGTTGTCTATGGTCACACATCTGACTGACATTTGCTTACTGCACCAGTGGGCTAGTTAACACAGACTGTGAATAGGTGTTGGGTCTGTGCAATGCAACGTGTTTCCTGGAAACATCAGTGTAGGCGATGAGTCAGATGGCCATGGTGTGTATGTGTTGTGTAGCCCTGGTGGTGTGCCTCCCTCATATGTGTGACGTCGCCATGACTCACATGCCGGTGTTGTACTTGCTGTAGCAGTTAGCATGCACAGTGTCATTTCCCAGATCATCATCGCCACTTCAGAGACAACGTAGGAATCACAACAGAGGCAAGTATGGTGTATTAGTGAGTTTATTGACATACATGTGTGAGTATAGTGCACAGGATGGTGGGTGCTGTACATTGTGATTGTAATCCAAAGTTCCTAGATGATTTGGAAGTCCTGGTAGCAGAAATGTCCAGAGTTAAGTCCACAGTCATCTGAGACATTGGTCTAACTTGAGCTCCCCATGTCATGTGGGAGAGTTGTGTTGCAGTCAACAGGGTGAACAGTGTGCGCACAAAGGTGATTATCCAGAACAGGTTTTGGCTTCCTGGGGGTTGCACATGGCCATCGGCCTCTCACTTGCCCCTCCTCGGACGGCCCCTCTTCTTGGGGGGGGGGGACCCTCAAGTGCAGGCTGCTGCGGTGCAGGGGACTCTCCGCCAGAGTCATCCTCCCTCCTTGTGGCAGTTGCAGTTGTTTCAGCAGCAGATGTTGTGGGCACACAGGGAGGTGTTGACTGGTTGCTGCTCATCTGGCGGAGGCATTGTAATATGTCCCTATGCACCGCCGTCATCTCTTGCAGTGTGTCCCACTTGGACTCCACGCGGGACATGTGTGAGTCCAAGCGGGCATGATGGGCAGCCTGCTGCTGTTTAATGTCCCTGAGGAGCCCCACTACCTGGCTGAGCTCTCCGGTGCTGGACTGGCACGCATCGGCTATGCGTGGCAGTTGTGGGTCATCATGCAGTCCAGACCCCTCTGCGATCAGTGACCTGTGTCTCCTACCCCTCCCACCATCCCATGCGACACGTGCAGTACCTGAGGTGGCACGCACAGGTGACCCTGGGCCCCCTTGGGGGTTGTTGGTGGTGTTGGTGTCCATGGCCCCATGTTGGTCCAGGGTCCCTGTGCTGGTGGTGGTGGTGCTCCTTGGTCTTTCCATGTCGGCAGGGGTGGTATGTGTGTTGACAGTCGTTGGAGGGGTGGGTGCAGGGGGTGCAGCTGGTGGTCCTGCTGGTGCTGCATGATGACTTGCTCCGGAGGTGCCAGGTTGGTCTTTTTCATCCGAGGAGGGCAGAGGCTGTTCCACACCAGTGAGCTCCGTATCCTCTTGAGCCTGGGACGGGGACTCCTCAGCGTCTGCTGCTGTGTCCCCATCATCACCTGTTTTTGGGAGACACACACAATGTATGTTATGTTTCTGCAGGCATCAATGGTTGACACACCTGACAGTTGTGACTGTGCCTCTGGATGCGGGCCTGTACATTGCATTGTCCAAAGTTGTCACAGTCAGGGGTTGATATTGGTGTAGCACATTGTCCTGCATTATTTGGGCATTTCCATGTGAGTGTTGGGGTGTGTACATGGTCTGCATTGGTTGTATTTGGTTGACATCCGGCCCTCCTTCCCACCCAGCGAGATATCCCACCATGGAACTTGCTTCCATTGCAGGGAGTGCAAGTCGTCTTTCAGGTTGTCAGTCAGTGGTGTCCTGCTGTTGGTTGGTGCACAGTTGCCAGCAGGGCCTTGTGCTCCCCACAGCAGTAGCCAGTCTCAGCCATCTTGTCAGTTGTTTTCCACTCCCTGTGATGTGGGCATGGTTCATGGTGGTGTTGATGTGCGCATTGTGAGGGTGAGCAATATCTGTGACTACCACTCCCATCATGCTATTGCCTCCACCCCCTTCCCAGCATGCCCATACTTCCTTCCTTTTGACTGTACTTCACTGTGTGTGGGTGTGACAGCAATGGCAAGATGGCTGACAGTGGTGTCCTGCTGTTGGTTGTTGGCCAGTTCCCAGCATGGCCTTGTGCTCCCCACAACAGAGCACCAGTGTCAGACATCTTTGAAGTGGCTTTTGACTCTCTGTGAGGTGTGCATGCTTGGGTGTGTTCTTGCTGGGCCATGTGGGTGGGGGATGTTGGGCTGTGACTACCACTCCCATCATGCTTTTGCCTCCACCCCCTTCCCAGCATGCCCATGCTTCCTTCCTTTTGACTCAGCTTCCCTGTGGGGTTGTGTGCCTGTGCTGACAAGATGGCTGACAGTGTTATCCTGGGGTTTGTTTTGCTACAAGTCCCATGTGTGTCCCTGTGCTTCACACTGCATGACCCAGGGTTGTGGTTCTTTGTGGGATATTTGATTGGTGTGTGAGGCAATGCTTTCTCCCAGGTGAGTTGTGTGTAGTTTGTGTTAGGGGGTGTGTGGGTGGAGCTGCTGGTGACTATGGTCAGTGCTGTGAGTCCTCCTTCCCACCCAGCCAGATATCCCACCATGGAACGTGCTTCCATTGCAGGGAGTGCAAGTTGTCTTTCAGGATGTCAGTCAGTGGTGTCCTGCTGTTGGTTGGTGCACAATTGCCAGCAGGGCCTTGTGCTCCCCACAGCAGTAGCCAGTGTTAGCCATCTTGTCAGTTGTTTTTCACTCCTTGTGATGTGTGCATGGTTCAGGGTGGTGTTGATGGGCCAATTGTGAGGCTGACCAATATCTGTGACTACCACTCCCATCATGCTATTGCCTCCACCCCCCTTCCCAGCATGCCCATACTTCCTTCCTTTTGACTGTACTTCACTGTGTGTGGGTGTGACAGCAATGGCAAGAAGGCTGAGAGTGGTGTCCTGCTGTTGGTTGTTGTCCAGTTCCCAGCATGGCCTTGTGCTCCCCACAACAGAGCACCAGTGTCAGACATCTTTGATGGGGCTTTCCACTCTGTGAGGTGTGCATGCTTCAGTGTGAGCTTGCTGGGCCATGTGTGGGGGGGGATGTTGAGCTGTGACTACCACTCCCATCATGCTATTGCCTCCACCCCCCTTCCCAGCATGCCCATACTTCCTTCCTTTTGACTGTACTTCACTGTGTGTGGGTGTGACAGCAATGGCAAGATGGCTGACAGTGGTGTCCTGCTGTTGGTTGTTGGCCAGTTCCCAGCATGGCCTCGTGCTCCCCACAACAGAGCACCAGTGTCAGACATCTTTGAAGTGGCTTTTGACTCCCTGTGAGGTGTGCATGCTTGGGTGTGTTCTTGCTGGGCCATGTGGGTGGGGGATGTTGGGCTGTGACTACCACTCCCATCATGCTTTTGCCTCCACCCCCTTCCCAGCATGCCCATGCTTCCTTCCTTTTGACTCAGCTTCCCTGTGGGGTTGTGTGCCTGTGCTGACAAGATGGCAGACAGGGTTATCCTGGGGTTTGTTTTGCTACAAGTCCCATGTGTGTCCCTGTGCTTCACACTGCATGACCCAGGGTTGTGGTCCTTTGTGGGATATTTGATTGGTGTGTGAGGCAATGCTTTCTCCTAGGTGAGTTGTGTGTAGTTTGTGTTAGGGGTGTGTGGGTGGAGCTGCTGGTGACTATGGTCAGTGCTGTGAGTCCTCCTTCCCACCCAGCCAGATATCCCACCATGGAACGTGCTTCCATTGCAGGGAGTGCAAGTTGTCTTTCAGGATGTCAGTCAGTGGTGTCCTGCTGTTGGTTGGTGCACAGTTGCCAGCAGGGCCTTGTGCTCCCCACAGCAGTAGCCAGTGTCAGCCATCTTGTCAGTTGTTTTGCACTGCCTGTGATGTGTGCATGGTTCATGGTGGTGTTGATGTGCGCATTGTGAGGGTGGGCAATTTCTGTGACCACGACTCCCATGATGCTATTGGCTACACTGACTTGCCCAGCATACACAGTATTCCTTTCTTTCAGTGAGCTTCCCTGTGAGGTGGTGTTGGCTACATGTCTGACTGTTTGTTGGTTATATTTGTGCCACTGCCTAGCTCTATTTGTTGTTAGGTTTGTACATGTGATGACACAGTTACATTTCACTATGAGTTGGCATGTATTGTGTTTATCTGGCTGACATACACATTTTGGGATGATCTGTTTTGGTTGGTGTGTATTTGCTAAGGGTGCATGGTTTGACTCTCCCCTTGACAGTGATGTGTGTGTATTGTGGCACAATATTGTGTACATTTGTTGCGTACTCACCAGGCTCTGGGATGTTTTCTAGTCCATAGACGCTCACTGGTGGTAGGATGGCCCGCACCTTCTCCTCCCAGGGCCTGAGGTATACTGGTTTGGCAGGAGGGCCACTGCCGGTGTGTTGGCTCAAGATGTAGTCCTTCTTCAACAGCTCCTTGACCCTCCTGCGCACGTCATACCACCTGTTCTGGATGTCTACCTTTGTGCGCAAACATGGTGATTGTGCGTTCACCCTGTCGACGATCCTCTCCCACATCTTGGTTTTCTGCGCCATGGGTGTCTGTTGGACCAATGTGCCAAACAGCTGTGGCTCTACCCTGAGGATATCATCTACCAGGACTTCCAATTCACTATCTAGGAACTTGTGATTCTTCTTTGGGGCCATGGTGTTGGGTGGTGCTGGTGTGTGTGTTGGTGTGCAAGTGAGGGTGTGTGAGTGTGTGAGTGTGTGTTTTGCTGGGTGTATGTGAGGGTGCTATTTGTTGTGGTGCTGCTGGTGTGTGGCTTGTGTGATGGATGAGCTGTGAGTGTGTGTGTGTGTGGTTGCTGTCTGTTGGTGTTGAGTGCTGGCAGGTAATTTGAATTTGCAAGGGATCATGGTAGGGATTAGTGTCCTTTATATGGGTGGAGTTGTGGGTGTGTCTTTGTTCCCTGTTTCCCCCAGTATTTATTTGCTTAGTGATAGCTTGTTTGGCCTTTTTTGTGTTTTTTTTCCTTGGTTATTTTTGTGCATGTTGGAGACGTTCTTGTGACCGAGTCGGACCCTCCAGTTGTCTCGTGCGAGCCTCTCCGATTCGTTCACGCTGTGTTTGTGCTGTTTTCTGTGCTGCGTACGCGTCAGTCGCGGGGTTTTGGTTGCTTCGGCTCGCAGTTTTGAATGCGTGTCGGTCGTGCGGCTTGGGCTCCGTGCGACTCGGTCGTGTTTTCCACGAGTTGCATCGTACTTTGCGGGTCGGAGTTCGCGGGTACGTTTCGTTCGGGATTCTTCCTGGTGCGTGTCGGTCGGTTCGATTCGCGTGCTTTTCCGGCCGGATGGCTGTTTTCCACGCGGCTCGGTCGTTCGGCTTGTGTTCCGTACGAGTCGGTCGGATTTAGCACGCTTTACATCGTACTTTGCGGGTCGGGCTGCACCGGTACGTGTCGGTCGGTATTTATTCCGGCTCCGAGTCGGTCGGTACGTTTTCCGGCCCGAATCGGAATCGGCCCCTTAGTTTGGCTGGGATCCTGCTATTCAGGATGCCAGCCTATCTGCTTACTCCCTTAAATTGATTACAAGTACTTTAGGTACACTCAAGATTGGATTCTGGGGTACCCTTATAAGTCCCTAGTATATGGTATACTATGTACCCAGGGCATAGGTACCCCAGAGGCCTACCAGGGGCTGAAGCATGTATTATGCCACCCCTGGGCAGCCTTCCAAAATGACACCACAGGACTGCTACAGCAGCCTGAGTGAGGTGGTGCCTGCACCCCTTACTGAGATATAGGTTCACTATATCTCACCCTATCACTGCACATATAAACCTATCAGTCACCCCTATGGCAGGCCTTATCAATCCTGAAGGCAGGGTGCTTGGTTTTGTGTGAGAGGGTGCCCATGCATGAGCAGAGCCCCTCTGCAGCCTTTGGAATCTATCCTCCGGGGTTGTCTGTGAGGCAGCCTGACCATATACTCTTAAGTGCATTATAACCTCGCGGTAAATGCTAACTTTGGGATGGCTGCACGGAAACATGTCATGTTTGGTGTCAAACACCTTGGGATCATACCCCCACACCAGTAACTGGTGTGGGAGTATGATCCCACCCTTCTAGAGGGAGAGACATGACAGCACCGGTATACCCGGTACCAGCTAACAGAGCCCTGGCATCACAAAAATGGATGCTTCCAGCCACAGACACAAGTCTGGCCTCCTGCTGCTGACCGAAACTCCGGCAGGGGCGGCCTGGACAATAGGTTTCCTGTCACAGGGAGGTGTTACCACCTCCCAGACAGGCCTTAGTGGATTGGGGCTGGGTGGGTGCACTCCAAGAGTGCTTTGAAGTCCTGCACTGGGGGCACATTTGGTGTCCCTGTGCATAGTCCAGTTCAAACCGGTTGCAGGGGCTACCAACCCCTGCTCTGGCGCGAAGCTGGACAAAGTAAATGGGTGTAGCCACCCCTCTTTCCAAACCCTCCCATAGGTGGGTCCCCAGAGTATGTCCAACCCCTTCCTTGGGCATAAGAAAGGAACCCCTGGCTACAGGACTTTAGATTACACCTGGATGAAACTCTGATACAGAAATCCCGGAACTTCGACGATCTACACGACTAGATGACTGAAGAATCTCCCTTGGAGTAAAGGAGTTACTCCCCTGCTTGGCAGGCACCAAAAACGCATCTGACCGGTCTGCATCACCGAAGCTCCCGCCGGACGCCAATGACTTTGCAACCCAGGAGGTGGGTTTCCGGACTTCTTAGAGGCTGACCCGAGTCCCCAGCAAAGCTGAGACCATTAGCCCTCGTGGGTACCATGGAACAGGGACCCCTGGACACCGTGCACATTTGCAAGTGCATATGCTTCTTGTGAACCTTTGAGGCTGTGCTTTGGGTTACTTGTAGCCCTGACCCCGAGCAGTGAATCCACTGAAGATTGCTGGCCTACACACTCCGAGTGACCTGTGGGTTGCCGTTTTGTGATTCCTCTTGAGGTCCCTTCGCGATCCCTTGTCTGTCGACTTGTGGGTCCCTGAGAAGGACAACTGTACTTTAATTGGACTTTCCTGATTGCTCCAGACATGCCCTGACTCTCCATTGCTTGGGGAGTCCCCAGGACCTTGCTGGTCTGCACCGAAGCATCTTTCCTCTTCCTGCATGGGTTGCTGTTGCCAAGACTTGTTGTGTCCAATCTGAGCACTGACGCTGCAGCACTCGAAATCCTTCATGGCACAGCTCGAATCCAGCTCCTGGTTGTCCTCTACACCTCCTGGTCCTCGTGGCTGAAGAGTCAAGCTTCCCCTCCTACACCTGAAGCACCCGACATCGGTGGGCATTCGACTATCGTGCCCCTGGTCACTGGCAAGTGACCCAGACTCTGTCCCTCTGCTTTCAGGTTCTTCACATCTTCGATCCAGGCTTGGATCTCTTCGGACACTTCTCCTCTTCCCGGCAGCACTTTTCAGCAAGCTGCCATTGAAAACGACGAAGCGACCCGACACCATTTGACACCTATGCACCCGGCTTCCCTGGGTGAGGTAACACGAGTACTCCGGTGCTCCCGTGGGTGTTGGCCCTAGAACCATCTAAGTCCAAAAGGGTTTGTTCCTAGTCCACTCCTAAGTGTCCCTAAACTTTAAAACTCTAACCGCGACTTTCCCCATAGAAGCTAACGGAGTTCGCGGCTGTGTTCACACACTGCCCACTTCCCCCGTGGGTCCCCTGTGTCACTACCTTGGGTGGTTCCTTGGGGTCCCAGCGATTCTACAGGCTCTAGGCCTTGTGTCTAGTCAAGTCGTGGTTCTTATACCACTTTTCTTACTATATGGTTTGGTTTGCCCCTAGGGCCTATCGTATATTGTGCTAATTTACTGTGATATTTGAAGTGTAACACATGTGCTTTGACCTCTAGCCTCATAAAGAGACTAGTAAGGTGTGTTTAGAAATAAATACATATATTTTATATATATACCTGGTGTGGTCTCCTTTCATTTAGCCATTCAAGAGATTATAGACTGGTAAAACAAGCTGCTTTTCACTCCTTCAAGACTTAGCCTGAAGGCTGCTCTCCATAGCTACCACTCGGATAGCTTTCAAATAAGGTTGTCTTAAACCTATCATCAATAAGGGGTTGTTTGGACTGGTGCAAGGTGCCCACTATAACTAGTGGACAGCATATACCAGGCCAACTTCTCACATTGGTGTGCAGCGGTTGGATTCAAGCTTGCCTTTGTTTTACCAGATAATCTCAAGTGAGTGACTAACTGAAAACCACTAAAGGTACCTGAGGTACATATAATTCAAGCTTAAAATTACAGTAAGTTCTAGTGAACTTAGAGTTGTGTGTCAAGGGCTTAGCACACCCTTTCTACAACTCAAGAGAGTTTAGTAGGCCACACTAGAGTAGGTAGTGCATACACCACACCTCACTAGTGATGTCTTCAAGGCCAGGAACCATTGGGTCCCATCCAGAAGCCAATGGGCTTCTACCATCCAAGTATGACAACCTCCCATTCTTGGAATTGAGAGCATTGTGTAGTACTAGGAGATTGAAGACAGGAAAAAGTGCAAACACCCAACGCCTCATAGAGGTACTGCTGTTTGATGATCTCAGAAGGCCCTCTGGGTCTGAAGGGGTAGGCAGAGTGGGTGGGGCAGCAGATGAGGAAGGACCAAGGGGTGAAGATACCCATGACCTGACCTCTGAAGCTGACCAGGAAGATGACACTGATCTTAACTTGGGAAATCCAGCTCCCCCTGCAGATGAGGAGGATGGCCACAATGGCCCCCTCTTTATTCCACCAGGGAGAGCTGAGAGTGTGCCTAGAAGGTCAAGATCTCCTTCTCAGGAGTCTAACCATTCTAACACCTCAATAGGGACCTCTGTTTCCTCTCATAGGAGGGAATCCTCTCATGAGAGGAAAGAGACTGCTCAAGTATGAAGAAGCTCAGCTTAGAATCAGAAGGGAGCAGTTGGCTTTAGAAAGGGAGTCCCTAGAGCTTCAGAAAACTAGAAGAAAATTGGGACTAGAGTCCCATGGTGGCAGCAACTTCCCTAGTGTTAGGGAAAGGTCTTATGACCATAGAAACCTAAGCAAGATTGTCCCTCCCTACCAGAGTGGGGATGACATCCACAAATGGGTTACTGCACTGGAAAGGGCCTGTAAAGTTCAGAGGGTCCCCCAGGAGCAGTGGGCAGCAATCTTGTGGCTCTCCTTTGCAGACAAAGGTAGAGACCAGCTCCTCACTGTAAGAGAAGAGGATGCTGACAATTACACAGTCTTGAAGAGTGCTCTGATTGATGGGTTTGGCCTAACCACTGAACAGTACAGGTTGAAGTTCAGAGATACCCAAAAGACTCAGACTCAAGACTGGGTTGACTTTGTAGATTGTGCTACTAAGGCTCTGGAAGGTTGGCTACATGGCAGCAAGGTGCATGACTTTATAGGATTGTACAATTTGATTATGAGGGAGCAGATCCTTAATAATTGTCAAAACCAGCTTTTACATCAGTACCTGGTGGATTCTGATCTGACCTCTCCCCAAGAATTGGGAAAGAAGGCAGACAAATGGGTCAGAACCAGGGTAAGGCCTAAGAGTCAGGGTGGTGACCAGAAGAAAGATTCTACCAAGTCCCAAGAGAAAGGTGGGGATAAATCTAAAGACAAGTCCTCTACAGGGCCCCAAAAGTCCTCTTCTGGGGGTGCGTCCCAAACTCCTTCCTCTCCTGAAAAGAAGCCATATTGCCATGTTTGTAAAAAGCCTGGCCACTGGAAAACTGATCCCAGTTGCCCCAGGATTGGCAATAAAGAAAATGTTCCTCAAACTAATACTACCACCCCTCCTGGTACTACTAGTAGTAATCCCCCAGGCGGTAGTGTTGCACCCAAAATGTTAGGTGCATTCTCATGGGGAACAGAGGTGGGCCCTAGTTTGAGACAGGTCCCCCTCACAAGCCTCCTTAGTCTGTGATGGTGGCATGGGATTTGCCACTTTTACCATTGGTCCCGATGCATTGGGCAGGTACAGACTGGAGCCACTGATTAATGGTCAGAAAGCTGTGGCATTCAGGGACACAGGGGCTAGTGTCACCATATGCTTTTTGGGTATCTCTGAACTTTAACCTGTATTGTTCAGTGGTTAGGCCAAACCCATCAATTAATGCACTCTTCAAGACTTTGTAATTGTCAGCCTCCTCTTCTCTAACAGAGAGGAGCTTATCTCTACCTTTGTCTGCAAAGGAGAGCCATAAGATTGCTGCCCACTGCTCCTGAGGGACCCTCTGTATTTTACAGGCCCTCTCCAGTGCAGAAATCCATTTGTGGATGTCATCCCCACTCTGGTAGGGAGGGACAATCTTGCTCAGGTTTCTATGGTCATAAGACCTTTCCCTATCTCTGGGGAAATTGCTGCCACCAAGGGACTCTAGTCCCAACTTTTTTCTTTGCCTTTCAAGCTCTAGGGACTCCCTGTCTATAGCCAACTGCTCTCTTCTGAGTCTCAACTGAGCTTCTCCATACTTGAGCAGTCTCTCTTTCCTCTCACTGGAGGATTCCCTCCTATGAGAGGAAACAGAGGTCCCTACTGAGGTGTCAGAGTGGTTAGACTCCTGAGAAGGAGATCTAGGCCTTCTGGGCACACTCACAACTCTTCCTGGGGGACAAACGGGAGGTCATTCTGATCCTCCTCCTCATCCTCAGGAGTAGCTGCATTTTCCAGGTCAAGGTCATTGTCACCTTCCTGGCCAGTTTCAGAGGTTGGGTCCTGGTTATTTTCATCCCTGGCCCCTTCCTCATCTTCTGCCCCACCCTGTCTGCCTACCCCTTCTGACCCTGGTAGTCTTCTGAGATCATCCAGCAGGAGTACCTCTATGAGGCGTTGGGTGTTGGCACTTTGCCTGTCTTCAGTTTCCTAGCAGTGCTTCATGCTCTCAATTCCAAGAATGGGAGATTATCATACTTGGAGGGAAGAAGCCCATTGGCTTCTGGCTGGGACCCACTGGTTCCTGGCCCTGAAGACATTACTAGTGTGGTGTGGTGTATGCACTACCTACTCTAGTGTGGCCTACTAAACTCTCTTGAGTTGTAGAAAGGGTGTGCTATCCCTTTACACACAACTCTAAGTTCAGTAGAACTTACTGTATTACTAAGCTTGTTTTATATGTACCTAAGGTACCCTTAGTGGTTTTCAGTTGATCAATTCAATTGAGATTATCTGGTAAAACAATAGCAAGCTGGAATCCCACACGCTGCACACCAATGTGAGAAGTTGGCCTGGTATATGCTGTCCACTAATTATAGTGGGCACCTTGCACCAGTCCAAACAACCCCTTATTGGAGATAGGTTAAAGACAACCTTTATTGAAAGCTATCCTAGTGGTAGCTATGGAGAGCAGCCTTCAGGCTAAGTCTTGGAGGAATGTAAAGCAGCTTGTTTTACCAGTCTATAATCTCTTGAGTGACCAAATGAAGAGGACCACACCAGGTATATATTTAAAATATATGTATTTAGTCTTAAACACACCCCTCTAGTCTCTTTATGAGGCTAGAGTTCGAAATACATAAGTTACAAGTCGAATATCAACAGTAATAGCACAAATACACGTTTGAGCCCTAGGGGCGTACCAAACCATATACCAATAAAGTGGTATAAGAACCACGACTGAGCTAGACACAAGGCCTAGAGCCTGTAGAAGTGCTTGGCCCTCAAGGAACCACCCAAGGTAGTGACACAGGGGACCGACGGGGACGCGTGCAGTGTGAGAACACAGCCGCGAGCCGCCGTTGACTTCTATGGGGAATGTCGCGGTTGGAGTTTTAAAGAAAAGGACACTTAGAGGAGGACATGGAGCAAACCCCTTTAGAACTAGGTTGTTCTAGAGTCTATACCCACAGGAGCACCGGAGTACTCGAGTTACCTCACCCAGGGAAGCCGGGTGCAGAGGTGTCTTTCGGGGTCGGGTTTCGTCGTCACTTTCAATGGCGATCTGCTGCAAAGTGCTGCTGGCGACCAAGTCGAAAGTGTTCGGGTGGATCCAAAGGTGGATCGAAGATCTGAAGAACCTGAAAGCAGAGGGGACAGAGTCTGGGTCACTAGCCAGTGACCAGGAAGGCGATGAGCAGATGCCCACCGATGTCGGGTGCTTCAGGTAGGTTGACAGTTGTCTTGACTCTTCAGCCACGAGGTCCAGGAGGCGTCGACGACAACCAGGAGCTGGATTCGAGCTGTCCCACAACGTCTGTCGATTGCAGGGGTGTCGGCGACCGGATTGGACCCAACAAGCCTTGGCAACGGCAAGTCACGTGGAAATAGAAGAAGGACGGTGGTACAGACCAGCAAGGTCTGAGGGACTCACCCAGCGAGGGTAAGTCAGGGCACGTCTGGAGCAACAAGAGAAGCCCAAGCAGAAGAAGAGTTGCCTTCGGGAGGGCCCACTAGCCAATGGACTAGCGACCACGAAGGAGCCTCAAGTGGACGCACTTGGAGCTGGCTTGCAGGACACTCGTGGAGTGAGGGCCAGTGATATTCGGTGCAGTTGGTGCTGGAGGCAGGGGCTACTCGGAGACCAAAGCACAACTTCGTGGGAGACCAGGAAGAGGATGCACTTGCAAATGTGCTCTGTGTCCAGGGGTCACGGTTCAACGTTACCCACGACAGCTACAGGCCTCAGCTTTGCTGGGGACTCAGGGCAGCCTCGGGGAAGTCTGGAAATCCACCTCTGGTGATGCAAAGACTTCGGCGTCCGGCGGGAGCTTCAGCGATGCAGACCGGACAATTGCTTCTTAGGCTCTCACCTGAGTCTGGGTAGTTGGAGCAGTCCAGTCCATGATGGTCTGGATCTTGCTCTGCAGTGGTTGAACCTGGCCTCCACCCACAAGGTGGCCCAGGTACACAACCTGACTCTGCCCTATCTGGCCCTTTGTGGCCTTGATAGTCAGGCCTGCTTTCTGCAGGGCCTGCAAAACATTTCTGAGGTAGACCAGGTGATCCTCCCAGGTGGAGCTAAAGACAGCAATATCATCTAGATATGCTGCACTATAGGCTTCCAGACCTGTAAGGACTGTATTCACCAACCTCTGAAAAGTGGCAGGTGCATTCTTCAGACCAAAGAGCATCACCACAAATTGATATTGCCCACTAGGGGTTGAGAATGCTGTCTTTGGCTTTGCATCATCAGCTAGTCTGATCTGCCAGTAGCCAGCTGTCAGGTCAAATGTGCTTAGATACTTGGCTGAGGCCAAAGTGTCTATTAGCTCATCTGCCCTAGGTATTGGATGGGCATTAGTCCTAGTGACTGCATTGAGACCCCTGTAGTCCACACAAAACCTCATCTCTCTTTTCCCACCATTGGTGTGAGGTTTTGGCACAAGGACCACTGGAATAGCCCAAGGGCTATCTGAAGGTTCAATAACTCCCAAATCCAACATCTTCTGGACTTCTGTCCGGATACAGTCCTTGACATGGTCAGGTTGCCTATAAATCTTATTTTTAATAGGCAGACTGTCCCCAGTGTCCACTTCATGAGTGCACCAGGTAGTCTGACTGGGTGTCAGTGAGAATATGTGTCTGAACTGATTGAGCACCTGTCTGCAATCAGTTTGCTGCTGGGCAGTGAGGCTGCCTGCCAAGGCTACACCATCCACTGACCCATCATCAGGGTTCTGTGAGAGCAGGTCAGGGAGTGGGTCACTCTCTTCCTCCTGTCCCTCATCAGTAGCCATGAGCAAGCCCATGTCTGCCCTGTCCACATATGGTTTTAACCTGTTGACATGGAGAACCCTGTGGGGACTCCTGGGTGTTCCTAGGTCTACTAAATAGGTAACCTCACCCTTCTGTTCAACAATGGTATGGGGTCCACTCCATTTGTCTTGGAGAGCTGCTGGGGCCACTGGCTCCAACACCCACACCTTCTGTCCTGGCTGGTAAACAGTCAGTACAGCCCTTTGGTCATGCCAGGCTTTTTGCAGTTCCTGGCTAGCCTCAAGGTTTTTAGTTGCCTTTTTCATGTACTCAGCCATCCGGGAGCGGAGACCAAGTACATAGTCCACTATGTCTTGCTTTGGGGGCTTGAGAGGTAACTCCCAACCTTCCTTCACCAAGCACAATGGACCCCTGACAGGGTGACCAAACAAAAGTTCAAAAGGGCTGTAGCAAACCCCCTTTTGAGGCACCTCCCTGTATGCAAATAAAAGGCAGGGCAAGAGTATGTCCCATCTTCGTCTAAGCTTTTCTGGGAGCCCTTTAATCATGCCCTTCAAGGTTTTGTTGAATCTCTCAACTAAACCATTGCATTGTGGGTGATAGGGTGTGGTGAACTTGTAAGTCACTCCACACTCCTTCCACATTGCTTTTAAGTATCCAGACATAAAGTTAGCACCCCTGTCTGATACAACATCCTTAGGGAAGCCCACTCTTGAGAAAATTCCCAGGAGGGCTCTTGCCACCACAGGCGCTGTAGTGGTCCTAAGGGGAATAGCCTCTGGGTACCTGGTGGCATGATCCACTACCACCAGGATAAACCTGTGCCCAAATGCTGTTTAGGGATCCATGGGACCAACAATGTCAATCCCCACCCTTTCAAAGGGAACCCCCACCACAGGTAGTGGTATTAGGGGGGCCTTTGTAGTGCCACCTGCCTTGCCACTGGCCTGGCAGGTTACACAGGAGCGACAAAACTCCTTGGTGTCTTCAGACATGTGGGGCCAGTGAAAGTGAGGGACAATTCTGTCCCAAGTCTTGTTCTGGCCGGGGTGACCTGCTAAGGGAATATCATGGGCTAGGGTCAATAGGAAGCCCCTGAACTTCAGAGGTATATCCAACCTCCTGGTAGCACCAGGCTTGGGGTCTCTACACTCTGAGTACAAGAGTCCATCATCCCAATACACAGTATGGGGACCACTAGCTTTCCCAGCAGCCTCAGCAGCAGCTTGCTGTCTGAGGGGTTCAAGAGAGGGGCAGCTCTGCTGCTCCTGGCTCAGATCTGCCCTGGAAGGGCCCACTGTCCCCAAGAACTCAACCTGTTCAGGTTCAAGCTCCTCTGGGACAGTTCCTTCCTCAGGACTGAGATCATCCCCCTCAAGGGACTGATCTTCCTTCTGAGCCAAGGGGGAAGGCACTGCCTTTACCCTACTACTCCTCTTCTTGGAGGGCACTTGGTCCATTATTCCAGAATCCAAGGCCTGTTCAGTGTTAGACATTTTGGCTTGTGACCTGGTCACAGCAAACACATCTGCAGGGATGCCCAGCATTTCTGCATGGGTCCTGAGCTCCACTTCTGCCCAAGCTGAAGTTTCTAAGTCATTGCCAAGCAAGCATTCAACAGGTAGGTCTGCACTTACCACAACCTTCTTAAGGCCAGTTACCCCTCCCCAGGAGAAGTTAACAACTGCCAGAGTATGGTCTGTTCTGACGTTGCTAGCATTGGTCACTTGGTACATTTCACCAAGTATAATCTGCCCAGGATTCACAAGGTCTTGTGTCACCATGGTGACACTTGCCCCTGTGTCCCTAAATGCCAAAGCCTCTTTTCCATTGATTAAGGGCTGTTGCCTGTACTTGCCCAGATTACTGGGACTCACAGAGGAGGTCACATCCATGCCTCCATCACAGACTAGGACAGCCTGAGTGAGTTCTCTGACTAGGTCAGAGCTCATCTCCTTACCCAGGGTCAACCCTACTAAACCCTTGGCTTGTTTAGTCCCACCACCAACTGTAACTGCACTAGGGGAGCAGGTGCTTTAGGGGCATTGGTGGGGGCTGGAGTAGAGTCTTTGGACTTGGTGCAATCACTGGTCCAGTGGGTCTTTTGCTTACAGACCTTGCACCATGGTTTCTTTTGGCCTCTTCCCTTGTTAGACTGTGAATCCCCACCTGAAGAAGATTTTTGGGGGCCGTGTGAAGACTTTTGGTCTTTACCCTTCTCCCCACCCTTATCAGAGTTTTCGAATCTTGCTTCTTAGGGTCACCACCTTGGTTCTGTACCTTCTGCCTCACCCTGGTTCTGACCCATTTGTCTGCCTTCTTTCCCAATTCTTGGGGAGAGGTCAGATCAGAGTCCACCAGGTGCTGATGCAACAGCTGATTTTAACAATTGTTAAGGATCTGCTCCCTCATGATAAGATTGTACAATCCTGTGAAGTCACATACCTTACTGCCCAATAACCAACCTTCCAGAGCCTTGGCAGAACAATCAACAAAGTCCACCCAGTCTTGAGTCTGTGCCTTTTGGGTATCTCTGAACTTTAACCTGTATTGTTCAGTGGTTAGGCCAAACCCATCAATTAGAGCACTCTTCAAGACTTTGTAATTATCAGCATCCTCCTCTCTAACAGTGAGGAGCTTATCTCTACCTTTGTCTGCAAAGGAGAGCCACAAGATTGCTGCCCACTGCTCCTGAGGGACCCTCTGTATTTTACAGGCCCTCTCCAGTGCAGTTATCCATTTGTGGATGTCATCCCCACTCTGGTAGGGAGGGACAATCTTGCTCAGGTTTCTATGGTCATAAGACCTTTCCCTATCTCTGGGGAAATTGTTGCCACCATGGGACTCTAGTCCCATCTTTTTCTCTCTCTATAGAGATCTAGGGACTCCCTGTCTATAGCCAATTGCTGTTTTCTGAGCTCAAGCTGGGCTTGTTCATACTGAAGCAATCTCTTTCTCCTTTCATGAGAGGATTCCCTCCTATGAGAGGAGACAGAGGTCCCTATTGAGGTGTCAGAGTGGTTAGACTCCTGAGAAGGAGATCTAGACCTTCTGGCACACTCAGTATTCTTCCTGGGGGACAAAGGGGAGGTCATTCTGATCCTCCTCCTCCTCCACAGGAGGAATTGGGTTTTCCAGGACAAGGTCATTTTCACCTTCCTGGCCAGTTTCAGAGGGGGGGCTGGGTTTCTTCACCCCTGACCCCTTCCTCATCTTCTGCCCCACCCTCTCTGCCTACCCCTTCAGACCCTAGGGGCCTGCTGAGATCATCAGCCAGTAACACCTCCCTGAGGTGTTGGGTGCTGGCACTTTTGCCTGCCTTCAGCTTCCTAGTATTGCATAATGCTCTCAATTCCAAGAATAGGAGTTTATCATACTTGGAGGGAAGAAGCCCACTGGCTTCTGGCAAGGACTCACTGGGTCCTGGCTTTGAAGACATTACTAGTGAGGTGTGGTGTATGCACTACCTACTCTAGTGTGGCCTACTAAACTCTCTTGAGTTGTAGAAAGGGTGTGCTATCCCTTAACACACAACTAAGTTCAGTAGAACTTACTGTATTACTAAGCTTGATTTATATGTACCTTAGGTACCCTTAGTGGTTTTCAGTTGATCAATTCAATTGAGATTATCTGGTAAAACAATAGCAAGCTGGAATCCCACACGCTGCACACCAATGTGAGAAGTTGGCCTGGCATATGCTGTCCACTAATTATAGTGGGCACCTTGCACCAGTCCAAACAACCCCTTATTGGAGATAAGTTAAAGACAACCTTTATTGAAAGCTATCCTAGTGGTAGCTATGGAGAGCAGCCTTCAGGCTAAGTCTTGAAGGAATGTAAAGCAGCTTGTTTTACCAGTCTATAATCTCTTGAGTGACCAAATGAAAGAGGACCACACCAGGTATATATTCAAAATATATGTATTTATTGCTAAACACACCCCTCTAGTCTCTTTATGAGGCTAGAGTTCTAAGTACATAAGTTATAAGTTAGTTATCTACAGTAATAGCACAAATACACGTTTGAGCCCTAGGGGCGTACCAAACCATATACCAATAAAGTGCTATAAGAACCACGACTGAGCTAGACACAGGGCCCAGAGCCTGTAGAAGTGCTTGGACCACAAGGAACCACCCAAGGTAGTGACACAGGAAACCCATGGGGTACGCGTGCAGTGTATGAACACAGCCGCGAATCGCCGTTTACTTCTATGGGGAAAGTCCCGGTTGGAATTTAAAAGAAAAGGGACACTTAGAGGAGGACTTGGAGCAAACCCTTTGAGAACTAGGCTGTTCTAGTGTCAATACCCACGGGAGCACCGGAGTACTCGAGTTACCTCACCCAGGGGAGCCGGGTGCATAGGTGTCTTTCGGGGTCGTGTTTCGTCGTCGCTTTCTATGGCGATCTGCTGCAAAGTGCTGCTGGCGACCAAGTCGAAAGTGTTCGGGTGGAGCCCAAGCAGAAAAAGATTGGCTTTCGGGAGGGCCTACTAGACAACGGACTAGCGACCGTGAAGGAGCCTCGAGTCGACGCACGTGGAGCTGGCTCACAGGACACTCGTGGAGTGGAGGCCAGTGATCTTCAGTGCAGTCGGTGCTGGAGGCTGGGGCTACTCGGAGCCCAAAGCACGACTTCGTGGGAGACCCAGAAGAGGATGCACTTGCAAATGCGATCGGTGTCCAGGGGTCATGGTTCCACGTTACCCACGACAGCTACGGGCCTCAGCTTTGCTGGGGACTCAGGGCAGCCTCGGTGAAGTCTGGAAATCCACCTCTGGTGATGCAAAGACTTCGGCGTCCGGCGGGAGCTTCACCTATGCAGACCGGCCAATTGCTTCTTTGGTGCCTGCCAAGCAGGGGAGTCACTCCTTGACCCCAAGGGAGATTCTTCAGTCCTCTAATCTTGAAGTAGAGCGTCGAAGGTCCAGGATTCTGTGTCAGAGTTTCGTCCAGGTTAATCTAAAGTCCTAAGGACTGGGGTCCCATACTTATACTAAGGTAGGGGTTGGACATACTCTGTGGACCCACCTATGGGAGGGTCAGGGCAGAGGGTGGTTACACCCCTTTCCCTTTGTCCAGTTTCGCGCCAGAGCAGGGGCTGGAAGCCCCTGAGCCGGTTTGAACTGGGGTATGCACAGGGACACCAAATGTGCCCCCAGTGCAGGACTTCAAAGTACCAGAGAGTGCTCCCGCCCAGCCCCAATACACACTATCCTGTCTGGGGAGGTGGTTACACCTCCCTGGGATAGGAAACCTATTGTCCAGGCCTCCCCTGCCGGAGTTTCGGTCAGCAGCAGGAGGCCAGACTCGTGTCTGTGGCAGCGGCATCCATTTTGTGATGCCAGGGCTCTGGAAAGTCAGTACCGGGTATACCGGTGTGTACATGTCTCTCCCTCTAGAAGGGTGGAATGCTACCCCCGCCGCCAGAACTGGCGGGGGTAGTATTCCAAGATGTTTGACACCAAACACGACATGTTTCCGTGCAGCCATCCCAAAGTTAGCATTTAACGCAAGGTTATAATGCGCTTAAGAGTATATTGTCGGGCTGCACTACAAACAGCATCAGAGAAGGGTCTCCGAACGCTGCAGAGGACCCAGCTCATGCAGGGGCACCCTCACATAGGAACCACGCACTCTGCCTTCAGGATTGATAAGGCCTGCCATAGGAGTGACTTATAGGTTTATATGTGTGTATGTATGTAGTGATATAGGTAGCCTATATCACAGTAAGGGGTGCATGTACCACCTTACCCAGGCTGCAGTAGCAGACCTGTGGTGTCCTTTTGGATGGCCTTCCAGGGGTGGCACAATACATGCTGCAGCCCCTGGTAGGCCTCTGAGGTACCTATGCCCTGGGTACATAGTATACCATATACTAGGGACTTATAAGGGCACTCCAGATTCCAATCAGAGATGTGCCTAAGGCACATGGAAACCATTTTAGAGAGGAAGCAGCTAGGCTGGGATTCTGATTAGCAGGGCCCCAGCCAGACTAAAGTCGAAAAACAGGGAAGCATCAGCAAAAAGTGGGGGTACCCATGTGAAGCAGATCCTACTCTCCTACAGAAAGTAGCAAGAGAAGTGTAGAATTAAGAAACAGATGAGGAAAGAGGCAAGAGAAGTGCAGAAAGAAGCAACAGAGGTGCAGAAAGAGGTAAGAAAAGTGCAGAAAGAAACAAAAGAGGTGGAGAAAGAGGCAAGAGGGGTGCAAACAGAGGCAACAGGGGTGCAGATAGAGATAACAGGGGTGCAGAAAGAGACAAGAGAGGTGCAGAAAGAAGCTGCACAGGTGCAGAAAGAGGCAAGAGGGGTACAGAAATGTGCAAGGAAGGGGCAGAAAGAATTAAGAGCAGTGCAGAAAGAACTAACAGAGGTGCAGAAAGAGGCAAGAGAAGTGCAGAAAGAAGCAACAGATGTGCAGAAGGAGACAAGAGAACAGCAGAAAGAGGCAAGAGAGTGCAGAAACAGGCAAGAGAGGTACAGACAAGGGGAAAAAGGGTACAGAAAGAGGCAAGAGAGATGCAGAAAGAGGGAAGAAGGGTGCAGAAAGAAGAAAGAGGGGTGCAGAAAGAAGCAAGAGGGGTGCAGAAAGAAGCAAGAGAGGTGCAGAAAGAAGCAAGAGAGGTGCAGAAAGAAGCAAGAGAGGTGCAGAAAGAAGCAAGAGAGGTGCAGAAAGAAGCAAGAGAGGTGCAGAAAGAAGCAAGAGAGGTGCAGAAAGAAGCAAGAGAGGTGCAGAAAGAAGCAACAGAGGTGCAAAAATAGGCAAGAGGGGTGCAGAAAAAGGCAAGAGAAGTGCAGAAAGAAGCAACAGAGGTGCAGAAAGAAGTGAGAGCAGTGCAGAAAAAACCAACAGAGGTGCAGAAGGTGGCAAGAGGGGTGCAAACAGAGGCAAGAGAGGTGCAGAAAGAGGCAACAGGGGTGCAGCAAGAGACAGGAGAGGTGCAGAAAGAAGCAGCACAGGTGCAGAAAGAGGCAAGCAGGGTGCAGGAAGAGGCAAGAGAAGTGCAGAAAGAGGCAACAGAGGTGCAGAAGGAAGCAAGAGAAGTGCAGAAAGAGGCAACAGAGGTGCAGAAGGAAGCAACAGAGGTGCAGAAGGAAGCAAGAGAAGTGCAGAAAGAACCAACAGAGGTGCAGAAACAGACAAGAGGGGTGCAGAAAGAGGCAAGAGAAGTGCAGAAAGAAGCAACAGATGTGCAGAAGGAGACCAGAGAACAGCAGAAAGAGGCAAGAGAGTGCAGAAACAGGCAAGAGAGGTGCAGACAAGAGGAAAAGGGGTGCAGAAAGAGGGAAGAAGGATGCAGAAAGAAGCAAGAGGGGTGCAGTAAGAAGCAAGAGGGGTGCAGTAAGAAGCAAGTGAGGTGCAAAAAGAAGCAAGTGAGGTGCAAAAAGAAGCAAGAGAGGTGCAGAAAGAAGCAACAGTAGTGCAGAAGGAGGCAAGAGAAGTGCAGAAAGAGGCAAGAGAAGTGCAGAAAGAGGCAAGTGAGTTGCAGAAACAGGAAAAATTGGTGGAGAAAGAAGTAAGAGCAGTGCAGAAAGAACCAACAAAGGCGCAGAAAGAGGTAAGAGGGGTGCAGAAATTTGCAAGCGAAGTCCAGAAAGAACCAACAGAGGTGCAGAAAGAACCAACAGAGGTGCAGAAAGAGACACGAGGGGTACAGAAAGAGTCAAGAGAAGTGCAGAAACATGCAAGAGAGGTGCAGAAAAAGGGAACAGGGGTGCAGAAAGAGGAAAGAGGAAAGAGAGGTATAGAAAGAGGGAAGAAGGGTGCATAAAGAGGCAAGAGGGGGTAGAAAGAAGCAAAAGAGGTGCAGAAAGAGGCAAGAGGGGTGCAGAACTTTACAAGAGAGGTGTAGAAAGAGTCAAGAGCAGTGCAGAAAGAACCAACAGAGATGCAGAAACAGACACGAGGGGTACAGAAAGAGTCAAGAGAAGTGCAGAAACATGCAAGAGAGGTGCAGAAAAAGGGAACAGGGGTGCAGAAAGAGTAAAGAGAAGTGCAGAAAGAGGGAAGAGATGTGCAGAAAGAGGCAAGAGGGGTGCAGAAAGAGGCAAGAGGGGTGCAGAAAGAGGCAAGAGGGGTGCAGAAAGAGGCAAGAGGGGTGCAGAAAGAGGCAAGAGGGGTGCAGAAAGAGGCAAGAGGGGTGCAGAAAGAGGCAAGAGGGGTGCAGAAAGAGGCAAGAGGTGCATAAAGAAACAAGAGAAGTGCAGAAACAAGCAACAGAGGTGCAGAAAGAGGCAACGGAGATGCAGAAGGAGGCTAGAGAAGTGCAGAAAGAGGCAAGTGAGTTGCAGAAACAGGAAAACGAGGTGCAGAAAGAAGTAAGAGCAGTGCAGAAAGAATCAACAGAGGTGCAGAAGGGGGAAAGGGGTGCAGAAAGAGGCAAGAGTGGTACAGAAATTTGCAAGAGGGGTACAGAAAGAGTCAAGAGAAGTGCAGAAACATGCAAGAGAGGTGCAGAAAAAAATCAAAAGAGGTGCAGAAAAAGGCAAGAGGGGTGCAGAATGAGGCAAGAGGGGTGCAGAGAGAGGCAAGTGGGGTGCAGAACTTTACAAGAGATGTGCAGAAAGAAGCAAGAGAGGTGCAGAAAGAGGTTAGAGTGATGCAGAAAGAGGCAAGAGAAGTGCAGAAAGAAGTAACGGAGGCGCAGAAAGAGGTAAGAGAGGTGCGGAAAGAAGCAAGAGAGGTACACAAAGAAGCAACAGAAGTGCAGAAAGAAGCAACAGAGGTACAGAAAGAGGCAAAAGAGGTGAAGAAAGAGGCAAGAGAGGTGCACAAAGAAGGAAAAAGAATGCAGAAAGAGGCAAGAGGAGTGCAGCAAGAAGCAAGAGAGGTGCAGAAAGAAGTAAGAACAGTTTAGAGAGACCCAACAGAGGTAAAGAAAGAGGGCCACAGAAAGAGGAAAGAAAAGTGCAAAAAGAAGCAATAGAGGTGCAGAAGGAGGCAAGAGAACTGCAGAAAGAGGCAAGAGAGTCACACAAACAGGCAAGAGAGGTGAAGAAAAAGGTAACAGAGCTGCAGAAAGAGACAAGAGAGGTGCAGAAAGAAGCAGCACAGGTGCAGAAAGAGGCAAGTAGGGTGCAGCAAG
Organism: Calotriton arnoldi; assembly: GCA_963921515.1. NCBI lineage: Eukaryota > Metazoa > Chordata > Amphibia > Caudata > Salamandridae > Calotriton > Calotriton arnoldi. The sequence continues at coordinate 79,150 of CAWUFW010012388.1, read as the reverse complement.
AGGCAAGAGCAGTGCAGAAAGAAGCAACAGAGGTGCAGAAGGAGGCAAGAGCAGTGCAGAAAGAACCAACAGAGGTGCAGAAACAGACAAGAGGGGTACAGAAATAGGCAAGGGAAGTGCAGAAAGAAGCAACAGATATGCAGATGGAGACAAGAGAACAGCAGAAAGAGGCAAGAGAGTGCAGAAACAGGCAAAAGATGTGCAGAAAGAAGAAAGAACAGTTCAGAAAGAACCAACAGAGGTGCAGAAAGAGGCAAGAGGGGTGCAGAAAGAGGCAAGAGAAGTGCAGAAAGAAGCAACAGAAGTGCAGAAGGAGACAGGCGAACAGCAGAAAGAGGCAAGTGAGTTGCAGAAACAGGAAAAAGAGGTGCAGAAAGAAGTAAGAGCAGTGCAGAAAGAACCAACAGAGGTGCAGAAGGAGGCAAGAGGGGTGCAGAAGGAGGCAAGAGAAGTGCAGAAAGAAGCAAGAGAAGTGCAGAAAGAGGCAAGTGAGTTGCAGAAACAGGCAAGAGAAGTGCAGAAAAAGGGAACAGGGGTGCAGAAAGAGGCAAGAGAGGTACAGAAAGAGGGTTGAACAGTGCAGAAAAAGGCAAGAGGGGTGCAGAAAGAAGCAAGAGAGGTGCAGAAAGAAGCAAGAGAGGTGCAGAAAGAAGGAACAGAGGTGCAAAAATAGGCAAGAGGGTGCAGAAAAAGGCAAGAGAAGTGCAGAAAGAACCAACAGAGGTGCAGAAGGAGGCAAGAGAAGTGCAGAAAGAGGCAAGTGAGTTGCAGAAACAGGATAAAGAGGTCCAGAACGAAGCAAGAGCAGTGCAGAAAGAACCAACAGAGGTGCAGAAACAGACAAGAGGGATACAGAAAGAGTCAAGAGAAGTACAGAAACATGCAAGAGAGGTGCAGAAAAAGGGAACAGGGGTGCAGAAAGAGGAAAGAGAGGTGCAGAAAGAGGGAAAAAGGGTGCAGAAAGAGGGAAGAAGGGTGCAGAAAGAGGGAAGAAGGGTGCAGAAAGAGGGAAGAAGGGTGCAGAACTTTACAAGAGAGGTGGAGAAAGAAGCAAGAGAGGTGCAGAACGTAGCAAGAGAAGTACAGAAAGAGGTTAGAGTGATGCAGAAAGAGGCAAGAGAAGTGCAGAAAGAAGCAACAGAGGTGCAGAAAAAGGTAAGAGGGGTGCAGAAATGTTGAAGAGAGGTCCAGACAGAAGCAAGAGCAGTGCAGAAAGAACCAACAGAGGTGCAGAAACAGACACGAGGGTACAGAAAGAGTCAAGAGAAGTGCAGAAACATGCAAGAGAGGTGCAGAAAAAGGGAACAGCAGTGCAGTAAGAACCAACAGAGGTGCAGAAGGGGGCAAGGGGTGCAGAAAGAGGCAAGAGGGGTGCAGAAATTTGAAATAGAGGTCCAGAAACAGGCAAAAGAAGTGTAGAAACAGGCAAGAGGGGTGCAGAAAGAGGCAAAAGAGGTACAGAAATTAACAAAAGAAGTGCAGAAACAAGCAACAGAGATGCAGAAAGAGGCTAGAGGGTTGCAGTAAGAGGCAAGAGAACTGCAGAAAGAAGCAATGGAGGTACAGAAAGAGGAAAGAGAAGTGTAGAAAGAGGCATGAGAGTTGCAGAAACAGGCAAAAGAGGTGCAGAAAGAGGGAACAGGGGTGCGGACAGAGGGAAGAGAGGTGTAGAAAGAGGCAAGAGGGTGCAGAAAGAGGCAAGAAAAATGCAGAAAAAAGCAAAAGAGGTGCAAAAAGAGGTAATAGGGGTACAGAAATTTGCAAGAGAGGTCCAGAAAGAAGCAAGAGCAGTGCAGAAAGAACCTACAGAGGTGCAGAAACAGACACGAGGGGTACAGAAAGAGTCAAGAGAAGTGCAGAAACATGCAAGAGAGGTGCAGAAAAAGGGAACAGGGGTGCAGAAAGAGGAAAGAGAGGTGCAGAAAGAGGGAAGAGAGGTGCAGAAAGAGGGAAGAGAGGTGCAGAAAGAGGGAAGAGAGGTGCAGAAAGAGGGAAGAGGGGTGCAGAAAGAGGCAAGAGGGGTGCAGAAAGAGGCAAGAGGGGTGCATAAAGAAGCAACAGGTGCATAAAGACACAACAGATGTGCAGAAACAAGCAACAGAGGTGCAGAAAGAGGCAACAGAGATGCAGAAAGAGGCAACAGAGATGCAGAAAGAGCCAACAGAGGTGCAGAAGGGGGAAAGGGGTGCAGAAAGAGGCAAGAGGGGCACAGAAATTTGCAAGAGAGGTCCAGAAAGAACCAAGAGCAGTGCAGAAAGAACCAACAAAGGTGCAGAAACAGACAAGAGGGGTACAGAAAGAGTCAAGAGAAGTGCAGAAACATGCAAGAGAGGTGCAGAAAAAATCAAGAGGTGCAGAAAGAGGCAAGAGGGGTGCAGAATGAGGCAAGAGAGGTGCAGAGAGAGGCAAGAGGGGTGCAGAACTTTACAAGAGATGTGCAGAAAGAAGCAAGAGAGGTGCACAAAGAGGCAAGAGAGGTGAAGAAAGAGGCAAGAGAGGTGAAGAAAGAGGCAAGAGAGGTGAAGAAAGAGGCAAGAGAGGTGAAGAAAGAGGCAAGAGAGGTGCGCAAAGAAGGAAAAAGGATGCAGAAAGAGGCAAGAGGAGTGCAGCAAGAAGCAAGAGAGGTGCAGAAAGAAGCAAGAACAGTTTAGAGAGACCCAACAGAGGTATAGAAAGAGGGCCACAGAAAGAGGAAAGAAAAGTGCAAAAAGAAGCAATAGAGGTGCAGAAGGAGGCAAGAGAACTGCAGAAAGAGGCAAGAGAGTCACACAAATAGGCAAGAGAGGTGAAGAAAAAGGTAACAGAGGTGAAGAAAGAGACAAGAGAGGTGCAGAAAGAAGCAGCACAGGTGCAGAAGGAGGCAAGAGCAGTGCCGAAAGAACCAACAGAGGGGCAGAAACAGACAAGAGGGGTACAGAAATAGGCAAGGGAAGTGCAGAAAGAAGCAACAGATATGCAGATGGAGACAAGAGAACAGCAGAAAGAGGCAAGAGAGTACAGAAACAGGCAAGAGAGTACAGAAACAGGCAAAAGATGTGCAGAAAAAGGGAACAGGGGTGCAGAAAGAGGCAAGAGAGGTACAGAAAGAGGGATGAACGGTGCAAAAAGAGGCAAGAGGGGTGCAGAAACAAGCAAGAGAGGTGCAGAAACAAGCAAGAGAGGTGCAGAAACAAGCAAGAGAGGTGCAGAAACAAGCAAGAGAGGTGCAGAAACAAGCAAGAGAGGTGCAGAAACAAGCAAGAGAGGTGCAGAAACAAGCAAGAGAGGTGCAGAAAGAAGCAACAGAGGTGCAAAAATAGGCAAGAGGGGTGCAGAAAAAGGCAAGAGAAGTGCAGAAAGAAGCAACATAGATGCAGAAGGAGGCTAGAGAAGTGCAGAAAGAGGCAAATGAGTTGCAGAAACAGGAATACGAGGTGCAGAAAGAAGTAAGAGCAGTGCAGAAAGTACCAAGAGAGGTGCAGAAGGGGGCAAGGGGTGCAGAAAGAGGCAAGAGGGGTACAGAAATTTGCAAGAGAGGTCCAGAAAGAAGCAAGAGCAGTGCAGAAAGAACCAACAAAGGTGCAGTAACAGACAAGAGGGGTACAGAAAGAGTCAAGAGAAGTGCAGAAACATGCAAGAGAGGTACAGAAAAAGGGAACAAGGGTGCGGAAAGAAGAAAGAGAGGTGCAGAAAGAGGGAAGAAGGGTGCAGAAAGAGGCAAGAGTGGGCAGAAAGAAGCAAGAGTGGTGCAGATAAAGCAAGAGAGGTGCAGAAAGAGGCAAGAGGAGTGCAGAAAGAGGCATGAAAAGTGCAGAAAGAACCAACAGAGGTGCATAAGGAGGCAATGGAAGAGCAGAAAAGGTAAGAGATTCACAGACAAAGGCAAAAGAGGTGCAGAAAGAAGAAAGAGGAGTGCAGAAAGAACCAACAGAGGTGCAGAAAGAGGCAAGAGGGTGCAGAAAGAGGCAAGAGGAGTGCAGAAAGAAGCAAAAGAGGTACAGAACTTTACAAGAGGGGTGCAGAATTTTACAAGAGAGGTGCAGAAAGAAGCAAGAGAGGTGCAGAAAGTAGCACAAGAAGTGCAGAAAGAACCAACAGAGGTACAGAAGGGGACAAGGGGTCCAGAAAGAAGCAAGAGAGGTACAGGAATTTGCAAGAGAGGTCCAGAAAGAAGCAAGAGCAGTGCAGAAAGAACCAAAAGAATATGCAGAAACAGACAAGAGAGGTGCAGAAAGAATCAAGAGGAGTGCAGAAACATGCAAGAGAGGTGTAGAAAAAGGGAACAGTGGTGCAGAAAGAAGAAAGAGAGGTGCAGAAAGAGGGAAGAAGGGTGCAGAAAGAGGCAAGAAGGGGCAGAAAGAAGCAACAGAGGTGTAGAAAAAAGAAAGAGGTGCAGAAAGAAGCAAGAGAGTGCAGAAAGAGGCTAGAGGAGTGCAGAAAAAGGCATGAGAAGTGCAGAAAGAACCAACAGAGGTGCAGAAGGAGGCAACAGAAGAGCAGAAAAGGCAAGAGATTCACAGACAAAGGCAAAAGAGGTGAAGAAAGAAGAAAGAGCAGAAGAAACCAACAGAGGTGCAGAAAGAGGCAAGAGGGTGCATAAAGACAAAAGAGTGCAGAAAGAAGCAAAAGAGGTGGAGAAAGAGGCAAGAGGAGTGTAAACAGAGGCAAGAGAGGTGCGAAAAGAGGTAACAGGGGTGCAGAAAGAGGCAAGCAGGGTGCAGCAAGAGGCAAGAGAAATGCAGAAAGAAGCAACAGAGGTGCAGAAGGAGGCAAGAAAAGTGCAGAAAGAGGCAAGAGGGGTACAGAAATTTGCTAGAGAGGTGCAGAAAGAATCAAGAGCAGTGCAGAAATAACTAACAGAGGCGCAGAAACAGACAAAAGGGGTGCAGAAAGAGGTAAGAGAAGTGCAGAAAGAAGCCACAGATGTGCAGAAGGAGACAAGAGAACCGCAGAAAGAGGCAAGAGAGTGCAGAAACTGGCAAGAGAGGTGCAGATAAAGGGAAAAGGGGTGCAGAAAGAGGCAAGAGAGATGCAGAAAGAGGGAAGAAGGGTGCAGAAAGAAGCAAGAGGGGTGCAGAAAGAAGCAAGAGGGGTGCAGAAAGAAGCAAGAGGGGTGCAGAAAGAAGCAAGAGGGGTGCAGAAAGAAGCAAGAGGGGTGCCGAATGAAGCAAGAGAGGTGCCGAAAGAAGCAAGAGAGGTGCAGAAAGAAGCAACAGAGGTGCAGAAAGAAGCAACAGAGGTGCAGAAAGAAGCAACAGAGGTGCAGAAAGAGGCAAGAGGGGTGCAGAAAGAGGCAAGAGGGGTGCAGAAATTTGCAAGAGGGGTCCAGAAAGAAGCAAGAGCAGTGCAGAAAGAACCAACAGAGGTGCAGAAACAGGCAAGAGGGGTACAGAAAGAGTCAAGAGAAGTGCAGAAACATGCAAGAGAGGTGCAGAAAAAGGGAACAGGGGTGCAGAAAGAGGAAAGAGGAAAGAGAGGTATAGAAAGAGGGAAGAAGGGTGCATAAAGAGGCAAGAGGGGGTAGAAAGAAGCAGCAGAGGTGCAGAAATAAGCAAGAGAAGTGCAGAAAGAAGCAAGAGAGGTGCAGAAAGATGCAAGAGAGGTGCAGAAAGAAGAAAGAGCAGTGCAGAAAAAAGCAAAAGAGGTGCAGAAAGAGGTAAGAGGGATACAGAAAGATACAAGAGGAGTGCAGAAAGAAGCAAAAGAGGTGCAGAAAGAGGCAAGAGGGGTGCAGGACTTTACAAGAGAGGTGCAGAAAGAAGCAAGAGAGGTGCAGAGTGTAGGAGAGTAGGATCTGCTTTACATGGGTACCCCCACTTTTTGCTGATGCTTCACTGTTTTTCAACCTTAGTCTGGCTGGGGCCTCTTCTAATCAGAACCCCAGCCTAGCTGCTTCCTCTTTAAAATGGTTTCCATGTGCCTTAGGCACATCTCTGATTGGAATCTGGAGTGCCCTTATAAGTCCCTAGAAAATGGTATACTATGTACCCAGGGCATAGGTACCTCAGAGGCCTACCAGGGGCTGCAGCATGTATTGTGCCACCCCTGGAAGGCCATCCAAACTGACACCACAGGTCTGCTACTGCAGCCTGGGTAAGGTGGTGCATGCCCCCCTTACTGTGATATAGGCTACCTATATCCCTACCTACATACACACATATAAACCTATAAGTCACTCCTATGGCAGGCCTTATCAATCCTGAAGGCAGAGTGCTTGGATCCTATGTGAGAGGGTGCCCCTGCATGAGCAGGGCCCCTCTGCAGCGTTCGGAGACCCTTCTCTGATGCTGTTTGTAGTGCAGCCTGACCATATTCTCTTAAGCGCATTATAACCTCGCGTTAAATGCTAACTTTGGGATGGCTGCACGGAAACATGTCGTGTTTGGTGTCAAACATCTTGGAATACTACCCCCCGCCAGTTCTGGCGGCGGGGGTAGCATTCCACCCTTCTAGAGGGAAAGACATGTACACACCGGTATACCCGGTACTGACTTTCCAGAGCCCTGGCATCACAAAATGGATGCCGCTGCCACAGACACGAGTCTGGCCTCCTGCTGCTGACCGAAACTCCGGCAGGGGAGGCCTGGACAATAGGTTTCTGTCCCAGGGAGGTGTGACCACCTCCCCAGACAGGATAGTGTGTATTGGGGCTGGGCGGGAGCACTCTCGGGTGCTGTGAAGTCCTGCACTGGGGGCACACTTGGTGTCCCTGTGCATACCCCAGTTCAAACCGGCTCAGGGGCTTCCAGCCCCTGCTCTGGCGCGAAACTGGACAAAGGGAAAGGGGTGTAACCACCCCTCAGCCCTGACCCTCCCATAGGTGGGGCCACAGAGTATGTCCAACCCCCTACCTTAGTATAAGTAGGGGATCCCAGTCCTTAGGACTTTAGATTAACCTGGACGAAACTCTGACACAGAATCCTGGACCTTCGACGCTCTACTTCAAGATTAGAGGACTGAAGAATCTCCCTTGGGGTCAAGGAGTGACTCCCCTGCTTGGCAGGCACCAAAGAAGCAATTGTCCGGTCTGCATCGCTGAAGCTCCCGGACGCCGAAGTCTTTGCATCACCAGAGGTGGATTTCCCGACTTCGCCGAGGCTGCCCTGAGTCTCCAGCAAAGCTGAGGCCCGTAGCTGTCATGGGTAACGTGGAACCGTGACCCCTGGACACCAATCGCATTTGCAAGTGCATCCTCTTCTGGGTCTCCCACGAAGTCATGCTTTGGGCTCCAGTAGCCCCAGCCTCCAGCACCAACTGCACCGAAGATCACTGGCCTCCACTCCACGAGTGTCCTGTGAGCCAGCTCCACGTGCACGTCTCGAGGCTCCTTCGCGGTCGCTAGTCCGTTGGCTAGTAGGCCCTCCCGAAGGCCAATCTTTTTCTGCTTGGGCTCCCTGGTTGCTCCAGGTGTACCCTGACGTATCCTTGCTGGGTGAGTCCCCCAGACCTTGCTGGTCTGCAACATCGTCCTTCTTCTATTTCCACGAGACTTGCCGTTGCCAAGGTTTGTTGGGTCCAATCCGGTCACCGACACCCCTGCAATCGACAGACGTTGTGGGACAGCTCAAATCCAGGTCCTGGTTGTCGTCGACGCCTCCTGGACCTCGTGGCTGAAGAGTCAAGACAACTGTCAACCTACCTGAAGCACTCGACATCGGTGGGCATCTGCTCATCGCCTTCCTGGTCACTGGCTAGTGACCCAGACTCTGTCCCCTCTGCTTTCAGGTTCTTCAGATCTTCGATCCACCTTTGGATCCACCCGAACACTTTCGACTTGGTCGCCAGCAGCACTTTGCAGCAGATCGCCATAGAAAGCGACGACGAAACCCGACCCCGAAAGACACCTATGCACCCGGCTCCCCTGGGTGAGGTAACTCGAGTACTCCGGTGCTCCCATGGGTATTGACACTAGAACAGCCTAGTTCTCAAAGGGTTTGCTCCAAGTCCTCCTCTAAGTGTCCCTTTTCTTTTAAATTCTAATCGCGACTTTCCCCATAGAAGTTAGCGGTGGTTCGCGGCTGTGTTCATACACTGCACGCGTCCCCCGTGGGTCCCCTGTGTCACTGCCGTGGGTGGTTCCTTATGGTCCAAGCACTTCTACAGGCTCTAGGCCTTGTGTCTAGCTCAGTCGTGGTTCTTATACCACTTTATTGGTATATGGTTTGGTACGCCCCTGGGGCTCAAACGTGTATTTGTGCTATTACTGTAGATAACTAACTTATAATTTATGTACTTGAACTCTAGCCTCATAAAGAGACTAGAGGGGTGTGTTTAGTAAAAAATACATATATTTTGAATATATACCTGGTGTGGTCCTCTTTCATTTGGTCACTCAAGAGATTATAGACTGGTAAAACAAGCTGCTTTACATTCCTTCAAGACTTAGCCTGAAGGCTGCTCTCCATAGCTACCACTAGGATAGCTTTCAATAAAGGTTGTCTTTAACCTATCTCCAATAAGGGGTTGTTTGGACTGGTGCAAGGTGCCCACTATAATTAGTGGACAGCATATGCCAGGCCAACTTCTCACATTGGTGTGCAGCGTGTGGGATTCCAGCTTGCTATTGTTTTACCAGATAATCTCAATTGAATTGATCAACTGAAAACCACTAAGGGTACCTAAGGTACATATAAATCAAGCTTACTAATACAGTAAGTTCTACTGAACTTAGAGTTGTGTGTAAAGGGATAGCACACCCTTTCTACAACTCAAGAGAGTTTAGTAGGCCACACTAGAGTAGGTAGTGCATACACCACACCTCACTAGTAATGTCTTCAAAGCCAGGACCCAGTGAGTCCTTGCCAGAAGCCAGTGGGCTTCTTCCCTCCAAGTATGATAAACTCCCATTCTTGGAATTGAGAGCATTATGCAATACTAGGAAGTTCAAGGCAGGCAAAAGTGCCAGCACCCAACACCTCAGGGAGGTGTTACTAGCTGATGATCTCAACAGGCCCCTAGGGTCTGAAGGGGTAGGCAAAGAGGGTGGGGCAGAAGAGGAGGAAGGGGCCAGGGGTGAAGAAACCCAGGCCCCCCCCCTCTGAAACTGGCCAGGAAGGTGAAAATGACCTTGTCCTGGAAAACCCAATTCCTCCTGTGGAGGAGGAGGAGGGAGAGGATCAGAATGACCTCCACTTTGTCCCCCTAAGGAAGGATTATGAGTGTGCCTAGAAGGTCTAGATCTCCTTCTCAGGAGTCTAACCACTCTGACACCTCAATAGGGACCTCTGTCTCCTCTCATAGGAGGGAATCCTCTCATGAGAGGAGAAAGAGACTGATTCAATATGAGCAAACTCAGCTTGAACTCAGGAAACAGCAATTGGCTATAGACAGGGAGTCCCTAGATCTCTATAGAGAGAGACAAAAGTTGGGACTAGAGTCCCATGGTGGCAGCAGTTTCCCCAAAGATAGGGAAAGGTCTTATGACCATAGAAACCTGAGCAAGATTGTCCCTCCCTACCAGAGTGGGGATGACATCCACAAATGGATAACTGCTCTAGAGAGGGCCTGTAAAGTACAGAGGGTCCCTCAGGAGCAGTGGGCAGCAATCTTGTGGCTCTCCTTTGCAGACAAAGGTAGAGACAAGCTCCTCACTGTTAGAGAGGGGGATGCTGATAATTACAAAGTCTTGAAGAGTGCTCTAATTGATGGGTTTGGCCTAACCACTGAACAATACAGGTTAAAGTTCATGGATACCCAAAAAGCACAGACTCAAGACTGGGTGGACTTTGTTGATTGTTCTGCCAAGGCTCTGGAAGGTTGGTTATTGGGCAGTAAGGTATGTGACTTCACAGGATTGTACAATCTGATAATGAGGGAGCAGATTCTTAATAACTGTCAAAATCAGCTGTTGCATCAGCACCTGGTAGACTCTGATCTGACCTCTCCCCAAGAATTGGGAAAGAAGGCAGACAAATGGGTCAGAACCAGGGTGAAGCAGAAGGTACAGAACCAAGGTGGTGACCCTAAGAAGCAAGATTCGAAAACCTCTGATAAGGGTGGGGAGAAGGGTAAAGATCAAAAGTCTTCACAAGGCCCCCAAAAATCTTCTTCAGGTGGGGATTCACAGTCTACCAAAGGGAAAGGCCAAAGGAAACCATGGTGCAAGGTCTGTAAGCAAAAGACCCACTGGACCAGTGATTGCACCAAGTCCAAAGACTCGACTCCAGCCCCCACCAATGCCCCTAAGGCACCTGCTCCCCCTAGTGCAGTTACAGTTGGTGGTGGGACTACACAAGCCAAGGGTTTAGTAGGGTTGACCCTGGGTAAAGAGATGAGCTCTGACCTAGTCAGAGAACTCACTCAGGCTGTCCTAGTCTGTGATGGAGGCATGGATATGACCTCCTCTGTGATTCCCAGTAATCTGGGCAAGTACAGACAACAGCCCTTAATCAATGGAAGAGAGGCTTTGGCATTTAGGGACACAGGGGCAAGTGTCACCATGGTGACACAAGACCTTGTGAATCCTGGACAGATTATACTTGGTGAAATGTACCAAGTGACCAATGCTAGCAACGTCAGAACAGACCATACTCTGGCAGTTGTTAACTTCTCCTGGGGAGGGGTAACTGGCCTTAAGAAGGTTGTGGTAAGTGCAGACCTACCCGTAGAATGCTTGCTTGGCAATGACTTAGAAACTTCAGCTTGGGCAGAAGTGGAGCTCAGGACCCGTGCAGAAATGCTGGGCATCCCTGCAGATGTGTTTGCTGTGACCAGGTCACAAGCCAAAATGTCTAGCACTGAACAGGCCTTGGATTCTGGAATAATGGACCAAGTGCCCTCCAAGAAGAGGAGTAGTAGGGTAAAGGCAGTGCCTTCCCCCTTGGCTCAGAAGGAAGATCAGTCCCTTGAGGGGGATGATCTCAGTCCTGAGGAAGGAACTGTCCCAGAGGAGCTTGAACCTGACCAGGTTGAGTTCTTGGGGACAGGGGGCCCTTCCAGGGCAGATCTGAGCCAGGAGCAGCAGAGCTGCCCCTCTCTTGAACCCCTCAGTCAGCAAGCTGCTGCTGAGGCTGCTGGGAAAGCTAGTGGTCCCCATACTGTGTATAGGGATGATGGACTCTTGTACTCAGAGTGTAGAGACCCCAAGCCTGGTGCTACCAGGAGGTTGGTTATACCTTTGAAGTTCAGGGGCTTCCTATTGACCCTAGCCCATGATATTCCCTTAGCAGGTCACCTGGGCCAGAACAAGACTTGGGACAGAATTGTCCCTCACTTTCACTGGCCCCACATGTCTGAAGACACCAAGGAGTTTTGTCGCTCCTGTGTAACCTGCCAGGCCAGTGGCAAGGCAGGTGGCAGGTGGCACTACAAAGGCCCCCCTGATACCACTACCTGTGGTGGGGGTTCCCTTTGAAAGGGTGGGGATTGACATTGTTGGTCCCATGGATCCCCAAACAGCATCTGGGCACAGGTTTATCCTGGTGGTAGTGGATCATGCCACCAGGTACCCAGAGGCTATTCCCCTTAGGACCACTACAGCACCTGTGGTGGCAAGGGCCCTCCTGGGAATTTTCTCAAGAGTGGGCTTCCCTAAGGAGGTTGTATCAGACAGGGGTGCACACTTTATGTCTGGATACTTAAAAGCAATGTGGAAGGAGTGTGGAGTGACTTACAAGTTCACCACACCCTATTACCCACAATGCAATGGTTTAGTTGAGAGATTCAACAAAACCTTGAAGGGCATGATTAAAGGGCTCCCAGAAAAGCTTAGGCGAAGATGGGACATACTCTTGCCCTGCCTTTTATTTGCGTACAGGGAGGTGCCTCAAAAGGGGTTGGCTACAGCCCTTTTGAACTTTTGTTTGGTCACCCTGTCAGGGGTCCATTGTGCTTGGTGAAGGAAGGATGGGAGTTACCTCTCAAGCCCCCAAAGCAAGACATAGTGGACTATGTACTTGGTCTCCGCTCCCGGATGGCTGAGTATATGAAAAAGGCAACTAAAAACCTTGAGGCTAGCCAGGAACTTCAAAAAGCCTGGCATGACCAAAGGCTGTACTGACTGTTTACCAGCCAGGACAGAAGGTGTGGGTGTTGGAGCCAGTGGCCCAAGCAGCTCTCCAAGACAAGTGGAGTGGACCCCATACCATTGTTGAACAGAAGGGTGAGGTTACCTACTTAGTAGACCTAGGAACACCCAGGAGTCCCCACAGGGTTCTCCATGTCAACAGGTTAAAACCATATGTTGACAGGGCAGACATGGGCTTGCTCATGGCTACTGATTAGGGACAGGAGGAAGAGAGTGACCCACTCCCTGACCTGCTCTCACAGAAGCCTGGTGATGGGTCAGTGGATGGTGTAGCCTTGGCAGGCAGCCTCACTACCCAGCAGCAGACTGATTGCAGACAGGTGCTCAATCAGTTCAGACACATATTCTCACTGACACCCAGTCAGACTACCTGGTGCACTCATGAAGTGGACACTGGGGACAGTCTGCCTATTAAAAATAAGATTTATAGGCAACCTGACCATGTCAGGGACTGTATCAGGACAGAAGTCCAGAAGATGTTGGATTTGCGAGTTATTGAACCCTCAGATAGCCCTTGGGCTAGTCCAGTGGTCCTTGTGCCAAAACCTCACACCAATGGTGGGAAAAGAGAGATGAGGTTTTGTGTGGACTACAGGGGTCTCAATACAGTCACTAGGACTGATGCCCATCCAATACCAAGGGCAGATGAGCTAATAGACACTTTGGCCTCAGCCAAGTATCTAAGCACATTTGACCTGACAGCTGGCTACTGGCAGATCAGACTAGCTGATGATGCAAAGCCAAAGACAGCATTCTCAACCCCTAGTGGGCATTATCAATTTGTGGTGATGCCCTTTGGTCTGAAGAATGCACCTGCCACTTTTCAGAGGTTGGTGAATACAGTCCTTACAGGTCTGGAAGCCTATAGTGCAGCATATCTAGATGATATTGCTGTATTTAGCTCCACCTGGGAGGATCACCTGGTCCACCTCAGAAATGTTTTTACAGGCCCTGCAGAAAGCAGGCCTGACTATCAAGGCCACCAAGTGCCAGATAGGGCAGAGTCAGGTTGTGTACCTGGGCCACCTTGTGGGTGGAGGCCAGGTTCAACCACTGCAGAGCAAGATCCAGACCATCATGGACTGGACTGCTCCAACTACCCAGACTCAGGTGAGAGCCTTCTTAGGCCTGACTGGGTACTATAGAAGATTTGTCAAGGGGTATGGATCAATAGTGACACCCCTGAATGACTTAACTTCCAAGAAAATGCCCAAAAAGGTTCAGTGGACAGTTAGCTGTCAAAAGGCATTTGATGACCTAAAGCAGGCAATGTGCACTGCTCCCATTCTATAGAGTCCTGATTACTCCAAGAAGTTCATTGTTCAAACTGATGCATCTGAATTGGGGGTAGGGGCTGTACTGTCACAATTGAATGATGAAGGTCAGGATCAGCCAGTAGCTTTTATTAGCAGAAGGCTGACCCCTAGAGAGAAACGTTGGTCAGCCATTGAGAGGAGGCCTTTGCTGTGGTCTGGGCTCTGAAGAAGTTGAGGCCATACTTGTTTGGTACTCACTTCCTTGTTCAAACAGACCATAAGCCCCTCTTATGGCTAAAACAAATGAAGGGTGAAAACCCCAAACTGCTTAGGTGGTCCATTTCCCTACAGGGGATGGACTTCACAGTGGAACATAGACCTGGGAGTAACCATGCCAATGCAGATGGACTCTCTAGGTACTTCCACTTAGAACATGAAGACTTAACTGGGCAAGGTTAGTTTAATGTCCCTACGTTTGGGGGGTTGTATAGGAGAGTAGGATCTGCTTCACATGGGTACCCCCACTTTTTGCTGATGCTTCACTGTTTTTCGACCTTAGTCTGGCTGGGGCCCTGCTAATCAGAACCCCAGCCTAGCTGCTTCCTCTTTAAAATGGTTTCCATGTGCCTTAGGCACATCTCTGATTGGAATCTGGAGTGCCCTTATAAGTCCCTAGTATATGGTATACTATGTACCCAGGGCATAGGTACCTCAGAGGCCTATCAGGGGCTGCAGCATGTATTGTGCCACCCCTGGAAGGCCATCCAAACTGACACCACAGGTCTGCTACTGCAGCCTGGGTAAGGTGGTGCATGCCCCCTTACTGTGATATAGGCTACCTATATCCCTACCTACATACACACATATAAACCTATAAGTCACTCCTATGGCAGGCCTTATCAATCCTGAAGGCAGAGTGCATGGTTCCTATGTGAGAGGGTGCCCCTGCATGAGCAGGGACCCTCTGCAGCGTTCGGAGACCCTTCTCTGATGCGGTTTGTAGTGCAGCCTGACCATATACTCTTAAGCGCATGTTAACCTCACGTTAAATGCTAACTTTGGGATGGCTGCACGGAAACATGTCGTGTTTGGTGTCAAACATCTTGGAATACTACCCCCCCGCCAGTTCTGGCAGCGGGGGTAGCATTCCACCCTTCTAGAGGGAAAGACATGTACACACCGGTATACCCGGTACTGACTTTCCAGAGCCCTGGCATCACAAAATGGATGCCGCTGCCACAGACACGAGTCTGGCCTCCTGCTGCTGACCGAAACTCTGGCAGGGGAGGCCTGGACAATAGGTTTCCTGTCCCAGGGAGGTGTGACCACCTCCCCAGACAGGATAGTGTGTATTGGGGCTGGGCGGGAGCACTCTCGGGTGCTGTGAAGTCCTGCACTGGGGGCACACTTGGTGTCCCTGTGCATACCCCAGTTCAAACCGGCTCAGGGGCTTCCAGCCCCTGCTCTGGCGCGAAACTGGACAAAGGGAAAGGGTGTAACCACCCCTCTGCCCTGACCCTCCCATAGGTGGGGCCACAGAGTATGTCCAACCCCCTACCTTAGTATAAGTAGGGGACCCCAGTCCTTAGGACTTTAGATTAACCTGGACGAAACTCTGACACAGAATCCTGGACCTTCGACGCTCTACTTCAAGATTAGAGGACTGAAGAATCTCCCTTGGGGTCAAGGAGTGACTACCCTGCTTGGCAGGCACCAAAGAAGCAATTGTCTGGTCTGCATCGCTGAAGCTCCCGTCGGACGCCGAAGTCTTTGGATCACCAGAGGTGGATTTCCAGACTTCCCCGAGGCTGCCCTGAGTCCCCAGCAAAGCTGAGGCCCGTAGCTGTCGTGGGTAACGTGGAACCGTGACCCCTGGACACCAATCGCATTTGCAAGTGCATCCTCTTCTGGGTCTCCCACGAAGTCGTGCTTTGGGCTCCGAGTAGCCCCAGCCTCCAGCACCAACTGCACCGAAGATCACTGGCCTCCACTCAATGAGTGTCCTGTGAGCCAGCTCCACGTGCACCGTCTCGAGGCTCTTTCACTGTCGCTAGTCCGTTAGCTAGTAGGCCCTCCCGAAGGCCAATCTTTTTCTGCTTGGGCTCCCTGGTGTCTCCAGGTATGCCCTGACTTATCCTCGCTGGGTGAGTCCCCCAGACTTTGCTGGTCTGCAACATTGTCCTTCTTCTATTTCCACAAGACTTGCCATTGCCAAGGCTTGTTGAGTCCAATCTGGTCGACGACACCCCTGCAATCGACAGTCGTTGTGGGACAGCTCGAATCCAGCTCCTGGTTGTCGACACCTCCTGGACCTCGTGGCTGAAGAGTCAAGACGACTGTCAACCTACCTGAAGCACTCGACATCGGTGGGCATCTGCTCATCGCCTTCCTGGTCACTGGCTAGTGACCCAGACTCTGTCCCCTCTGCTTTCAGGTTCTTCAGATCTTCAATCCACCTTTGGATCCACCCGAACACTTTCGACTTGGTCGCCAGCAGCACTTTGCAGCAGATCGCCATAGAAAGCGACGATGAAACACGACCCCGAAAGACACCTATGCACCTGGCTGCCCTGGGTGAGGTAACTCGAGTACTCCGGTGCTCCCATGGGTATTGACACTAGAACAGCCTAGTTCTCAAAGTGTTTGCTCCAAGTCCTCCTCTAAGTGTCCCTTTTCTTTTAAATTCTAATCACGACTTTCCCCATAGAAGTTAACGGTGGTTCGCGGCTGTGTTCATACACTGCACGCGTCCCCCGTGGGTCCCCTGTGTCACTGCCTTGGGTGGTTCCTTGTGGTCCAAGCACTTCTACAGTCTCTAGGCCTTGTGTCTAGCTCAGTCGTGGTTCTTATACCACTTTATTGGTATATGGTTTGGTACGCCCCTGGGGCTCAAGTAATTGTGCTATTACTGTAGATAACTAACTTATAATTCATGTACTTCGAACTCTAGCCTCATAAAGAGACTAGAGGGGTGTGTTTAGTAATAAATACATATATTTTGAATATATACCTGGTGTGGTCCTCTTTCATTTGGTCACTCAAGAGATTATAGACTGGTAAAACAAGCTGCTTTATATTCCTTCAAGACTTAGCCTGAAGGCTGCTCTCCATAGCTACCACTAGGATAACTTTCAATAAAGGTTGTCTTTAACCTATCTCCAATAAGGGGTTGTTTGGACTGGGGCAAGGTGCCCACTATAATTAGTGGACAGCATAGTCCAGGCCAACGTCTCACACAGAAAGATACAAGAGAAGTGCAGAAAGAAGAAACAGAGGTGCAGAAAGAAGTAAGAGGGATACAGAAAGATACAAGAGAAGTGCAGAAAGAAGCAACAAAGGTAAAAGAGGTAAGAGAGGTGCAGAAAAAAGCAAGAGAGGTACAAAAAGAAGCAACAGAAGTGTAGAAAGAAGCAACAGAGGTACTGAAAGATGCAAGAGAGGTGCAGAAACAAGCAAGAGAGTTGCATAAAGCAACAGAGGTGCAAAAATAGGCAAGAGGGGTGCAGAAAAAGGCAAGAGAAGTGCAAAAAGAAGCAACAGAGATGCAGAAGGAGGCTAGAGAAGTGCAGAAAGAGGCAAGTGAGTTGCAGAAACAGGAAAAAAGAGGTCCAGAAAGAAGTAAGAGCAGTGCAGAAAGAACCAACAGAGGTGCAGAAGGGGGCAAGGGGTGCAGAAAGAGGCAAGAGGGGTACAGAAATTTGCAAGAGCAGTGCAGAAAGAAGCAAGAGCAGTGCAGAAAGAACCAACAAAGGTGCAGTAACAGACAAGAGGGGTACAGAAAGAGTCAAGAGAAGTGCAGAAACATGCAAGAGAGGTACAGAAAAAGGGAACAGGGGTGCGGAAAGAAGAAAGAGAGTTGCAGAAAGAGGGAAGAAGGGTGCAGAAAGAGGCAAGAGTGGGCAGAAAGAAGCAAGAGAGGTGCAGAAATAAGCAAGAGAAGTGCAGATAAAGCAAGAGAAGTGCAGATAAAGCAAGAGAAGTGCAGATAAAGCAAGAGGTGCAGATAAAGCAAGAGAAGTGCAGATAAAGCAAGAGGTGCAGATAAAGCAAGAGGTGCAGATAAAGCAAGAGAGGTGCAGAAAGAGGCAAAAGGAGTGCAGAAAGAGGCAAGAGGAGTGCAGAAAGAGGCATGAAAAGTGCATAAAGAACCAACAGAGGTGCATAAGGAGGCAATAGAAGAGCAGAAAAGGTAAGAGATTCACAGACAAAGGCAAAAGAGGTGCAGAAAGAAGAAAGAGGAGTGCAGAAAGAACCAACAGAGGTGCAGAAAGAGGCAAGAGGAGTGCAGAAAGAAGCAAAAGAGGTACAGAACTTTACAAGAGGGGTGCAGAATTTTACAAGAGGGGTGCAGAAAGAAGCAAGAGAGGTGCAGAAAGTAGCACAACAAGTGCAGAAAGAACCAACAGAGGTACAGAAGGGGACAAGGGGTGCAGAAAGAAGCAAGAGAGGTACAGGAATTTGCAAGAGAGGTGCAGAAAGAATCAAGAGGAGTGCAGAAACATGCAAGAGAGGTGTAGAAAAAGGGAACAGTGGTGCAGAAAGAAGAGAGGTGCAGAAAGAGGGAAGAAGGGTGCAGAAAGAGGCAAGAAGGGGCAGAAAGAAGCAAGAGAGGTGCAGAAAAAAGCAAGAGAGGTGCAGAAAGAAGCAAGAGAGGTGCAGAAAGAAGCAAGAGAGGTGCAGAAAGAAGCAAGAGAGGTGCAGAAAGAAGCAAGAGAGGTGCAGAAAGAACCAACAGAGGTGCAGAAGGAGGCAACAGAAGAGCAGAAAAGGCAAGAGATTCACAGACAAAGGCAAAAGAGGTGAAGAAAGAAGAAAGAGCAGTGCAGAAGAAACCAACAGAGGTGCAGAAAGAGGCAAGAGGGTGCATAAAGACACAAGAGGAGTGCAGAAAGAAGCAAAAGAGGCGGAGAAAGAGGCAAGAGGAGTGTAAACAGAGGCAAGAGAGGTGCGAAAAGAGGTAACAGGGGTGCAGAAAGAGGCAAGCAGGGTGCAGCAAGAGGCAAGAGAAATGCAAAAAGAACCAACAGAGGTGCAGAAGGGGGCAAGGGGTGCAGAAAGAGGCAAGAGGGGTACATAAATTTGCAAGAGAGGTCCAGAAAGAAGCAAGAGAAATGCAAAAAGAACCAACAGAGGTGCAGAAGGGGGCAAGGGGTACAGAAAGAGTCAAGAGAAGTGCAGAAACATGCAAGAGAGGTACAGAAAAAGGGAACAGGGGTGCAGAAAGAAGAAAGAGAGGTGCAGAAAGAGGGAAGAAGGGTGCAGAAAGAGGCAAGAGTGGGCAGAAAGAAGCAAGAGAGGTGCAGAAATAAGCAAGAGAAGTGCAGATGAAGAAAGAGAGGTGCAGAAAGAGGCAAGAGGAGTGCAGAAGGAGGCATGAAAAGTGCATAAAGAACCAACAGAGGTGCATAAGGAGGCAATAGAAGAGCAGAAAAGTCAAGAGATTCACAGACAAAGGCAAAAGAGGTGCACAAAGAAGAAAGAGGAGTGCAGAAAGAACCAATAGAGGTGCAGAAAGAGGCAAGAGGGTGCAGAAAGAAGCAAAAGAGGTACAGAACTTTACAAGAGGGGTGCAAAACTTTACAAGAGAGGTGCAGAAAGAAGCAAGAGAGGTGCAGAAAGTAGCACAAGAAGTGCAGAAAGAACCAACAGAGGTACAGAAGGGGACAAGGGGTGCAGAAAGAAGCAAGAGAGGTACAGTAATTTGCAAGAGAGGTCCAGAAAGAAGCAAGAGCAGTGCAGAAAGAAGCAACAGAGGTGCAGAAAGAAGCAACAGAGGTGCAGAAAGAAGCAACAGAGGTGCAAAAATAGGCAAGAGGGGTGCAGAAAAAGGCAAGAGAAGTGCAGAAAGAAGCAACATAGATGCAGAAGGAGGCTAGAGAAGTGCAGAAAGAGGCAAATGAGGTGCAGAAACAGGAATATGAGGTTCAGAAAGAAGTAAGAGCAGTGCAGAAAGAACCAACAGAGGTGCAGAAAGAGGCAAGAGGGTGCATAAAGACACAAGAGGAGTGCAGAATGAAGCAAAAGAGGTGGAGAAAGAGGCAAGAGGAGTGCAAACAGAGGCAAGAGAGGTGCGAAAAGAGGTAACAGGGGTACAGAAAGAGACAAGAGAGGTGCAGAAAGAAGCAGCACAGGTGCAGAAAGAGGCAAGCAGGGAGCAGCAAGAGGCAAGAGAAGTGCAGAAAGAATCAACAGAGTTGCAGAAGGAGGCAAGGAAAGTGCAGAAAGAGGCAAGAGGGGTACAGAAATTTGCTAGAGAGGTGCAGAAAAATCAAGAGCAGTGCAGAAAGAACCAACAGAGGCGCAGAAACAGACAAGAGGGGTGCAGAAAGAGGTAAGAGAAGTGCAGAAAGAAGCCACAGATGTGCAGAAGGAGACAAGAGAACCGCAGAAACAGGCAAGAGAGGTGCAGACAAAGGGAAAAGGGGTACAGAAAGAGGCAAGAGAGATGCAGAAAGAGGGAAGAAGGGTGCAGAAAGAAGCAAGAGGGGTGCAGAAAGAAGCGAGAGGTGCCGAATGAAGCAAGAGAGGTGCCGAATGAAGCAAGAGAGGTGCAGAAAGAAGCAACAGAGGTGCAGAAAGAAGCAACAGAGGTGCAGAAAGAAGCAACAGAGGTGCAGAAAGAAGCAACAGAGGTGCAGAAAGAAGCAACAGAGGTGCAGAAAGAGGCAAGAGGGGTTCAGAAATTTGCAAGAGGGTCCAGAAAGAAGCAAGAGCAGTGCAGAAAGAACCAACAGAGGTGCAGAAACAGGCAAGATGGGTACAGAAAGAGTCAAGAGAAGTGCAGAAACATGCAAGAGAGGTGCAGAAAAAGGGAACAGGGGTGCATAAAGAGTCAAGAGGGGGTAGAAAGAAGCAGCAAAGGTGCAGAAATAAGCAAGAGAAGTGCAGAAAGAAGCAAGAGAAGTGCAGAAAGAAGCAAGAGAAGTGCAGAAAGAAGCAAGAGATGTGCAGAAAGATGCAAGAGATGTGCAGAAAGATGCAAGAGAGGTGCAGAAAGAGGCAAGAGGGGCAGAAAGAGGCAAGAGGGGCAGAAAGAGGCAAGAGGGGCAGAAAGAGGCAAGAGGGGCAGAAAGAGGCAAGAGGGGCAGAAAGAGGCAAGAGGGGCAGAAAGAGGCAAGAGGGGCAGAAAGAGGCAAGAGGGGCAGAAAGAGGCAAGAGGTGCAGAAAGAGGCAAGAGAAGTGCAGAAAAAAGCAAAAGAGGTGCAGAAAGAGGCAAGAGGGGTGCAGAAAGAGGCAAGAGGGGTGCAGAATGAGGCAAGAGATGTACAGAAAGAGGCAAGAGATGTACAGAAAGAGGCAAGAGATGTACAGAAAGAGGCAAGAGGGGTGTAGAACTTTACAAGAGAGGTGCAGAAAGAAGCAAGAGAGGTGCAGAAAGTAGCAAGAGAAGTGTAGAAAGAAGAAACAGAGATGCAGAAAGAGGTTAGAGGGATGCAGAAAGAGGCAAGAGAAGTGCAGAAAGAAGTAACAGAGGCGCAGAAAGAGGTAAGAGAAGTGCAGAAAGAAACAAAAGAGGTGGAGAAAGAGGCAAGAGGGGTGCAAACAGAGGCAAGAGAGGTGCAGAAAGAGGTAACAGGGGTGCAGAAAGAGGCAAGAGGGGTACAGAAATTTGCAAGGAAGGGGCAGAAAGAATTAAGAGCAGTGCAGAAAGAACCAACAGAGGTGCAGAAACAGACAAGAGGGGTACAGAAAGAGGCAAGAGAAGTGCAGAAAGAAGCAACAGATGTGCAGAAGGAGACCAGAGAACAGCAGAAAGAGGCAAGAGAGTGCAGAAACAGGCAAGAGAGGTTCAGACAAGGGGAAAAGGGGTGCAGAAAGAGGCAAGAGAGATGCAGAAATAGGGATGAAAGGTGCAGAAAGAGGCAAGAGTGTGCAGAAACAAGCAAGAGAGGTGCAGAAAGAAGCAAGAGAGGTGCAGAAAGAAGCAACAGAGGTGCAGAAAGAAGCAACAGAGGTGCAGAAAGAAGCAACAGAGGTGCAAAAATAGGCAAGAGGGGTGCAGAAAAAGGCAAGAGAAGTGCAGAAAGAAGCAACATAGATGCAGAAGGAGGCTAGAGAAGTGCAGAAAGAGGCAAATGAGGTGCAGAAACAGGAATATGAGGTTCAGAAAGAAGTAAGAGCAGTGCAGAAAGAACCAACAGAGGTGCAGAAGGGGGCAAGGGGTGCAGAAATTTGCAAGAGGGGTACACAAATTTGCAAGAGAGGTCCAGAAAGAAGCACGAGCAGTGCAGAAAGAACCAACAAAGGTGCAGAAACAGACAAGAGGGGTACAGAAAGAGTCAAGAGAAGTGCAGAAACATGCAAGAGAGGTGCAGAAAAAGGGAACAGGGGTGCAGAAATAAGAAAGAGAGGTGCGGAAAGAGGGAAGAAGGGTGCAGAAAGAGGCACGAGGGGACAGAAAGAAGCAACAGAGATGCAGAAGGAGGCTAGAGAAGTGCAGAAAGAGGCAAGTGAGTTGCAGAAACAGGAAAAAAGAGGTGCAGAAAGAAGTAAGAGCAGTGCAGAAAGAACCAACAGAGGTGCAGAAGGGGGCAAGGGATGCAGAAAGAGGCAAGAGGGGTACAGAAATTTGCAAGAGGGGTCCAGAAAGAAGCAAGAGAAGTGCAGAAAGAACCAACAAAGGTGCAGAAACAGACAAGAGGGGTACTGAAAGAGTCAAGAGAAGTGCAGAAACATGCAAGAGAGGTACAGAAAAAGGGAACAGGGGTGCGGAAAGAAGAAAGAGAAGTGCAGAAAGAGGGAAGAAGGGTGCAGAAAGAGGCAAGAGTGGGCAGAAAGAAGCAAGAGAGGTGCAGAAATAAGCAAGAGAAGTGCAGATGAAGCAAGAGAGGTGCAGAAAGAGGCATGAAAAGTGCGTAAAGAACCAACAGAGGTGCATAAGGAGGCAATAGAAGAGCAGAAAAGTCAAGAGATTCACAGACAAAGGCAAAAGAGGTGCAGAAAGAAGAAAGAGGAGTGCAGAAAGAACCAACAAAGGTGCAGAAAGAGGCAAGAGGGTGCAGAAAGAGGCAAGAGGGTGCAGAAAGAAGCAAAAGAGGTACAGAACTTTATAAGAGGGGTGCAGAAAGAAGCAAGAGAGGTGCAGAAAGTAGCACAAGAAGTGCAGGTTGAACCAACAGAGGTACAGAAGGGGGCAAGGGGTGCAGAAAGAAGCAAGAGGGGTACAGAAATTTGCAAGAGAGTGTAGGAGAGTAGGATCTGCCTCTTATGTTGCCCCCACTTTATTTCTGATGTTTACACTGGTTTCTGGCTATAGTCTGGCTGGGACCCTGCCAATCAGGGCCCCAGCCTCTCTGTTCTCTCTAAACGATTTGGAGTGCACTCTAGGTGCACTAGTGTTTGGATACTGTGGTACCTTATGAGTCCCTAGTATATGGTACCTTAGGTACCAAGGGCATAGGTACTTCACAGGCCTACCAGGGGCAGAAGCATGTATTATGCCACCCCTGGGAAGCAGACTAAATCTGACACCACAGGCCTGCTACTGCAGCCTGGGTGAGGAAGTGCTAGCACCTCTCACTGAGATATAGGTCCCCTATATCTCTCCTGCACACACATTGAGACTTATCAGTCTCCCCTAAAGCAGGCCCTATCAATCCTGAGGGCAGGGTGCTTAGTTTCCATGTGAGGGGGTGCCTCTGCCTGAGCAGGGCCCCTCTGCAGCTCTCAGAGTCCATTCTCTGGGGCTGTTTGTGGATGCGGTTAAACCATATACTTTTAAGTGCATTATATCCTCGCGGTAGAATGCTAACTTTGGAATGGCTGCATCGAAACATGTCGTGTTTGGTGTCAAACATCTTGGAATACTACCCCCACGCCAGTCCTGGCGGCGGGGGTAGCATTCCACCCTTCTAGAGGGATAGACATGTACCTACTGTGGAAACGCGGTAGAATCCTGCAGAGCCCTGGCATCACAAAATGGATGCCACCAGTCACAGACACTGGGCTGCCCTCCTGCTGATGACCAACACTCGCAGAGGAGGAAGCCCAACAATAGATATCCTGTCCCAAGGGGGTGTGACCATCTTCCAGACAGGGTTTAGTGTATTGGGGCTGGGTGGGTGCACTCCTAGAGTGCTTTGAAGTCCTGCACTGGGGGAGCAGAAGGCTCCTCTGTGCATACCCCAGTTCAAACCGGCTCAGGGGCTACCTGCCCCTGCTCTGGCGCGAAACTGGACAAAGGGAAGTGGGTGTAGCCACCCACTCCCTGACCCTCCCATAGGTAGGGTCATAGAGCTAGTCCCTCCCTTTCTTTTAGTATAAGAGGGGGAACCTGTGCATTGCAAACTAGATTTCCCTGGACGACACTCTGAAGAAGAATCCTGGACCTTCGACGTTCCACTACCTTTGGAAGACTGAAGAATCTCCCTTGGAGTCAAGGAGTGACTCCCCTGCTTGGCAGGCACCAAAAACTACAAATGATGGTCGTAAACTACACTGCTCCCGCCAGAGTCCGAAGTCCCTGCAGCCCAAGAAGTAGATTTTCTGACTTCCCAAAGGCCATCGTGAGTCCCCAGCGAAGCCGAGGCCAGTGGACCCCAAGAGTGACGAGGAACTGCGACCCCTGGGTACCATGCACTATTGTCAAGTGCAACCCCTTCACAACGTTCCACGAACTTGTGCTTTGGACCACGTGTGGTCCTAGCCTCCAGCAGGAATCCCTCCGAAGATCAGAGGCCTACCACATCCCGAGTGACCGTGGGCCCCTGTTGAGCGAATCCTCCTGAGGCGTCTTCGCGATCCCTTGCCAGCTGGCTTGTGGGTCCCCAGAAGACTTTCTAAAGACACCAAAGGGCTCCCCTGGTTGCTCCAGGCCTGCCCTGACTTACCTTCTCTGGGTGAGTCCTGCAGACCTTGCTGGTCTGCGCCATTGCCTCTTCACACTTTCCCCAAGACTTGCTGTTACCAAGGCTTGTTGGCTCCAATCGAGTCGCTGATACTGCAGTAAGCTGCAGACTTCGTGGGACACGCCGAATCCAGCTACTGGTTGTCGTCAGCACCTCCTGGACCTCGTGGCTGAAGAGTCAAGGCACCCACGAACGACCTGAATCTTGCGACGACGGTGGGCATCCATCTTCCTTGCCCCGAGTAACTGCCAAGTGACTTTGAACACTGTCCCCTCTGCTTTCAGGTCTTCCATCTTCTGAATCCAGGCTTGGATTCCTCCGGACACTTCTCCTGTCGCCGCAAGCAGCAAGTCTTCATTGGCTCCCATTGAAAACGACGTTGCGACCCAACACCAAAGAACACCTATGCACCCGGCTCCCCTGGGTGAGGTATCTTCAGCACTACGGTGCTCCTGTGGGTGTGGGCCCTAGAACTACTTACCCTGTAAGTGACTTGCTTGTAGCTTCCCTAGAAGTGCCCTAAAACTCTTACTTTCCAAGTGCGACTATCGCGCTGACTCGTACATGGTTCGCGTCTGTGTTAGACACACCGCGTCCATCTCCTTTGTAACACTATCTAGAACTGTGTCCTTCGACTCGTACTGAGTCCGATCGGTGTTCGCCTCGAACACACAAGGGGCCTGTAACATTGAGATCTCCATTACGCTGACTCGCACAAGGTTCGCGTCTGTGTTAGGCACAGCGCGTCCATCTCCTTTGCAACTCTATTTGTAACCACGTCCTTCGACTCGTACAAGGACCGATCGGTGTGTTCGCCTCGAACACGCAAGGGACCTTTAACATTGAAATCTCAATCGCGTCTGTGCGCATAGACTCGAACAGGACTCGCACCGGTGCCAGGACACCGCGTCCGTCCCCTGTGGGTCTCCTACAACTACCTGGGGTGGTTCTTGGGGGTCCCTCGATTCTAGATGCCCTAGACCTAGGTCTAGCCAAACTAAGATTGTGATATTCGATTGTGCTAAACTTATTTTGATAACATTTGACGTGTAGATATGTTCCTGACTTCTAATCTCATAAAGAGATTAGTAGAGAGTTGTTTATTAATAAATACATATATATTTGATATATATACACCTGTGTGGTGTCTTTTCATTTGGTGATTCAAGAGATTGTGTGGTAAAACAAGCTGCTTTACATTCCTTCAAGACTTAGCCTGAAGGCTGCTCTCCACAGCTACCACTAGGATAGCTTTCTATAAAGGTTGTCTTAAACCTATCTACCATAAGAGTCGAATTGTTCTGGTGCAAGGTGTCCACTTTAATTAGTGAACAGCATATACCAGGCCAACTTCTCACATTGGTGGGCAGCGTGTGGGATTCCAGCTTGCTATTGTTTTACCAGAAAATCTCTATTTGAATTACTAACTGAAAACCACTATAGGTACTCAAGGTACATATAAAGTCAAGGTTAGTATCAATAAGTTCTACTGAACTTAGAGCTGTGTGCCAAGGGATAGCACACCCTTTCTACAGCTCAAGCTAGTATCAGTAGGCCACACACTAGTGTAGGTAGTACAACACTGCACAACACTAGAATGTCCTTAAAGGGTGGAACCAGTGGATCCACTCAGCCTCAGTATAAGGACATGGCTTTCTCTGACTTGAGAGCCATGTGTGTTGAAAGACACCTGAAGCTAGGACAGAGTCCCTCCACACTACACCTGATAGATCTGCTGACAGCAGATGATCTTAGATTGGCTCTAGGAGCTAATGGGTCTGAATCAGTGAAGTGGGTCAATTACAGTATCTGGGTCAGATGATGAAAATCAGAATGACCAAGACTCTGTGATTGAAGGACCAGGCCTCAAGGGGCCTGAAAAGGACAGAGGAATTCTCCCTAAGAGAGCTGACAGAGTGGATGAGAGGCATAGGTCCCCTTCCAGGGAATCTGAGCACTATTATCACTCTGGCAGAGAATTTGTCCACCAGAGGAACTCATACTTTCCCATAAGAGAGACCTCCTCTGAAAGAATGTGCAAACTGCTGCAGCATGAGGAAGCAAGAGTTGCCCTCAGAACCAAGCAGTTGGCACTGGATAGAGAAGCCTTGGAGATCGAGAGCTTCTAGAAGAGAGGGGTTAGAACCCCTTGGTGGCAGCAACAGTGTCCCTAGAGGCAGAGAATCTATTCCAAAAGATAGGAACCTGAGCAAGGTTGTTCCTCCCTACCAGAGTGGGGACGATATCCACAAGTGGATAACTGCTATGGAGAGGGCCTGTAGAGTACAGCAGGTCCCCCAAAAGCAGTGGGCAGCAATCTTGTGGCTCTCCTTTTCAGACAAAGGTAGAGACAAGCTCCTCACTGTTAGAGAAGAGGATGCTGATAATTATGAAGTCCTGAAGAGTGCACTGATAGATGGGTTTGGCTTAACCACTGAGCAGTACAGGTTAAAGTTCAGAGACACCCAGAAGGCACAGACTCAGGACTGGACTGACTTTGTAGATTGTGCAACCAAGGCTCTGGAGGGTTGGCTGGTTGGCAGTAGGGTTACTGATTTCAAGGGATTGTATAATCTGATGATGAGAGAACAGATCCTTAATAATTGCCAGAACCAGTTGTTGCATCAATACCTGGTGGACTCAGATCTGACCTCTCCCCAAGAATTGGGAAAGAAGGCAGACAAATGGGTCAGAACCAGGGTAAGGCAGAAACCCCAGAACCAAGGGGGTGACACCAAGAAGCAAGATCCTAAGGGCTCTGAGAAAGGTGGGGATAAGTCAAAAGACCAGAAGTCTTCACAAGGGCCCCAAAAATCTGCATCGGGTGGGGAGTCACAATCCAACAAGGGGAAAGCCTGCCTCACGCACAGAAGCCCTGGTGCAAATTCAGGCAAACCGGAAGGGCACTGGACCGCTAGACTGCAACAAGGTCCAGACAGTCCAGGAACCACCAGGAGCTCCTGCACTCTAAGGCTACTCGTTCCCGCTGAAAACTCAGCTAACTGGTGAAGCTGCGTGCTCAGAATACGGTTGCTAGGAGACGACCCTGGAATCTGAAGTGGACTCTGACCCACATCAGAACGATGCCCACTCAGGCTATGCTAGATTTGCGAGAAGACCTGCTCAATATGTCCTCCTCCTAGTAAGTCCGCAGTAATCTGGGCAAACACAAGCTAGCAGCCTGTAAGGAAGTAGCCTACAGGCTTTGGCATTCCAGGGACTACAGGTGCTAGTGTCACCATGGTGACAGAGTGATCTCGTGGACCCTGGACAGATCATCCTGGATGAACTGCGCCATGTGACCAATGCAAGCAATGTCAGGACCAACCATTTATGTTATTTGATTTATTGAATGTGGACTTATAATGTTCACAGCTACCCAAGTCACGTTTCCAGGCACAAACACAAGTGCAGATATTTTCCTGATGTCAATGTGACAGAGCTGCAGCAGGCTACTGACGTTATAGAAGCCATGTCTTCACTGATATATCGTAAATGAATGTAGTTAGTTTCGCTTCGATAGAGTCATGTAACATTAGTAGTTCTAGATGTGCAGTGCCAATGATGAGCTAATGACCTGCCACCCATCCATGCTCGTTCTGATTTTGGGACAGAAAACCTCCCTTGTGTTGATCGTAATCCAGGTCACGAACGGCCCTAGGGATCAACCAGTGATTGACGGTATTTGGGAGCCGTACCACTTTGCACATTAAACTACTGTAGCTCAGGCGCTTTGATACTTAACTCGGTTCTCCACGCTGAGCGCTAGTGCAAATCACGGAGATGGCCGGAAACAGATGAAGTTCTAAAGATTCGGCATAAGAGCCTAGCTGCAGAGTTTTGAACCAATGCAGCCCTGCGTGTCACCTCTCTGTTAGAACCGAAAGGCACAGAACATTGCCGTAGTCAAGTCTTGAAGTAATCAAGGCGTGAACAACAGTCCTCTGAGTGGCTTCTGGTAGCATCCAGATGACTTTCTAGCCACTTCAGGATAGTGAAACAAGTAGCAGCTACTTATAACAGCTTGGTTATGCATACGTAGTGTATCAACCATGGATTACACCTAAATTTCGGAGCTTGGCGGACCGGCATAGGAAGAGCACCCATCTCAGGCAGGGCCGATGTGTGAGGAGACCTCAATATGTTCCCTATTTTCCCAAATAGTAAGAACCCCGGTTATTCCTGCGCATTCAGTTTGAGGTAGCTAGCCTGTCATCCATAATGGCGATATTCTCAGGCCCCAGCATGAAGGGACACAGGTCGCTAGTCGTGCACTTCATAGATAGCAGAGGATCTAATGGATTCTGGACGAGATCATCCGCATAGGAGAAATGGGTCAGCCAGGTGACCTCTGCAATATCCGCCAGGGTCTTACGACACAACCATAGTCTGGCAGTTGTGAATTTCTCCTGGGGAGGGGTAACTGGCCTCAAGAAGGTTGTAGTCAGTGCAGACCTCCCTGTCGAATGTCTATTGGGCAATGATCTAGAGACTTCAGCCTGGTCTGAAGTAGAGTTATGGACTCATGCTGAGATGTTGGGCATCCCTGAAGAGGTATTTGCTGTGATCAGGTCACAAGCAAGAATGCATAACACTGAACCAGCTCTGGATCCTGGAACAATGGACCAGATGCTTCCCAAGAGGAGGAGCAGTAGGGTAAAGGCAGTGCCTTCCCCTCTGTCTCAGATCACAGATTCACCCCCAGAGGGAGGTGAAGCAGATCCTGAAGAAGGAACTGCCCCAGAGGGGCTTGAGCCTGATCAGGTTGAGTTCTTGGGGGCAGGGGGCCCTTCTAGGGAAGATCTGAGTAAGGAGCAACAGTGCTGCCCCTCTCTTGAACCCCTCAGACAGCAGGCTGCTTCTGAGGCTGCTGGGAGTGCTAGCGGGTCCCATAAGGTTTATTGGGATGAGGGACTCCTATATTCTGAGGGTAGAGATCCAGCCCCTGGAGCCACCAGGAGGATGGTAATACCTCAGAAGTTTAGTGGGTTCCTCTTGACCCTAGCACATGATATCCCTTTGGCAGGTCACTTGGGCCAAAACAAGACCTGGGACAGGCTTGTCCCACATTTTCATTGGCCACATATGTCAGAGGACACAAAGGAGTTTTGTTGTTCCTGTGTCACATGCCAAGCCAGTGGTAAGGCAGGTGGCACAACAAAGGCCCTCCTGATACCACTACCTGTGGTGGGGGTACCCTTTGAAAGGGTAGGGATTGACATTGTTGGTCCCCTTGACCCTCAAACTGCATCTGGGCAAAGGTTTATCCTGGTGGTAGTGGATCATGCCACCAGGTACCCAGAAGCAATTCCTCTGAGGACCACCACAGCCCCTGTGGTGGCAAGAGCCCTCATTGGAGTCTTCTCCAGAGTGGGTTTCCCAAAGGAGGTCATTTCTGACAGAGGTACCAACTTCATGTCAGGATATCTGAAAGCAATGTGGAAGGAGTGTGGTGTAACTTATAAGTTCACCACCCCTATCACCCACAATGCAATGGTTTAGTTGAACGCTTCAACAAAACCTTGAAAGGAATGATTAAAGGACTCCCAGAGAAGCTTACGCGGAAATGGGACCTTCTTCTTCCTTGCCTGTTGTTTGCATACAGAGAGGTTCCACAGAAGGGCGTTGGTTACAGCCCATTTGAGCTTCTGTTTGGGCATCCTGTGAGAGGTCCATTGTGTTTGGTAAAAGAGGGCTGGGAGTTACCTCTCAAGCCCCCCAAACAAGATGTGATGGACTATGTACTTGGTCTCCGCTCCCGGATGGCTGAGTACATGAAAAAGGCAACCAAAAACCTGGAGGCCAGCCAAGAATTACAAAAAGCTTGGCATGACCAAAAGGCTGTACTGACTGTATACAGCCAGGACAGAAGGTGTGGGTATTGGAGCCTGTGGCCCCAGCAGCCCTCCAGGACAAGTGGAATGGCCCCCATACAATAGTTGAACAGAAGGGAGAAGTCACCTACCTGGTGAATCTTGGAACTCCCAGGAGCCCCCTGAGGGTGCTCCATGTCAACAGATTAAAGCCATATATTGACAGGGCTGACATGGGCTTGCTCATGGCAACTGATGAGGAACAGGAGGAGGAGAGTGACCCTCTCCCTGACTTGCTCTCTCAGAACCCTGATGATGGGTCAGAAGATGGTGTTGCTTTGGCAAGCAGCCTCACTGACCATCAGCAAACTGAGTGCAGACAAGTTCTGCAACAGTATAGACATATGTTTAGCCTGACCCCTAGTCAGACTTCCTGGTGCACCCATGAGGTGGACACTGGAGACAGTCTGCCTGTCAAGAATAAAATCTACAGGCAACCTGACCATGTCAGGGACTGTATCAGGACTGAAGTCCAGAAAATGTTGGAGCTAGGTGTAATTGAGCCTTCAGATAGCCCTTGGGCTAGCCCAGTAGTCCTGGTACCCAAGCCTCATACCCAGGGTGGTAAGAAAGAAATGAGGTTTTGTGTAGACTACAGAGGCCTCAATGCAGTCACTAGGACTGATGCCTATCCCATACCAAGGGCAGATCAGCTGATTGATACTTTGTCCTCAGCCAAGTATCTAAGTACATTTGACCTGACAGCTGGCTACTGGCAGATCAGGTTAGCTGATGATGCAAAAGCCAAAACAGCATTTTCGACCCCTGGTGGGCACTACCACTTCGTGGTGATGCCCTTTGGGTTAAAAAATGCACCTGCCACTTTTCAGAGGTTGGTGAATAAAGTTCTGACAGGGATGGAAACTTATTGCTCAGTTTATCTAGATGATATTGCTGTCTTTAGTTCCTCCTGGCAGGATCACCTGGTCCACCTCAGGAATGTTTTGGAGGCCCTGCAGAAAGCAGGCCTCACTATCAAGGACACTAAGTGCCAGATAGGGCAGAGTCAGGTTGTATACCTGGGCCACCTTGTAGGTGGAGGCCAGGTTCAGCCTTTACAGAGCAAAATCCAAACCATAATGGAATGGGTTGCTCCAACCACCCAGACACAGGTGAGAGCCTTCTTAGGCCTGACTGGGTACTATAGGAGGTTTGTCAAGGGATATGGATCTATAGTGACCCCCTTGAATGATCAGACCTCAAAGAAAATGCCAAAAAGGTTCAGTGGACAGCTAGCTGTCAGAAGGCATTTGGAGACCTAAAGCAGGCCATGTGCACTGCCCCCATCTTACAGAGTCCAGACTACACCAAAAAGTTCATTGTCCAAACAGATGCTTCTGAGCTGGGTGTGGGAGCTGTACTGTCTCAACTGAATGATGAAGGTCAAGACCAGCCAGTAGCTTTTATTAGCAGAAGGCTGACCCCTAGAGAGAAACGTTGGTCAGCTATAGAGAGGAGGCCTTTGCTGTGGTGTAGGCCCTGAAGAAGCTGAGGCCATACTTGTTTGGCACTCACTTCATAGTTCAGACTGACCACAAGCCCCTCCTATGGCTTAAACAGATGAAAGGTGAAAACCCAAAACTTTTGAGGTGGTCCATTTCCCTACAGGGGATGGACTATACAGTGGAACATAGACCTGGGACCCAACATGCCAATGCAGATGGACTCTCAAGGTATTTCCACTTTGAACACGAAGACTCAACTGGTCAAGGTTAGTTTAGTGTCCCTGCGTTTGGGGGGTTGTGTAGGAGAGTAGGATCTGCCTCTTATGTTGCCCCCACTTTTTTCTGATGGTTACACTGGTTTCTGGCTATAGTCTGGCTGGGACCCTGCCAATCAGGGCCCCAGCCTCTCTGTTCTCTCTAAACGATTTGGAGTGCACTCTAGGTGCACTAGTGATTGGATACTGTGGTACCTTATGAGTCCCTAGTATATGGTACCTTAGGTACCAAGGGCATAGGTACTTCACAGGCCTACCAGGGGCTGAAGCATGTATTATGCCACCCCTGGGAAGCAGACTAAATCTGACACCACAGGCCTGCTACTGCAGCCTGGGTGAGGAAGTGCTAGCACCCCTCACTGAGATATAGGTCCCCTATATCTCTCCTGCACACACATTGAGACTTAGTCACCCCTAAAGCAGGCCCTATCAATCCTGAGGGCAGGGTGCTTAGTTTCCATGTGAGGGGGTGCCTCTGCCTGAGCAGGGCCCCTCTGCAGCTCTCAGAGTCCATTCTCTGGGGATGTTTGTGGATGCGGTTAAACCGTATACTATTAAGTGCATTATATCCTCGCGGTAGAATGCTAACTTTGGAATGGCTGCATCGAAACATGTCGTGTTTGGTGTCAAACATCTTGGAATACTACCCCCCCGCCAGTCCTGGCGGCGGGGGTAGCATTCCACCCTTCTAAAGGGATAGACATGTACCTACTGTGGAAACGCGGTAGAATCCTGCAGAGCCCTGGCATCACAAAATGGATGCCACCAGTCACAGACACTGGGCTGCCCTCCTGCTGATGACCAACACTCGCAGAGGAGGAAGCCCAACAATAGATATCCTGTCCCAAGGGGGTGTGACCACCTCCCAGACAGGGTTTAGTGTATTGGGGCTGGGTGGGTGCACTCTTAGAGTGCTTTGAAGTCCTGCACTGGGGGAGCAGAAGGCTCCTCTGTGCATACACCAGTTACAAACCGGCTCAGGGGCTACCTGCCCCTGCTCTGGCACGAAACTGGACAAAGGGAAGTGGGTGTAGCCACCCACTCCCCTGACCCTCCCATAGGTAGGGTCATAGAGCTAGTCCCTCCCTTTCTTTTAGTATAAGAGGGGAACCTGTGCATTGCAAACTAGATTTCCCTGGACGACACTCTGAAGAAGAATCCTGGACCTTCGACATTCCACTACCTTTGGAAGACTGAAGAATCTCCCTTGGGGTCAAGGAGTGACTCCCCTGCTTGGCAGGCACCAAAAACTACAAACGACAGTCGCAAACTACGCTGCTCCCGCCGGAGTCCGAAGTCCCTGCAGCCCAAGAAGTGGATTTCCTGACTTCTCAAAGGCCATCGTGAGTCCCCAGCGAAGCTGAGGCCAGTGGACCCCAAGAGTGACGAGGAACCGCGACCCCTGGGTACTGTGCACTATTGTCAAGTGCAACCCTTTCACAACGTTCCACGAACTTGTGCTTTGGACCACGTGTGGTCCTAGCCTCCAGCAGGAACCCCTCCAAAGATCAGAGGCCTACCTTGTCCTGAGTGACCGTGGGCCCCTGTTGAGCGAATCCTCCCGAGGCGTCTTCACGATCCCTTGCCAGCCGGCTTGTGGGTCCCCAGAAGACTTTCTAAAGACACCAAAGAGCTCCCCTGGTTGCTCCAGGCCTGCCCTGACTTACCCTCACTGGGTGAGTCCCGCAGACCTTACTGGTCTGCGCCATTGCCTCTTCACACTTTCCCCAAGACTTGCTGTTACCAAGGCTTGTTGGATCCAATCGAGTCGCCGACACTGCAGTAAGCTGCAGACTTTGTGGGACACGCCGAATCCAGCTACTGGTCATCGTCAACGCCTCCTGGACCTCGTGGCTGAAGAGTCAAGGCACCCGCAAATGACCTGAATCTTGCAACGACGGTGGGCATCCATCTTCCTTGCCCGGAGTCACTGCCAAGTGACTTTGAACACTGTCCCCTCTGCTTTCAGGTCTTCCATCTTCTGAATCCAGGCTTGGATTCCTCCGGACACTTCGCCTGTCGCCGCAAGCAGCAAGTCTTCACTGGCTCCCATTGAAAACGATGCTGCGACCCGACACCAAAGAACACCTATGCACCCGGCTCCCCTGGGTGAGGTAACTTCAGCACTACAGTGCTCCTGTGGGTGTGGGCCCTAGAACTACTTACCCTGTAAGTGACTTGCTTGTAGCTTCCCTAGAAGTGCCCTAAAACTCTTATTTTCTAAGTGCGACAATTGCGCTGACTCGTACAGGGTTCGCATCTGTGTTAGACACATCGCGTCCATCTCCTTTGTAACACTATCTAGAACTGTGTCCTTAGACTCGTACTGAGTCCGATCGGTGTTCGCATCGAACACACAAGGGGCCTGTAACATAGAGATCTCCATTACGCTGACTCGTACAGGGTTCGCATCTGTGTTAGACACAGGGCGTCCATCTCCCTTGCAACTCTATTTGTAACCACGTCCTTCGACTCGTGCAAGGACCGATCGGTGTGTTCGCCTCGAACACGCAAGGGACCTTTAACATTGAAATCTCAATCGCGTCTGTGTGCCTAGACTCGTACAGGACTCGCACCGGTGCCAGGACACCGCGTCCGTCCCCTGTGGGTCTCCTACAACTACCTGGGGTGGTTCTTGGGGGTCCCTCAATTCTAGATGCCCTAGACCTAGGTCTAGCCAAACTAAGATTGTGATATTCGATTGTGCTAAACTTATTTTGATAACATTTGATTTGTACATATGTTCCTGACTTCTAATCTCATAAAGAGATTAGTAGAGAGTTGTTTATTAATAAATACATATATATTTGATATATATACCTGTGTGGTGTCTTTTCATTTGGTGATTCAAGAGATTGTGTGGTAAAACAAGCTGCTTTACATTCCTTCAAGACTTAGCCTGAAGGCTGCTCTCCACAGCTACCACTAGGATAGCTTTCTATAAAGGTTGTCTTAAACCTATCTACCATAAGAGTCACATTGTTCTGGTGCAAGGTGTCCACTTTAATTAGTGAACAGCATATACCAGGCCAACTTCTCACAGAGAGGTCCAGAAAGAAGCAAGAGGAGTGCAGAAAGAACCAGAAAAGGTGCAGAAACATGCAAGAGGGGTGCAGAAAGAGTCAAGAGGAGTGCAGAAACATGCAAGAGAGGTGTAGAAAAAGGGAACAGTGGTGCAGAAAGAAGAAAGAGAGGTACAGAATGAGGGAAGAAGGGTGCAGAAAGAGGCAAGAGGGGGCAGAAAGAAGCAACAGAGGTGTAGAAAAAGGCAAGAGAGGTGCAGAAAGAAGCAAGAGAGGTGCAGAAAGAATCTAGAGGAGTGCAGAAAAATGCATGAGAAGTGCAGAAAGAACCAACAGAGGTGCAGAAGGAGGCAACAGAAGAGCAGAAAAGGCAAGAGATTCACAGACAAAGGCAAAAGAGGTGAAGAAAGAAGAAAGAGCAGTGCAGAAGAAACCAACAGAGGTGCATAAAGAGGCAAGAGGGTGCATAAAGACACAAGAGGAGTGCAGAATGAAGCAAAAGAGGTGGAGAAAGAGGCAAGAGGAGTGCAAACAGAGGCAAGAGAGGTGCGAAAAGAGGTAACAGGGGTGCAGAAAGAGACAAGAGAGGTGCAGAAAGAAGCAGCACAGGTGCAGAAAGAGGCAAGCAGGGTGCAGCAGGAGGCAAGAGAAGTGCAGAAAGAAGCAACAGAGGTGCAGAAGGAGGCAGGAAAAGTGCAGAAAGAGGCAAGAGGGGTTCAGAAATTTGCTAGAGAGGTGCAGAAAAATCAAGAGCAGTGCAGAAAGAACCAACCGAGGCGCAGAAACAGACAAGAGGGGTGCAGAAAGAGGTAAGAGAAGTACAGAAAGAAGCCACAGATGTGCAGAAGGAGACAAGAGAACCGCAGAAACAGGCAAGAGAGTGCAGAAACAGGCAAGAGAGGTGCAGACAAAGGGAAAAGGGGTGCAGAAAGAGGCAAGAGAGATGCAGAAAGAGGGAAGAAGGGCGCAGAAAGAAGCAAGAGGGGTGCAGAAAGAAGCAAGAGAGGTGCCGAATGAAGCAAGAGAGGTGCCGAATGAAGCAACAGAGGTGCCGAAAGAAGCAACAGAGGTGCCGAAAGAAGCAACAGAGGTGCAGAAAGAAGCAAGAGCAGTGCAGAAAGAAGCAAGAGCAGTGCAGAAAGAAGCAACAGAGGTGCAGAAAGAACCAACAGAGGTGCAGAAAGAAGCAACAGAGGTGCAGAAAGAACCAACAGAGGTGCAGAAACAGGCAAGAGGGGTACAGAAAGTCAAGAGAAGTGCAGAAACATGCAAGAGAGGGGCAGAAAAAGGGAACAGGGGTGCAGAAAGAGGCAAGAGAGATGCAGAAAGAGGGAAGAAGGGCGCAGAAAGAAGCAAGAGGGGCACAGAAAGAAGCAACAGAGGTGCAGAAAGAAGCAACAGAGGTGCAGAAAGAAGCAACAGAGGTGCAGAAAGAAGCAACAGAGGTGCAGAAAGAAGCAACAGAGGTGCAGAAAGAAGCAACAGAGGTGCAGAAACAGGCAAGAGCAGTGCAGAAAGAAGCAAGAGCAGTGCAGAAAGAACCAACAGAGGTGCAGAAACAGGCAAGAGGGGTACAGAAAGAGTCAAGAGAAGTGCAGAAACATGCAAGAGAGGTGCAGAAAAAGGGAACAGGGGTGCAGAAAGAGAGGTGTAGAAAGAGGGAAGAAGGGTGCATAAAGAGGCAAAAGGGGGTAGAAAGAAGCAGCAAAGGTGCAGAAATAAGCAAGAGAAGTGCAGAAAGAAGCAAGAGAGGTGCAGAAAGATGCCAGAGGGGCAGAAAGAGGCAAGAGAAGTGCAGAAAAAAGCAAAAGAGGTGCAGAAAGAGGCAAGAGGGGTACAGAATGAGGCAAGAGATGTACAGAAAGAGGCAAGAGGGGTGTAGAACTTTACAAGAGAGGTACAGAAAGAAGCAAGAGAGGTGCAGAAAGTAGCAAGAGAAGTGTAGAAAGTAGCAAGAGAAGTGCAGAAAGAAGAAACAGAGATGCAGAAATAGGTTAGAGGGATGCAGAAAGAGGCAAGAGAAGTGCAGAAAGAGGTAACAGAGGTGCAGAAAGAGGTAAGAGAAGTGCAGAAAGAAACAAAAGAGGTGGAGAAAGAGGCAAGAGGGGTGCAAACAGAGGCAAGAGAGGTGCATAAAGAGGTAACAGGGGTGCAGAAAGAGACAAGAGAGGTGCAGAGAGAAGCTGCACAGGTGCAGAAAGAGGAAAGCAGGGTGCAGGAAGAGGCAAGAGAAGTGCAGAAAGAAGCAACAGAGGTGCAGAAGGAGGCAAGAGAAGTGCAGAAAGAGGCAAGAGGGGTACAGAAATTTGCAAGGAAGGGGCAGAAAGAATTAAGAGCAGTGCAGAAAGAAGCAACAGATGTGCAGAAACAGACAAGAGGGGTACAGAAAGAGGCAAGAGAAGTGCAGAAAGAAGCAACAGATGTGCAGAAACAGGCAAGAGAACAGCAGAAAGAGGCAAGAGAGATGCAGAAACAGGCAAGAGAGGTACAGACAAGGGGAAAAGGGGTGCAGAATGAGGCAAGAGAGGTGCAGAAAGAAAAAAGAGGGGTGCAGTAAAAAGCAAGAGAGGTGCAGAAAGAAGCAAGAGAGGTGCAGAAAGAAGCAAGAGAGGTGCAGAAAGAAGCAAGAGAGGTGCAGAAAGAAGCAGCAGAGGTGCAGATAGAAGCAGCAGAGGTGCAGATAGAAGCAGCAGAGGTGCAAAAATAGGCAAGAGGGGTGCAGAAAGAGGCAAGAGAAGTGCAGAAAGAAGCAACAGAGGTGCAGAAGGAGGCAAGAGAAGTGCAGAAAGAGGCAAGAGAGTTGCAGAAACAGGTAAAAGAGGCGCAGAAAGAAGTGAGAGCAGTGCAGAAAAAACCAACAGAGGTGCAGAAGGCGGCAAGAGGGGTGCAAACAGAGGCAAGAGTGGTACAGAAAGAGGTAACAGGGGTGCAGAAAGAGACAGGAGAGGTGCAGAAAGAAGCAGCACAGGTGCAGAAAGAGGCAAGCAGGGTAC
The DNA here is from genome assembly GCA_963921515.1 of Calotriton arnoldi. Classification (NCBI taxonomy): domain Eukaryota; kingdom Metazoa; phylum Chordata; class Amphibia; order Caudata; family Salamandridae; genus Calotriton; species Calotriton arnoldi. The sequence goes on along the minus strand of CAWUFW010012388.1, from coordinate 41,434 downwards.
AGGAAGAGGCAAGAGAAGTGCAGAAAGAAGCATCAGAGGTGCAGAAGGAAGCAAGAGAAGTGCAGAAAGAGGCAAGAGGGGTACAGAAATTTGCAAGAGAGGTGCAGAAAGAATCAAGAGCAGTGCGGAAAGAACCAACAGAGGTGCAGAAACAGACAAGAGGGGTGCAGAAAGAGGCAAGAGAAGTGCAGAAAGAAGCAACAGATGTGCAGAAGGAGACCAGAGAACAGCAGAAACAGGCAAGAGAGGTGCAGAAACAGGCAAGAGAGGTGCAGACAAGAGGAAAAGGGGTGCAGAAAGAGGCAAGATAGATGCAGAAAGAGGGAAGAAGGATGCAGAAAGAAGCAAGAGGGGTGCAGTAAGAAGCAAGTGAGGTGCAAAAAGAAGCAAGTGAGGTGCAGAAAGAAGCAAGAGAGGTGCAGAAAGAAGCAAGAGAGGTGCAGAAAGAAGCAAGAGAGGTGCAGAAAGAAGCAAGAGAGGTGCAGAAAGAAGCAAGAGAGGTGCAAAAATAGGCAAGAGGGGTGCAGAAAAAGGCAAGAGAAGTGCAGAAAGAAGCAACAGAGGTGCAGAAGGAGGCAAGAGAAGTGCAGAAAGAGGCAAGTGAGTTGCAGAAACTCTAAAAAGAGGTACAGAAAGAAGAGCAGTGCAGAAAGAACCAACAAAGGCGCGGAAAGAGGTAAGAGGGGTGTAGAAATTTACAAGCGAAGTCCAGAAAGAAGCAAGAGCAGTGCAGAAAGAACCAACAGAGGTGCAGAAACAGACAAGAGGGAAACAGAAAGAGTCAAGAGAAGTGAAGAAACATGCAAGAGAGGTGCAGAAAAAGGGAACAGGGGTGCAGAAAGAGGAAAGAGAGGTGCAGAAAGAGGGAAGAAGGGTGCAGAAAGAGGGAAGAAGGGTGCAGAAAGAGGCAAGAGGGCTGCATAACTTTACAAGAGAGGTGTAGAAAGAAGCAAGAGAGGTGCAGAATGTAGCAAGAGAAGTGCAGAAAGAAGAAACAGAGGTGCAGAAAGAGGTTAGAGTGATGCAGAAAGAGGCAGGAGAAGTGCAGAAAGAAGCAACAGAGGCACAGAAAGAGGTAAGAGGGGTGCAGAAATTTGCAAAAGAGGTGCAGAAAGAAGCAAGAGCAGTGCAGAAAGAACCAACAGAGGTGCAGAAAGAGTCAAGAGAAGTGCAGAAACATGCAAGAGAGGTGCAGAAAAAGGGAACAGGGGTGCAGAAAGAGGAAAGAGAGGTGCAGAAAGAGGGAAGAGAGGTGCAGAAACAGGAAAACGAGGTGCAGAAAGAAGTAAGAGCAGTGCAGAAAGAACCAACAGAGGTGCAGAAGGGGGAAAGGGGTGCAGAAAGAGGCAAGAGGGGTACAGAAATTTGCAAGAGAGGTCCAGAAAGAAGCAAAAGCAGTGCAGAAAGAACCAACAAAGGTGCAGAAACAGACAAGAGGGGTACAGAAAGAGTCAAGAGAAGTGCAGAAGCATGCAAGAGAGGTGCAGAAAAAAATCAAAAGAGGTGCAGAAAGAGGCAAGAGGGATGCAGAATGAGGCAAGAGGGGTGCAGAACTTTACAAGAGATGTGCAGAAAGAACAAACAGAGGTGCAGAAAGTAGCAAGAGAAGTACAGAAAGAACAAACAGAGGCGCAGAAAGAGGTTAGAGGGATGCAGAAAGAGGCAAGAGAGGTACACAAAGAAGCAACAGAAGTGCAGAAAGAAGCAACAGAGGTACAGAAAGAGGCAAGAGAGGTGAAGAAAGAGGCAAGAGAGGTGAAGAAAGAGGCAAGAGAGGTGAAGAAAGAGGCAAGAGAGGTGAAGAAAGAGGCAAGAGAGGTGAAGAAAGAGGCAAGAGAGGTGAAGAAAGAGGCAAGAGAGGTGAAGAAAGAGGCAAGAGAGGTGCGCAAAGAAGGAAAAAGGATGCAGAAAGAGGCAAGAGGAGTGCAGCAAGAAGCAAGAAAGGTGCAGAAAGAAGCAAGAACAGTTTAGAGAGACCCAACAGAGGTAAAGAAAGAGGGCCACAGAAAGAGGAAAGAAAAGTGCAAAAAGAAGCAATAGAGGTGCAGAAGGAGGCAAGAGAACTGCAGAAAGAGGCAAGAGAGTCACACAAACAGGCAAGAGAGGTGAAGAAAAAGGTAACAGAGGTGCAGAAAGAGACAAGAGAGGTGCAGAACGAAGCAGCACAGGTTCAGAAAGAGGCAAGTAGGGTGCAGCAAGAGGCAAGAGAAGTGCAGAAAGAAGCAACAGAGGTGCAGAAGGAGGCAAGATCAGTGCAGAAAGAACTAACATAGGTGCAGAAACAGACAAGAGGGGTACAGAAATAGGCAAGGGAAGTGCAGAAAGAGGCAACAGATATGCTGATGGAGACAAGAGAACAGCAGAAAGAGGCAAGAGAGTGCAGAAACAGGCAAAAGATGTGCAGAAAGAACAGTTCAGAAAGAACCAACAGAGGTGCAGAAAGAGGCAAGAGAAGTGCAGAAAGAAGCAACAAATGTGCAGAAGGTAACAAGAGAACAGCAGAAAGAGGCAAGAGAGTACAGAAACAGGCAAGAGAAGTGCAGACAAAGGGAACAGGGGTGCATAAAGAGGCAAGAGATGTACAGAAAGAGGGATGAACGGTGCAGAAAGAGGCAAGAGGGGTGCAGAAAGAAGCAAGAGAGGTGCAGAAAGAAGCAAGAGAGGTGCAGAAAGAAGCAAGAGAGGTGCAGAAAGAAGGAACAGAGGTGCAAAAATAGGCAAGAGGGTGCAGAAAAAGGCAAGAGAAGTGCAGAAAGAAGCAACAGAGGTGCAGAAGGAGGCAAGAGAAGTGCAGAAGGAGGCAAGTGAGTTGCAGAAACAGGATAAAGAGGTGCAGAAAGAAGTAAGAGCAGTGCAGAAAGAACCAACAAAGGCACAGAAAGAGGTAAGAGGGGTGCAGAAATTTGCAAGAGAGGTCCAGAAAGAAGCAAGAGCAGTGCAGAAAGAACCAACAGAGGTGCAGAAACAGACAAGAGGGATACAGAAAGAGTCAAGAGAAGTACAGAAACATGTAAGAGGTGCAGAAAAAGGGAACAGGGGTGCATAAAGAGGAAAGAGGGGTGCAGAAAGAGTGAAGAAGGGTGCAGAAAGAGGCAAGAGGGGGTAGAAAGAAGCAACAGATGCAGAAAGAGGTAAGAGGGGTGCAGAACTTTACAAGAGAGGTGGAGAAAGAAGCAAGAGAGGTGCAGAAAGTAGCAAGAGAAGTGCAGAAAGAAGAAACAGAGGTGCAGAAAGAGGTTAGAGTGATGCAGAAACAGGCAAGAGAAGTGCAGAAAGAAGCAACAGAGGCGCAGAAAAAGGTAAGAGGGGTACAGAAATGTTGAAGAGAGGTCCAGACAGAAGAAAGAGCAGTGCAGAAAGAACCAACAGAGGTGCAGAAACAGACACGAGGGTACAGAAAGAGTCAAGAGAAGTGCAGAAACATGCAAGAGAGGTGCAGAAAAAGGGAACAGCAGTGCAGTAAGAACCAACAGAGGTGCAGAAGGGGGCAAAGGGTGCAGAAAGAGGCAAGAGGGGTGCAGAAATTTGAACGAGAGGTCCAGAAACAGGCAAAAGAAGTGCAGAAACAGGCAAGAGAAGTGCAGAAAGAAGCAACGGAGGTACAGAAAGAGGAAAGAGAAGTGTAGAAAGAGGCATGAGAGTTGCAGAAACAGGCAAAAGAGGTGCAGAAACAGGCAAAAGAGGTGCGGACAGAGGCAAGAGAGGTGCAGAAAGAGGCAAGAGAGGTGCAGAAAGAGGCAAGAAAAGTGCAGAAAAAAGCAAAAGAGGTGCAAAAAGAGGCAAGAGGGTTACATAATGAGGCAAGAGAGGTGCAGAACTTTACAAGAGAGGTGCAGAAAGTAGCAAGAGAGGAGCAGAAAGAAGAAACAGAGGTGCAGAAAGAGGTAAGAGGTATGCAGAAAGAGGCAAGAGAAGTGCAGAAAGAAGCAACAGAGGTACAGAAAGACAGAAGAGGGGTACAGAAAGAAACAAGAGAGTTGCAGAAACAGGCAAAAGAAGTGCAGAAAGAGGCAAAAGGGGTGCAGAAAGAGGCAAGAGAGGTGCAGAAAGAGGCAAGAGAGGTGCAGAAAGAGGCAAGAGAGGTGCAGAAAGAGGGAGGAAGGGTGGAGAAAGAGGCAAGAGGGGTGCAGAAAGAGGCAAGAGAGTTTGAGAAACAGGCAAAAGAGGTGCAGAAAGAGGGAACAGGGGTGCAGACAGAGGCAATAGCAGTGCATAAAGAACCAACAGAGGTGCAGAAGGAGGCTAGAGGGGTGCAGAAAGAGGCATGAGGGGTGCAGACATTTGCAAGAGAGGTACAGAAAGAAGCAAGAGCAGTGCAGAAAGAACCAACAGAGGTGCAGAAACAGACACAAGGGGTACAGAAAGAGGCAAGAGAACTGCAGTAAGATGCTAGAGAGTTGTAGAAACAGGCAAGAGAGGTGCAGAAAAAGGTAACAGGGGTGCAGAAAGAATCATGTGAAGTGCAGAAAGAAGCAAGGGAGGTGCAGAAGGAGGCAAGAGGGGTTCAGAAAGATGCAAGAGGGGTGCAGAAATTTGAAAGCTAGGTGCAGAGAGAAGCAAGAGCAGTGCAGAAAGAAACAACAGAGGTGTAGAAAGAGGCAAGAGGGGTGCAGAAAGAGGCAAGAGAAATGCAGAAAAGGCAAGAGATTCACAGACAAAGGCAAAAGAGGTGCAGAAAGAAGAAAGCAGTACAGAAAGAACCAAGAGGTTCAGAAAGAACCAAGAGGTTCAGAAAGAGGCAAGAGGGTGCAGAAAGAGGCAAGAGGAGTGCAGAAAGAAGCAAAAGAGGTGCAGAACTTTACAAGAGGGTGCAGAACCTTACAAGAGAAGTGCAGACAGAAGCAACAGAGGTACAGAAAGATGCAAGAGGGGTACAGAAAGAAGCAAAAGAGTTGCAGAAAGAGGCAAAAGAAGTGCAGAAAGAGGCAAGAGGGGTGCAGAAAGAGGCAAGAGAGGTGCAGAAAGAGGCAAGAGAGGTGCACAAAGAGGGAGGAAGGGTGCACAGAGAGGCAAGAGGGGTGCAGAAAGAAGCAATTGAGGTGCAGAAGGAAACAAGAGAAGCTCAGAAACAAGCAACAGGTGCAGAAAGAGGCAAGAGGGGTGCAGAAAGAGGCAAGATAAGTGCAGAAAGAAGCAACGGAGGTACAGAAAGAGGCAAGAGAGTTGCAGAAACTGGCAAAAGAGGTGCTGAAAAAGGTAACAGGGGTGCAGAAAGAGGCACGTAAAGTGCAGAAAGAAGCAAGGGAGGTGCAGAAGGAGGGAAGAGGGGTTCAGAAAGATGCAAGAGGGGTGCAGAAATTTGCAAGCTAGGTGCAGAGAGAAGCAAGAGCAGTGCAGAAAGGAACAGAGGTGCAGAAGGAGGCAAGAGGGGATTAGAAAGAGGCAAAAGTGGATAAACAAGCAAAAGAGGTGCAGAAAGAGGCACGAGGTGTGCATAAAGAGGCAAGAGAGGTGCGGAAAGTGGCAAGAGGTGTGCAGAAAGAAGGAATACAGGTGTAGAAAGAAGCAAGAGAAATTCAGAAAGAAGCAACAGAGGTGTAGAAAGAGGCAAGAGGGGTGCAGAAAGAGGCAAGAGAAATGCAGAAAGTAGCAACAGATGTGCAGAGGGAGACAAGAGAACAGCAGAAAGAGGCAGGAATGTTATAGAAACAGGCAAGAGAAGTGCAGAAAAAGGGAACAGGGGTGCAGAAAGAGGCAAGAGAGGTATAGAAAGAGGGAAGAAGGGTGCAGAAAGAGGCAAGAGGGTGCAGAAAGAAGCAAGAGAGGTGCAGAAACAAGCAAGAGAGGTGCAGAAACAAGCCAGAGAAGTGCAGAAAGAAGCAACATAGATGCAGAAGGAGGCTAGAGAAGTGCAGAAAGAGGCAAATGAGGTGCAGAAACAGGAATACGAGGTGCAGAAAGAAGTAAGAGCAGTGCAGAAAGAACCAACAGAGGTGCAGAAGGGGGCAAGGGGTGCAGAAAGAGGCAAGAGTGGTACAGAAATTTGCAAGAGAGGTCCAGAAAGAAGCAAGAGCAGTGCAGAAAAAAACAACAAAGGTGCAGAAACAGACAAGAGGGGTACAGAAAGAGTCAAGAGAAGTGCAGAAACATGCAAGAGAGGTACAGAAAAAGAGAACAGGGGTGCAGAAAGAAGAAAGAGAGGTGCAGAAAGAGGGAAGAAGGGTGCAGAAAGAGGCAAGAGTGGGCAGAAAGAAGCAAGAGAGGTGCAGAAATAAGCAAGAGAAGGGCAGATGAAGCAAGAGAGGTGCAGAAAGAGGCAAGAGGAGTGCAGAAAGAGGCAAGAGGAGTGCATAAAGAACCAACAGAGGTGCAGAAGGAGGCAATAGAAGAGCAGAAAAGGCAAGAGATTCACAGACAAAGGCAAAAGAGGTACAGAAAGAAGAAAGAGGAGTGCAGAAAGAACCAACAGAGGTGCAGAAAGAGGCAAAAGGGTGCAGAAAGAGGCAAGAGGAGTGCAGAAAGAAGCAAAAGAGGTACAGAACTTTACAAGAGGGGTGCAGAACTTTACAAGAGAGGTGCAGAAAGAAGCAAGAGAGGTGCAGAAAGTAGCACAAGAAGTGCAGAAAGAACCAACAGAGGTGCAGAAGGGGGCAAGGGGTGCAGAAAGAAGCAAGAGGGGTACAGAAATTTGCAAGAGAGGTCCAGAAAGAAGCAAGAGCAGAGCAGAAAGAACCAACAGAGGTGCAGAAGGGGGCAAGGGGTGCAGAAAAAGTCAAGAGCAGTGCAGAAACATGCAAGAGAGGTGTAGAAAAAGGGAACAGTGTGTGAGAAGTTGGCCTGGCATATGCTGTCCACTAATTATAGTGGGCACCTTGCACCAGTCCAAACAACCCCTTATTGGAGATAGGTTAAAGACAACCTTTATTGAAAGCTATCCTAGTGGTAGCTATGGAGAGCAGCCTTCAGGCTAAGTCTTGAAGGAATGTAAAGCAGCTTGTTTTACCAGTCTATAATCTCTTGAGTGACCAAATGAAAGAGGACCACACCAGGTATATATTCAAAATATATGTATTTATTACTAAACACACCCCTCTAGTCTCTTTATGAGGCTAGAGTTCGAAGTACATAAATTATAAGTTAGTTATCTACAGTAATAGCACAAATACACGTTTGAGCCCCAGGGGCGTACCAAACCATATACCAATAAAGTGGTATAAGAACCACGACAGAGATAGACACAAGGCCTAGAGCCTGTAGAAGTGCTTGGACCACAAGGAACCACCCAAGGCAGTGACACAGGGGACCCACGGGGGACGCGTGCAGTGTATGAACACAACCGCAAACCACCGTTAACTTCTATGGGGAAAGTAGCGATTAGAATTTAAAAGAAAAGGGACACTTAGAGGAGGACTTGGAGCAAACCCTTTGAGAACTAGGCTGTTCTCGTGTCAATACCCACGGGAGCACCGGAGTACTCGAGTTACCTCACCCAAGGGAGCCGGGTGCATAGGTGTCTTTCGGGGTCGGGTTTCGTCATCGCTTTCTATGGCAATCTGCTGCAAAGTGCTGCTGGCGACCAAGTCGAAAGTGTTCGGGTGGATCCAAAGGTGGATCGAAGATCTGAAGAACCTGAAAGCAGAGGGGACAGAGTCTGGGTCACTAGCCAGTGACCAGGAAGGCGATGAGCAGATGCCCACCGATGTCAAGTGCTTCAGGTAGGTTGATGGTCGTCTTGACTCTTCAGCCACGAGGTCCAGGAGGAGTCAACGACAACCAGGAGCTGGATTCGGGCTGCCCCACGACGTTTGTCGATGGCAGGGGTATCGGCGACCAGATTGGACCCAACAAGCCTTGGCAACGGCAAGTCTTGTGGAAATGGAAGAAGGACGATGTTGCAGACCAGCAAGGTCTGGGGGACTCACCCAGCAAGAATAAGTCAGGGCACATCTGGAGCAACCAGGGAGCCCAAGCAGAAAAAGATTGGCCTTCGGGAGGGCCTACTAGCCAATGGACTAGCGACCACGAAGGAGCCTCGAGATGGTGCACGTGGAGCTGGCTCACAGGACACTCGTGGAGTGGAGGCCAGTGATCTTCGGTGCAATTGGTGCTTGAGGCTGGGGCTACTTGGAGCCCAAAGCACGACTTCATGGGAGACCCAGAAGAGGATGCACTTGCAAATGCGATCGGTGTCCAGGGGTCACGGTTCCACGTTACCCACGATAGCTACGGGCCTCAGCTTTGCTGGGGACTCAGGGCAGCCTCGGGGAAATCTGGAAATCTACCTCTGGTGATGCAAAGACTTCGGCGTCCGACGGGAGCTTCAGCGATGCAGACCGGACAATTGCTTCTTTGGTGCCTGCCAAGCAGGGGAGTCACTCCTTGACCCCAAGGGAGATTCTTCAGTCCTCTAATCTTGAAGTAGAGCGTCGAAGGTCCAGGATTCTGTGTCAGAGTTTCGTCCAGGTTAATCTAAAGTCCTAAGGACTGGGGTCCCCTACTTATACTAAGGTAGGGGTTGGACATACTCTGTGGCCCCACCTATGGGAGGGTCAGGGCAGAGGGGTGGTTACACCCCTTTCTTTTTGTCCAGTTTCGCGCCAGAGCAGGGGCTGGAAGCCCCTGAGCCGGTTTGAACTGGGGTATGCACAGGGACACCAAGTGTGCCCCCAGTGCAGGATTTCAAAGCACCCGAGAGTGCTCCCGCCCAGCCCCAATACACACTATCCTGTCTGGGGAGGTGGTCACACCTCCCTGGGACAGGAAACCTATTGTCCAGGCCTCCCCTGCCGGAGTTTCGGTCAGCAGCAGGAGGCCAGACTCGTGTCTGTGGCAGCGGCATCCATTTTGTGATGCCAGGGCTCTGGAAAGTCAGTACCTGGTATACCGGTGTGTACATGTCTTTCCCTCTAGAAGGGTGGAATGCTACCCCCGCCGCCAGAACTGGTGGGGGGGTAGTATTCCAAGATGTTTGACACCAAACACGACATGTTCAGGTTTCTATGGTCATAAGACCTTTCCCTATCTCTGGGGAAATTGCTGCCACCATGGGACTCTAGTCCCAACTTTTTCCTTTGTCTATAAAGATCTAGGGACTCCCTGTCTATAGCCAACTGCTGTCTTCTGAGCTCAAGCTGGGCTTGTTCATACTGAATCAGTCTCTTTTTCCTCTCATGAGAGGATTCCCTCCTATAAGAAGAAACAGAGGTCCCTACTGAGGTGTCAGAGTGGTTAGACTCCTGAGAAGGAGATCTAGACCTTCTGGGCACACTCCCAACCCTTCCTGGGGGGACAAAGGGGAGGTCATTCAGAGTCTCCTCCTCATCCTCAGGAGTAGCTGCATTGTCCAGGTCAGGATCATTGTCATCCCCCTGGCCAGTTTCAGAGGTCAGGTCCTGGGCATTTTCATCCCTGGCCCCTCCCTCATCTTCTGCCCCACCCTCTCTGCCTACCCTTGCAGACCCTATGTGTCTTCTAAGATCATCTAGCAGAAGCATCTCCAGGAGACGTTGGGTGTTGGCACTTTTGCCTGTCTTCAACTTCCTAACCTTGCACAACTCTCTTAATTCCAAGAATGAAAGGTTGTCATATCTGGATGGCAGGAGCCCACTGGTTCCTGGCAGTGAAGACATTACTAGTGTGGTGTGGTGTATGCACTACCTACTCTAGTGTGGCCTACTAAACTCTCTTGAGTTGTAGAAATTGTGTGCTATCCCTTAACACACAACTCTAAGTTCAGTAGAACTTACTGTATCCTAAGCTTGACTTATATGTACCTAAGGTACCCTTAGTGGTTTTCAGTTGATCAATTCAATTGAGATTATCTGGTAAAACAATAGCAAGCTGGAATCCCACACGCTGCACACCAATGTGAGAAGTTGGCCTGGTATATGCTGTCCACTAATTATAGTGGGCACCTTGCACCAGTCCAAACAACCCCTGATTGGAGATAGGTTAAAGACAACCTTTATTGAAAGCTATCCTAGTGGTAGCTATGGAGAGCAGCCTTCAGGCTAAGTCTTGAAGGAATGTAAAGCAGCTTGTTTTACTAGTCTATAATCTCTTGAGTGACCAAATGAAAGAGGACCACACCAGGTATATATTCAAAATATATGTATTTAGTCTTAAACACACCCCTCTAGTCTCTTTATGAGGCTAGAGTTCGAAGTACATAAGTTACAAGTCGAATATCAACAGTAATAGCACAAATACACGTTTGAACCCTAGGGGCGTACCAAACCATATACCAAAAAAGTGGAATAAGAACCACGACTGAGCTAGACACAAGGCCCAGAGCCTGTAGAAGTGCTTGGCCCTCAAGGAACCACCCAAGGTAGTGACACAGGGGACCCACGGGGGACGCGTGCAGTGTGAGAACACAGCCGCGAGCCGCCGTTGACTTCTATGGGGAATGTCGCGGTTGGAGTTTTAAAGAAAAAGGACACTTAGAGGAGGACATGGAGCAAACCCCTTTAGAACTAGGCTGTTCTAGGGTCAACACCCATGGGAAGCCCAGGGTACTCGAGTTACCTCACCCAGGGAAGCCGGGTGCATAGGTGTCTTTCGGGGTCGGGTTTCGTCGTCGTTTTCAATGGCGATCTGCTGCAAAGTGCTGCTCGCGACCAAGTCGAAAGTGTTCGGATGGATCCAAGGGTGGATCGAAGATCTGAAGAACCTGAAAGCAGAGGGGACAGAGTCTGGGTCACTAGCCAGTGACCAGGAAGGCGATGAGCAGATGCCCACCGATGTCGGGTGCTTCAGGTAGGTTGATGGTCATCTTGACTCTTCAGCCACGAGGTCCAGGAGGCGTCGACGACAACCAGGAGCTCGATTCGACCTGTCCCACAATGTTTGTCGATTGCTGTTGTGTCAGTGATCGGATTGGACCCAACAAGCCTTGGCAACGGCAAGTCACGTGGAAATGAAGAAAGGACGTTGATGCAGACCAGCAAGGTATGGGGGACTCACCCAGCGAGGGTAAGTCAGGGCACCTCTGGAGCAACCAGGAAAGCCCAAGCAGAAGAAGATTTACCTTCGGGAGGGCCCACTAGCCAACGGACTAGCGACCGCGAAGGAGCCTTGAGTGGACGCACTTGGAGCTGGCTCACAAGAAACTCGTGGAGTTGAGGCCAGTGATCTTCAACGCAGTCGGTGCTGGAGGTAGGGGCTACTTGGAGCCCAAAGCACAACTTTGTGGGAGTCCAGGAAGAGGATGCCCTTGCAAAAGTTCTCGGTGTCCAGGGGTCACGGTTCCACGTTACCCACGACAGCTACGGGCCTCAGCTTCACTGGGGACTCAGGGCAGCCTCGGGGGGAAGTCTGGAAATCCACCTCTGGTGATGCAAAGACTTTGGCGTCCGGCGGGAGCTTCAGCGATGCAGACTGAACAATTGCTTCTTAGGTGCCTGCCAAGCCGGGGAGTCACTCCTTGACCCCAAGGGAGATTCTTCAGTCCTCTAATCTTGAAGTAGAGCGTCGAAGGTCCAGGATTCGGCTTCAGAGTTTCGTCCAGGGTAATCTAAAGTCCTAAGGACTGGGGTCTGTTGGACTTGGCCCTTTTTCCCTGAATTTTTCGCTTTTCCCCCTAGCCTTTTTACTGACATGGTGTGTCTGAACTGAAAATAATAAATGCTGTGCAATGGTGTACGGACCTTTATTTCCACCATTGTAGAAATGCACCTATGTAAAATGTTACTTTTAAAATGGACGCCCTTCCTGTCTGCACATGTGCCGCCTGTCTGAGGTGAGTTGGCGGTCTAGTTGTCTGTTTCCCAGCACCCCCAGCTTTTGGAGGGAAGCCTGGCACCCAGGGTGCTCTACACCTCCCCTAAACCAGTAGGGACCGGTTTCCCAGGGAACCTTCCAGAAGCTTCCAGCCCTTTCTGGTAGGTGGGGTGAGGGGGCTGTGCCTCCATGTGCTCAGACTGAGCATGGACCTGAATGAGAGGGGACACTCTGCCAGGAGGTACCGCCACATTGGGCCTGTGTGCTGGCCCCTGTGCCCATCTGCACCCCTCCGCTGTCCACAGGGCCAGTGAGAGCCCTTTACTGGAGTGAAGACTGCTGTGTCAGGAGGAGTGCCACTTTATGGGAGATGACTGCTTCTAGGAGCTGCTGTCCTGTTCTGATGAGTACCCACTGCCTGCTGATCTTGCCCAGTATTGCCTGCCTGCTCTCCTGCCGTCCTAAGCCCAGCACCTGGTGAGCACTATATCTTACTACCAGCTGCCTGCTGCCTAGCACCCTGTGAGCACGTGGTCTGCCCAGGAGAAGAGAGGAGCTGATGCCTGCAGCGCTGTGCTGCTAAAGTGCTATAACTGTGCCACAGGGGAAGAGGAGCGCTGCAACTTTATTTTGTGGGACTTAGCGCTACAACCTTATTCCTGCACCAGGAGAGCGCTGCCTCCAGCCCTGCCCAGGAGAAGAAGGTGCGTGGGTCCTGCAGCGCTGGGCTGCCGGAGTGCCATATTTGCATTGACTGTGCTCTGCTTGCTGCGAGAGCGCTATAACTGTGCCCAGCAGAAGAGGAGCGCTACATTTGAAGTGACTGACCATCCCTGCCTGCTGGCTAGCGCCTGGAGAAGAAGAGCGCTTTATCTTATTGCCCAGGAGGTGAGGAGCTGACATCTGCAGCGCTGTGCTGCGAGAGCGCTATATTTCCAGTGACTGTGCCTTCCTGCCTGCTCCCTAGCGCCTCGGGAGGGCTATATTTCATTGCCAGTGAAGGGGAGCGCTACCACTTTATGATGTGGGACCTAGCGCTTTGCGGGCGCTACAACTTAATTTCAGCCCAAGAACTTTCCTGCCGCCTAGCGCCTCGTGAGCGCTATATGTAAATTGCCAAGGAGGAGTCCAGTGGCGGAGGGGGCCCGAGGCACATTGTCGGTGCCTGCCCCTCCGCGCTGCTGACGAGGAGAAGGCTCCGCTGAGGGTGAAGCCAGGAGAGGTCCCAGAAGCGGGACCTGTCAGGCACATTGCCGGTGCCCGGAGACTGCAGAGACATCCAGAGGGGCCTCAGACTGCCGGTGAGTGGGGCTCAGTCATCCTGTGGTTGGGGGGTATGTCGGGGCACATTGTCGGTGCCCGCCCCCGGTGCCAGTATTTTTTGGAGGGCATTGGTTGTGTTTAGAGTCCCATAGGAGGGGGGCTCCAACGTGCCCAGTACTGGTTTCCTCCCTCAGCTGCACGACAGAGGCATTTTGGGAAATTCTAGATTGCCAGAAGGGGGGCTCCACCGTGCCAGTGTTCTTGTGGGCACACTCCTGTTAGAGCCCGGAGTGGGGCTCCCATCGCTGCATTGTTGGTGCCAGTGCTTGTTGGGTTTACCCAGCTACCCCGCAGGACAGGGGGCAGCTGCCACGCATTGGGGGCATTGGATTACCCAGAAGGGAAAGAGAGAGGAGTGAGGGACCCTCCTACCCTAGCGCTATGCGCACCTTTGTTTGCGCCGCCCTTGCAGCCAACCCTGACTGTGGGACATAGGGCATTTGAGCCCCCGAGAGATTCCAGTTGGCCTGGGGCCAGTCTCAGTGTTGTGCCCCGACTGGGGCGAACTGCGGTTATGCTGGCGAGGCCTATTGCCCCATATGATTTATGGCATAATATGGTTGCATAATGCATTTGTACCTAGGATGCTACTTAAAGCTTTTCCCTCAGGTTTGCAGTGCTGATGGTAGGCCTATTGGGTTCCTGCGGGGGAGGAGCCACATGCGAAATGTGTTTCTATGCCCTATGTTCACATGTTTTATGCCCCAGGCTCAGGATGTGCCTAGTGTGCTTTTATACCTAATGCTAATGATAATGTTTCCCCCCCGCAGGCTTATATCGTTGGAGTCCTGCCTAATGTTGCATCTATGCTTATGATTATGCCAATGCTAATGGGCATGTTTAATGTGATGTTCACAGGTCTATGCCTACTGTGGTTGTTCTGGCCTAATGCTCTAAGTTACTGATAATGTTTTTCCCCTAAGGCTGACTGCTGATGGTTTTGCATTCAATGTTAATGCTTTTTCCCCAATGCCGGACGACGTCTTTATGCCTCAGGTGACGCCTCATGGCCTGCAAGCATGTTTTCCTTTCAGGTCTGATGCCAATGTGTCCTAATGCTGATGGACTTTACATTTATTCTTTCTTTGTCCTGGTGATGGTTCTGGCAGCGGCCCGATTGGCCCTGCCTTGTAAATAGTCCCCCCTGTGAACTGCTACCCGGTGCCGGTTGGCACAGTTATCTGCACCTGTGATAATATCCTAACATGTTCTGCATAATACATATGCTGTTTTTCCACCTAACCTGGTGTGGTCTCCTTTTGTAGTGTGCCTGGTGTGTCGCCTGTGAGTGTGCTGCGCAGATGCTTTACACATTTCCTCCGGAGTTTGGCCCGCCCGCTCTGCACCACGCTACCCGTTTCTAACATTGGTGCTCAGCGGTGGGATAGGACTTGTGTTTGCGCAGTACCACAGCGACAACGGGTTGCACTGCAAACTGAGCATTTGAAATAATCACAGGTTTTGGGGATTATTGTTCCTGATTTTGTTGCGCCCTGAAAGTGGCATTTTGAATTGCGCACCCCTGTAGCAGCTCTTGCACCTAGGTCCCTTGTCTTGCACTCTGTTGTGGTGTCTTGCCAAAATGGAATCTGCCTTTGATTTGGACAATCTGTTCAAGTACAGTGTGTTGGAGTTGAGGGGGTTCTGTGAGGAGAGAGATATAATAGTAAGTGGGTCAGACACCAAGCCAGGCCTTCAGGGATTCCTGATTCAATGGCAAGAGGATGAATGGGACCGGGAGCACTATGAGGAGGAGAGGGCCCTGGCCGCAGGTCGAGAGGGTGGCCCTAAGGATCCTGAACAGGAGGTACAAAATGACAGGGCGAGGACACCAGTAAGTAGGGAGGACCCCATAGACAGGGAGTCCCGTGCTGGGTCCAGTGTCAGGGGCACTGCCCCATCCCTTTCCCGGTCCCCAGAAGAGTGGGTAGATAGGAGGGAAGAAAGGGAGCATCAGCTGGCTTTGGAGAGGCTCAGGTTGGAGCACGCCAAGGAGATAGCACGGCTGAGGGTGCAAGAGAAAAAGCTGGAGACCGAAAAGGTCCTTGCACAGGAAAGGATGCTGAGGCTGAAAGGGCCTTCGCCAGGGAGAGACTAGCTCAGGAGGGTAGGTTGTCCCCTGAGAGTGGTTTCTGTGGTCTGGATTCGCCAGTGAGGGGGGGATCCAGTGGTGGCAGCGAGAGTGACTCCAGTGTGGGAAGTCCCACTCCCGGAGCCCGGAAGATGGTGCCTGATCCCCAGGAGGAGGGGGGCAGGTTGGAATTTAGGGGCGGCAAGAAACTGTCCCATCAGTCTTGGGGGGAGAATGTGGACGTGTGTTGGACTGCATTGGAGGATTGGATGGTGTGTGGAGCGGTGATCGATTGGGAAGGGCTGTTCCATGTAGTTATCAAGGAACACATGCTAAGGAATTGTTTCCCAAGGTTGCGCCACCACCTGTTGCAGTGTGGGCTCTCTGACCCCAGGGAGCTTGCACGGGAGGCAGACCTCTGGGTGAGCGCCAGAGTGTCTGAGGCGGCACTGGGGAGTGATCCAGAAGGGAGTGGCTCAGGGATCTTCCCACCCCGGGAGGGGGGAGGAGTGCAGAGTAGCCCAGCTAGGTCCCAGTGTAGTGAGAGGGTTGTAGGGCCTCACGTCCTATCTACAGGAAGGAGTGAGACGGGGAGGTGTCCCGAGGTGCCCCAACCGCAGTCTCAGGGCCTGGAGAGTTCCATAAGGGAACCCCAGGTTGGGAGCCTAGGCTGTCCCGAGAGGCCATCCATGGAAGGGGATCCCCTAGTGTCGGGAGAACCCGGGGCATCTGTAATCAGAGCTCCAGGGGTTCTGGGGTCTGCTCAGTCGCAGGGTTTAGATCCTGGGATGGGATGCCAGGTTCAGGGACTGCCTGACCTGGAGGGTGGGACACCTGTAATCGGGGTCCCTACCGGTTTGACTTCAGGGGTACTTCTCTAGGTGGGAGGGTGTGGAACTCTGGAAGGGGGTGCAGAGGGAGGAAGGACTCGCCTCTGGCACCGGCTCAACCACAGGGCTTCGATCCTGGGTTGGGAGGCCCGGTTCAGGTATTGCCTGACCTGGCGGGAGGGACGTCTGTAAGCAGTCCCCCCCCCGGAGTTGTCTTCCAGGGGTGCTACTCCAGTTGGGAAGGTGCAGAACTCTGGGAGGGGGAGCAGAGGGAGGGAGGACTCGCCTCTGGCACCGGTTCAACCTAAGGGTTTAGACCCTGGGTTGGGGGATTGGTTTCAGGGCCACAGCCCTGGACGAGTGAGAGGGTGGTGGTCTGAGGGTGCCCCGCATGGGAGGAGAGGGTGGAACCCCAGAAGGAGAGGTAGGGGGAGGAGAGCCTCACCCCGGACTGATGGTCAACCTGAGGGTGCGGACCCTAGGTGGGAGGACCAGTGGCAGTTTGGCACTGCACGGAGGAGAAGGAGGGTGGCCGATGGGTACTACGGGCCTGGGGCTACTGCCCCCCGCTCTGTGAGACCGCAAGGGCCAGAGACATCTGGACGGCCTAGCGCCTGGTCCTGGCCGCGGACAACTAGGGAGCACCAGTGGGGTGGCTTAGTTGGTCCAGGGAGGTTTGAGAGAGGGAACCATCGGGTTCCAGAGTGGTGGGAGAACCTGCGGGTGCCCCTGCAGTTGCGGGCCTGCATCCACGTTTCTCGCCTCAAGCAGGGAAGCCCATCAAGGCATTGAGTGGTCTACCCTGGCTTTTGGCTGGGAGGGGGTTGTGTTGGACTTGGCCCTTTTTCCCTGAATTTTTCGCTTTTCCCCCTAGCCTTTTTACTGACATGGTGTGTCTGAACTGAAAATAATAAATGCTGTGCAATGGTGTACGCACCTTTATTTCCACCATTTTAGAAATGCACCTTTGTAAAATTTTACTTTTAAAATGGACGCCCTTCCTGTCTGCACATGTTCCGCCTGTCTGAGGTGAGTTGGCGGTCTAGTTGTCTGTTTCCCAGCACCCCCAGCTTTTGGAGGGAAGCCTGGCACACAGGGGGCTCTACACCTCCCCCTAAACCAGTTGGGACTGGTTTCCCAGGGAACCTTCCAGAAGCTTCCAGCCCTTTCTGGTAGGTGGGGTGAGGGAGGCTGTGCCTCCATGTGCTCAGACTGAGCGTGGACCTGAATGAGAGGGGACACTCTGCCAGGAGGTACCACCACATTGGGCCTGTGTGCTGGCCCCTGTGCCCATCTGCACCCCTCCGCTGTCCACAGGGCCAGTGAGAGCCCTTTACTGGAGTGAAGACTGCTGTGTCAGGAGGAGTGCCACTTTATGGGAGATGACTGCTTCTAGGAGCTGCTGTCCTGTTCTGATGAGTACCCACTGCCTGCTGATCTTGCCAAGTATTGCCTGCCTGCTCTCCTGCCGTCCTAAGCCCAGCACCTGGTGAGCACTATATCTTACTGCCAGCTGCCTGCTGCCTAGCACCCTGTGAGCACGTGGTCTGCCCAGGAGAAGAGAGGAGCTGATGCCTGCAGCGCTGTGCTGCTAAAGTGCTATAACTGTGCCACAGGGGAAGAGGAGCGCTGCAACTTTATTTTGTGGGACTTAGCGCTACAACCTTATTCCTGCACCAGGAGAGCGCTGCCTCCAGCCCTGCCCAGGAGAAGAAGGTGCGTGGGTCCTGCAGCGCTGGGCTGCCGGAGTGCCTTATTTGCATTGACTGTGCTCTGCTTGCTGCGAGAGCGCTATAACTGTGCCCAGCAGAAGAGGAGCGCTACATTTGAAGTGACTGACCATCCCTGCCTGCTGGCTAGCACCTGGAGAAGAAGAGCGCTTTATCTTATTGCCCAGGAGGTGAGGAGCTGGCATCTGCAGCGCTGTGCTGCGAGAGCGCTATATTTTCAGTGAGTGTGCCTTCCTGCCTGCTCCCTAGCTCCTCGGGAGGGCTATATTTCATTGCCAGTGAAGGGGAGCGCTACCACTTTATGGTGTGGGACCTAGCGCTTTGTGGGCGCTACAACTTAATTTCAGCCCAAGAACTTTCCTGCCGCCTAGCGCCTCGTGAGCGCTATATGTAAATTGCCAAGGAGGAGTCCTGCAGCGGAGGGGGCCCGAGGCACATTGTCGGTGCCTGCCCCTCCGCGCTGCTGACGAGGAGAAGGCTCCACTGAGGGTGAAGCCAGGAGAGGTCCCAGAAGCGGGACCTGTCGGGGCACATTGCCGGTGCCCGGAGATTGCAGAGACATCCAGAGGGGCCTCAGACTGCCGGTGAGTGGGGCTCAGTCATCCTGTGGTTGGGGGTATGTCGGTGCTCGCCCCCGGTGCCAGAATTCTTTGGAGGGCATTGGTTGTGTTTAGAGTCCCATAGGAGGGGGGCTCCAACGTGCCCAGTACTTGTTTCCTCCCTCAGCTGCACGACAGAGGCATTTTGGGAAATTCTAGAGTCCCAGAAGGGGGCTCCACCGTGCCAGTGTTCTTGTGGGCAGATTCCTGTTAGAGCCCGGAGTGGGGCTCCCATCGCTGCATTGTTGGCGCCAGTGCTTGTTGGGTTTACCCAGCTACCCCGCAGGACAGGGGGCAGCTGCCACGCATTGGGGGCATTGGATTACCAAGAAGGGAAAGAGAGAGGAGTGAGGGACCCTCCTACCCTAGCGCTTTGCGCACCTTTGTTTTCGCCGCCCTTGCAGCCAACCCTGACTGTGTGGGACATAGGGCATTTGAGCCCCCGAGAGAGGCCAGTTGGCCTGGGGCCAGTCTCAGTGTTGTGCCCCCGACTGGGGCGAACTGCGGTTATGCTGGCGAGGCCTATTGCCCCATATGATTTATGGCATAATATGGTTGCATAATGCATTTGTACCTAGGATGCTACTTAAAGCTTTTCCCTCAGGTTTGCAGTGCTGATGGTAGGCCTATTGGGTTCCTGCGGAGGAGGAGCCACATGCTAAATGTGTTTCTATGCCCTATGTTCACATGTTTTATGCCCCAGGCTCAGGATGTGCCTAGTGTGCTTTTATACCTAATGCTAATGATAATGTTTTCCCCCGCAGGCTTATATCGTTGGAGTCCTGCCTAATGTTGCATCTATGCTTATGATTATGCCAATGCTAATGGGCATGTTTAATGTGATGTTCACAGGTCTATGCCTACTGTGGTTGTTCCGGCCTAATGCTCTATGTTACTGATAATGTTTTTCCCCTAAGGCTGACTGCTGATGGTTTTGCATTCAATGTTAATGCTTTTTCCCCAATGCCGGACAACGTCTTTATGCCTCAGGTGATGCCTCATGGCCTGCAAGCATGTTTTCCTTTCAGGTCTGATGCCAATGTGTCCTAATGCTGATGGACTTTACATTTATTCTTTCTTTGTCCTGGTGATGGTTCTGGCAGCGGCCCGATTGGCCCTGCCTTGTAAATAGTCCCCCTGTGAACTGCTACCCGGTGCCGATTGGCACAGTTATCTGCACCTGTGATAA
Organism: Calotriton arnoldi; assembly: GCA_963921515.1. Taxonomy (NCBI): domain Eukaryota; kingdom Metazoa; phylum Chordata; class Amphibia; order Caudata; family Salamandridae; genus Calotriton; species Calotriton arnoldi. The sequence goes on along the minus strand of CAWUFW010012388.1, from coordinate 22,031 downwards.
TATCCTAACATGTTCTGCATAATACATATGCTGTTTTTTCCACCTAACCTGGTGTGCTCTCCTTTTGTAGTGTGCCTGGTGTGTCGCCTGTAAGTGTGCTGCGCAGATGCTTTACACATTTCCTCCGGAGTTTGGCCCGCCCGCTCTGCACCATGCTACCCGTTTCTAACAGGGTCCCATACTTATACCAAGTTAGGGGGTTGGACATACTCTGGGGACCCACCTATGGGAGGGTCAGGGAAGAGGGGTAGTTACCCCATTCCCTTTGTCCAGTTTCACGCCAGAGCAGGGGCAGGTAGCCCCTGCAACCGGTTTGAACTGGCATATGCACAGGGACACCAAATGTGCCCCCAGTGCAGGACTTCAAAGCACCAGAAAGTGCTCTCGCCCAGCCCCAATACACACTATCCTGTCTGGGGAGGTGGTTACACCTCCCTTCGACAGGAAACCTATTGTCCAGGCCTCCCCTGCCGGAGTTTCAGTCAGCAGCAGGAGGCCACACCCGTGTCTGTGGCAGCGGCATCCATTTTGTGATGCCAGGGCTCTGTAAAGAAGTTACCGGGTAGGTCGGTGGGTACATGTCTCTCCCTCTACAAGGGTGGAATGCTACCCCCGCCGCCAGGACTGGCGGGGGGGGTAGTATTCCGCGATGTTTGACACGAAAGACATATTTTGGTGCAGCCAGTCCAAAGTTAGCATTGTACCGCGAGGATATAATGCACTTAAGAGTATATGGTCAGGCTGTACCACAAACAGCATCAGAGGAGGGACTCCGAACGCTGCAGAGGGCTCTGCTCATGCAGGGGCACCCTCTCACATAAAAACCAAGCACTCTGCCTTCAGGATTGTTAAGGCCTGCCATAGGAGTGACTTATAGGTTTATATGTGTGTGCAATGGTAGTGATATAGATAGCCTATATCAGAGTAAGGGGTGCATGCACCACCTTACCCAGGCTGCAGTAGCAGACCTGTGGTGTCATTTTGGCTGGCCTTCCAGGGATGGCATAATACATGCTTCAGCCCCTGGCAGGCCTCTGGGGTACCTATGCCCTGGGTACATAGTATACCATATACTAGGGACTTATAAGGGCACTCCAGATTCCAATGAATGATGTAACTAAGGTACATGGAAACCATTTTAGAGAGGAAGCAGCTAGGCTGGGGTTCTGATTAGCAGGGCCCCAGCCAGACTAAAGTCGAAAAACAGTGAAGCATCAGCAAAAAGTGGGGGTACCCATGTGAAGCAGATCCTACTCTCCTACAGAAAGGTGCAGAAAGAAGCAAGAGAGGCACAGGAAGAAGCAACAGAAGTGCAGAAAGAACAACAGAGGTACAGAAAGATGAAGAGAGGGGTACAGAAAGAAGCAAGAGAGTTGCAGAAAGAGGCAAGAGGTGCGGAAAGAAACAAGAGAAGTGCAGAAACAAGCAACAGATGTGCAGAAAGAGGCAAGAGGGTTGCAGAAAGAGGCAAGAGAAGTGCAAAAAGAAGCAACAAAGGTACAGAAAGAGGCAAGAGGGTTGCAGAAAGAGGCAAGAGAAGTGCAAAAAGAAGCAACAAAGGTACAGAAAGAGGCAAGAGAAGTGTAGAAAGAGGCAAGAGAAGTGCAGAAAGAGAGGCAAGAGAGGTGCAGAAAGAAGAAAGAGCAGTGCAGAAAGAGGCAAGAGGGGTGCAGAAAGAGGCAAGAGGGGTGCAGAAAGAGGCAAGAGGGGTGCAGAAAGAGGCAAGAGAAGTGCAGAAAGAAGCAAGAGAAGTGCAGAAAGAAGCAAGAGAAGTGCAGAAAGAAGCAACAGAAGTGAAGAAGGAGACAGAACAACAGAAACAGGCAAGTGAGTTGCAGAAACAGGAAAAAGAGGTGCAGAAAGAAGTAAGAGCAGTGCAGAAAGAAGCAACAGAGGTGCAGAAGGAGGCAAGAGGGGTGCAGAACTTTGCAAGAGAGGTGCAGAAAGAAGCAACAGAGGTCCAGAAAGTAGCAAGAGAAGTGCAGAAAGAAGAAACAGAGGTGCAGAAAGAAGCAACAGAGGTACCGAAAGATGCAATAGGGGTACAGAAAGAAGCAAGAGAGTTGCAGAAACAGGCAAAAGAAGTGCAGAAAAAGTCAAGAGGGGTGCAGAAAGAGGCAAGAGAGGTGCAGAAAGAGGCAAGAGAGGTGCACAAAGAGGGAGGAAGGGTGCAGAGAGAGGCAAGAGGGGTGCAGAATGAAGCAAGAGGGGTGCAGAAAGAAACAAGAGAAGTGCAGAAACAAGCAACAGAGGTGCAGAGAGAGGCAAGAGGGGTGCAGAAAGAGGCAAGAGAAGTGCAGAAAGAAGCAAAGGAGGTACAGAAAGAGGCAAGAGAAGTGTAGAAAGAGGCAAGAGAGTTGCAGAATAGGTAGCTGAGTTTGTCTTACATAGCGTTCGCAGGCCCCGCATGACTACTTTTGTTGTAGTCTTTATCCACATTTTGGAATGATGATATATTTTTTGATTTCTTGGTTTGTTTCACATTTTTCTTCGCTTTTTCATTTCTTTATCTACTTTTCTCTAACAAAACTTTGCACTGGGTGTGTTTTGTATACCTTTTAGCAAGTGCTCTTTAACCTCGGGAAGCCTCCTTAAGGCTTAGGCTAGGCTTAGGCTATGAAGGAGTATGAGGAGGGTTTTCCAAGGGAGGGGGCGGGGGGGTATGTGTGAAGGCACAGGTGGGGGAGCAGTGGGAAAAAATACAAAAAAATATTTGTCCTCTGTTAAAGTCTAGGATTTCTGGTTGCAAGGTTGGGGTGAAAGCCAGGAATAAAAATGAGTACTATTAGAGAGACCCAGATGGAGGTATTATCTTGGAATGTTAATGGTCTCAGGGTAAGGCAAAGAAGGGAAAAATCCTGCAATATATAAAGGATGCTCCGGCCCAAATTATACTCCTCCAAGAGACTCATTTAACTTACAAGGAAACAATGGAAGTTTTTAAGTCTAGAAGATGGCTGCAGCGAGTAATATGCACAAATCATCTGCTCACCATAAGAGGTGTGGCGATTCTTGTAAAATCTAACCCTCAGATTATTATTGAAGATAGTAGATCTGATAAGTCAGAAAGATGGGTAATAGCGAAAATGAGATGCTACAACCAGAGCTATACTCTGGTGGGTTATTACGGGCCAAATGTAGACAATACTACCCCGTTTAGTAATTTACTCTTGGAACTGCTGGACTTTCCGGACCCTATTATAATGGCAGGGGATTTTAATGTGGTTTTGGATGAAAGGTTAGATCGCTCCACTAAAAGTAGAGTGTCCACTCACAATAAATCTCGCTCTCTAATCATAAATTCAATAAAGAATCAAGGTTGGTGTGACATTTGGCGGGAAAGACAGGGGTCCCTAAAAAGCTTTACGTTCAATAATAAAAAATATGGCCACCAGTCTCGAATAGATTATTTTTTGATTGACCAAGCTATAAAAGACCAGGTTAGAGAGGCTAGTCATGTGGGGTCTCATTTGTCCGATCATTCGGCCATTACTATACGTTTGGTTCCCCCAAATATGTTGTGCCATAGGAGATGGACCTTTGACTGAACCATATTGGTGGATGAGGTGATGATGGAAAAACTAGGGGAGGATTCTCAACGGTTCTTTGAGCAGAACTTAGATAGTGCCTCATTAGGTACGGTATGGGACGCATATAAGGCCTTTTTAAGAGGGAGGGTAATGTCCATCCAGTCTCACAAATACAAGTTACGGAAGGGGGAGATTGCCATCATCGAAGCTCAGATTAAGCAGATGGAACAAAAGACACAGGACAAAGAAATAGCGCAGGAGTTTGGCGAGGCTGCTATTGAGGCCCTTAAAGTGGAGCTAGCTGGTGTCTTGGAAAGAAGAGTGCAGGAGAGATGGCAAGTGAGCAGACTTGCCCATTTTAATTACGGTGAAGGGTGCGGCAAGCTACTTGCTTGGAAGACAAAAAACGATCAAGCTAAAAATTTTATAAAAGAACTAAAGCTGGATGGGTCAGAAGTCCTAGCAAGATCAAGAGAAGATATAGAAGAGGCTCTGATCAACTACTTTGGGGAAGTGTACTCTGAAAAATCTAGTAACACAGGGAGAGGAAGTGAGAGTGTGGTTGGGCCAGGAAGCTCCCCACAAGTTGTCTGAGCTCCAAAGGAAAAAGGTAAACAGATCAATTCAAGAATCTGAAATTAGAAATGTTATCAAAGCCGGGAAAGCAAATAAGGCCGCAGGACCAGATGGCATCCCAGTTGAGGCATATAAAAAATTGGAGAAAGTTTTGGTCCCAGTAATGGTTAGGCTGTTCACTGAGATTTTTGAAGAGGGTAAGGAGATCCCTCAATCTTGGAATGATGCCACTGTCACTCTGATCCTTAAGCCTGATAAACCACGTAACCTTTGCGACTCTTACAGGCCTGTCTCGCTGCTTAATTCAGATTATAAGATCTTCATGAAGCTATTAGCAGATAGGTTGACTGGAGTGCTTGATGTGTTGCTACATGAAGATCAGAAGGGTTTTATACGGGGCAGAGGCATTAAAGAATTAACTTACAACTTAATTGGTGCCGTGGACATAGCAACCTCGTTCGAATTACCTTTGGCAGTTATTACAATAGATGCGACCAAGGCATTTGATCGAGTTAACTGGTCTTATCTCCAAGAAATTTTACAACTCTCTAACTTGGGGGAACATTTTTGTAGGGCAATAGCTCTTCTAAACAAAAATCCTACTGCTAGGGTATTGGTGAATGGTAACATCTCGAATAGTTTCAATATCCACAGGGGGACCAGGCAGGGGTGTCCGCTATCTCCCCTACTTTTTAACTTATACATAGAGCCACTAGCCGAAAAAATAAGGTGTCATGAGAGCATACAGCCCTTTAAATTTCGGGAGTGGGAGAAAAAAGTAGGACTTTATGCGGATGATCTAGTAGTATATACTGCAGATCTTAACACAGCACTGCCAATAGTATACGATCTGGCAGTTCGTTTTGGGCTGATCTCTGGTTATGAGATCAATGAAAATAAAACAGTAGTGATGAAATGGAATATCAACTCACAATTGAGCTGTGTAAAGGAAGAAATGAGATACTTAGGAATCCAAATTGTGCAGAAAATAGAACAAATTCCTGAAATAAATTTCCAAAAAGTCAACAAGGCAGTAGGGAAACTCTTATTGAGCTGGTCGCACCTCCCTTTAACAATTTATGGCAGAGTAAATCTCGTAAAAATGGTTATCCTTCCTAAGTTTACTTTTTTGTTTAAAAATATTCCAATGGCCTTCAAAGAGGTCTGGTTTAAGAAATCCCAATCCAGGATAATGAGCTTCATCTGGGCGTCGAAAGGTACGAGGATTGCCTGGAAAAAGCTCAGACGGCAATATGACAAAGGGGGGCTACGACTCCCGGATCTGGCTTATTATGCTTGGGTGTTTCCATTAAAAGGAGGAAAATGTTTATTAAGCAAGCCAGATAGCTCTGATACTGGGAGAATGTTCAAGGCAATGTTATCTGATATACAAGAGGGCGAGCATGAGTTCATGCAGAAATATGGAGATCCAAGCTACTTTAAAAAAGTTAGGCTCAAGACTGCAAAGCTTTGCAGTAATTTGGTACAAAATCAGGAGAAGTGCTGATATCAATTACTATAGTGCTCTGGCCCCTGTCTGGGACTCCCCGGGTTCTCCGGAATGGTCAAAAGATCGTCTGGCTCGGCCATTGAAAGAAGCAGGGATTAGAACTTGGGGCCAACTGGTGATTGATGGAGCATTGATGCCCTGGGAGGAGGTCCAGGAGCTTGCGGTTGGGCAACTGTCAAAGTTCAAATATCTTCAAATTAAAAGCTGGAGCCTTACGGATGGGCTAGGCGCAGGACAATCTAACGCATTAGAATCCTTAATAAAAACTGGAGGATCCCATGGAAAAGAGGTGGCAAGATGGTATTGGAGGCTAGTGGAGAGCTCGGATGGAGACTTTAATTTACCAGCAACATTGTGGGAAAAGAGCTTGCCGGGAGAGCAGTCCATAGATTTATGGCAAGTATCTTGTAACATGCTATACTCCACAGTACGTCCCGCAAATTTAAGGCGGAACCACCTCTTTTGTCTCCATAGGGTCTATTGTACGCCATATAAGCTGGCAAAATTTGCGAAAGGTGTCGTGCTGAGGTGTCCTAAGTGCGGGGAAGAAAAAAGTAATGATGAACATATGTTCCTGGAATGCCCGTTATTACGAGATTACTGGCGAGATGTGAGTAATACTATATTGCTAGTACTTGGCGTTTCAATCCAGGTAAGCATCTCCCTTGTCTTTTTTGGGCTTCCAGATAATTATGAAGTATTAATGCAAGATACAAGAAAATTAATTTTCTATTTAATATTGCTTGCTTGCAGAGAAATCTGCAAGTATTGGATTAAAGCCCTGCCACCGAATAAAGCAGAGTGGTTAGCTTCTGTAAAATATATATTTAGGATGAACAGAGCCTTAAAGCAGAAGAGTAATGAGTTCTGTCTCCCCTTCGAGTCCTGGATAACCCCTTTGTAAATTTGTAAATATATAAAAACATATGCAAATATAAAACCATACTCATAGTCCTATGATTAGGCCTCTATGCCATGTTGCTCGTTTACTCCGGTGGTGGCCTGAAAACGGCTTTGTTTTTTTTTTTGGTCGCTAGTAAGGCTGCCTATGGTTGGAGTATTAGAAGCAAGGTATAGAGTGACCCATCTTAGGTCCGAATACAAAAGGACTCCGGATGGTGCTGTGTACAGGGAGACCCCGGAGGTTCTCTTCCTATACCTTTTGTGGACCTAGGCTGATGAGGACAAAAAAAAAAAAAAAAAAGAGAGGTACAGAAAGGGGCAAGAGGGGTGCAGAAATTTACAAGAGAGGTCCAGAAAGAAGCAAGAGCAGTGCAGAAAGAACCAACAGAGGTACAGAAACAGACAAGAGGGGTACAAAAAGAGTCAAGAGAAGTGCAGAAACATGCCAGAGAAGTGGAGAACAAGGGAACAGGGGTACAGAAAGAGGAAAGAAAGGTGCAGAAAGAGGCAATAGGGGGCAGAAAGAAGCAACAGAGGTACAGAAATAAGCAAGAGAAGTGCAGAAAGAAGCAAGAGAGGTGCAGAAAGAGGCAAGGGGAGTGCAGAAAGAGGCAAGGGGAGTGCAGAAAGAGGCAAGGGGAGTGCAGAAAGAGGCAAGGGGAGTGCAGAAAGAGGCAAGATAAGTGCAAAAAGAACCAACATAGGTGCAGAAGGAGGCAAGAGAAGAGCAGAAAAAGGCAAGAGATTCACAGAAAATGGCAATGAGGTGCAGAAAGAAGAGAGAGCAGTGCAGAAAGAACCAACAGAGGTGCAGAAGGAGGCAAGAGAGGTGCAGAAAGAGGCAAGAGAGGTGCAGAAAGAGGCAAGAGAGGTGCAGAAAGAGGCAAGAGAGGTGCAGAAAGAGGCAAGAGAGGTGCAGAAAGAGGCAAGAGAGGTGCAGAAAGAGGCAAGAGAGGTGCAGAAAGAGGCAAGAGAGGTGCAGAAAGAGGCAAGAGGGATGCAGAAAGAGGCAAGAGAAGTGCAGAAATAAAGCAACAGAGGCACAGAAAGAAGCAAGAGAGGTGTAGAAAGAAGCAAGAGAGGTGTAGAAAGAAGCAAGAGAGGTGTAGAAAGAAGCAAGAGAGGTGTAGAAAGAAGCGAGAGGTACAGAAAGAAGCAACAGAAGTGCAGAAAGAACAACAGAGGTACAGAAAGATGAAGAGAGGGGTACAGAAAGAAGCAAGAGAGTTGCAGAAACAGGCAAAAGAAGTGCAGAAAGAGGCAAGAGGGGTGCAGAAAGAGGCAAGAGAGGTGCAGAAAGAGGCGAGAGGTGCAGAAAGAGGCGAGAGGTGCAGAAAGAGGCGAGAGGTGCAGAAAGAGGCGAGAGGTGCAGAAAGAGGGAGGAAAGGTGCAGAAGGAGGCAAGAGGGGTGCAGAAAGAAGCAAGAGGTGCAGAAAAAGGCAAGAGATTCACAGAAAAAGGCAAAAGAGGTGCAGAAAGAAGAGAGAGCAGTGCAGAAAGAGGCAAGAGGGTGCAGAAAGAGGCGAGAAGTGCAGAAAGAAGCAAAAGAGGTGCAGAAAGAGGCAACAGGGGTGCAGAATTAGGCAAGAGAGGTGCAGAACTTTACAAGAGAGGTGCAGAAAGTAGCAAGAGAGGTGCAGAAAGTAGCAAGAGAAGTGCAGAAAGAAGAAACAGAGGTGCAGAAAGAGGTAAGAGGGATGCAGAAAGAGGCAACAGGTGTGCAGAAAGAAGCAACAGAGGCGCAGAAAGAGGTAAGAGTGCAGAAAGAAGCAAGAGAGGCACAGAAAGAAACAACAGAAATGCAGAAAGAAACACAGAGGTACAGAAAGACGAAGAGAGGGGTACAGAAAGAAGCAAGAGAGTTGCAGAAACAGGCAAAAGAAGTGCAGTAAGAGGCAAGAGGGATGCAGAAAGAGGCAAGAGGGATGCAGAAAGAGGCAAGAGGGATGCAGAAAGAGGCAAGAGGGATGCAGAAAGAGGCAAGAGGTTCAGAAAGAGGCAAGAGGTTCAGAAAGAGGCAAGAGGTTCAGAAAGAGGCAAGAGAGGTACACAAAGAGGGAGGAAAGGTGCAGAAAGAGGCAAGAGGGGTGCAGAAATTTACAAGAGAGGTCCAGAAGGAAGCAAGAGCAGTGCAGAAAGAACCAACAGAGGTGCAGAAACAGACAAGAGGGGTACAAAAAGAGTCAAGAGAAGTGCAGAAACATGCAAGAGAAGTGCAGAACAAGGGAACAGGGGTACAGAAAGAGGAAAGAATGGTGCAGAAAGAGGGAAGAAGGGTGCAGAAAGAGGCAATGGGGGCAGAAAGAAGCAACAGAGGTGCAGAAAGAGGCAAGGGGGTGCAGAAAGAGGCAAGAGAAGTGCAAAAAGAAGTAACAGAGGTACAGAAAGAGGCAAGAATGGTGCAGAAAGAAGCAAGAGAGGGACAGAAAGAAGCAACAGAGGGACAGAAAGAAGCAACAGAGGTACAGAAAGAAGCAACAGAGGTGCAGAAAGAAGCAACAGAGGTGCAGAAAGAGGCAAGAGGGGTGCAGAAAGAGGAAAGAGGGGTGCAGAAAGAAGGAAGAGAGTTGCAGAAACAGGACAAAGGTGCAGAAAGCGGCAAGAGGGATACAGAAAGAGGCAAGAGAGGTGCAGAAAGAGGGAAGAGAGGTGCAAAAAGAGGGAAGAGAGGTGCAAAAAGATGGAAGAAGGGTACAGAAAGAAGCAAGAGAGGTGGAGAAAGAAACAAGAGAAGTGTAAAAACAAGCAATATAGGTGAAGTAAGAGGCAAGAGGGGTGAGGAAAGAAGCAAGAGAAATGCAGAAAAATGCAACAGAGGTACAGAAAGAGGCAAGATAAGTGCAGAAATAGGCAAGAGAGTTGCAGAAACAGGCAAATGAGGTGCAGAAAGAGGGAACAGGGGTGCAGACAGAGGCAAGAGAGGTGCAGAAAGAGGGAAGAGGGGCGCAGAAAGAGGCAAGAGGGGTACAGAAATTTGCAAGACAGGTGCAGAAAGAAGCAAGAGTAGTGCAGAATGTAGGAGAGTAGGATCTGCTTCACATGGGTACCCCCACTTTTTGCTGATGCTTCACTGTTTTTCGACCTTAGTCTGGCTGGGGCCCTGCTAATCAGAACCCCAGGCTAGCTGCTTCCTCTCTAAAATGGTTTCCATGTACCTTAGGTACATCTCTGATTGGATTCTGGAGTGCCCTTATAAGTCCCTAGAAAATGGTATACTATGTACCCAGGGCATAGGTACCCCAGAGGCCTACCAGGGGCTGAAGCATGTATTATGCCACCCCTGGGAGGCCCTCCAAAATGACACCAAAGGCCTGCTACTGCAGCCTGGGTAAGGTGGTGCATGCACCCCTTACTGTGATATAGGCCACCTATATCACTACCATTGCACACACATATAAACCTATAAGTCACTCCTATGGCAGGCCTTAACAATCCTGAAGGCAGAGTGCTTGGTTTTTATGGGAGAGGGTGCACCTGCATGAGCAGAGCCCCTCTGCAGCGTTCGGAGCAAATCCTCTGATGCTGTTTGTGGTGCAGCCTGACCATATACTCTTAAGCGCATTATAACCTCGCGTTAAATGCTAACTTTGGGATGGCTGCACGGAAACATGTCGTGTTTGGTGTCAAACATCTTGGAATACTACCCCCTGCCAGTTCTGGCGGCGGGGGTAGCATTCCACCCTTCTAGAGGGAGAGACATGTACACACCGGTATACCCGGTAGTAACTTTTCAGAGCCCTGGCATCACAAAATGGATGCCGCTGCCACAGACACGGGTCTGGCCTTCTGCTGCTGACCGAAACTCTGGCAGGGGAGGCCTGGACAATAGGTTTCCTGTCGAAGGGAGGTGTAACCACCTCCCCAGACAGGATAGTGTGTATTGGGGCTGGGCGGAGCACTCTCTGGTGCTTTGAAGTCCTGCACTGGGGGCACATTTGGTGTCCCTGGCATAGTCCAGTTCAAACCGGTTGCAGGGGCTACCTGCCCCTGCTCTGGTGTGAAACTGGACAAAGGGAATGGGTGTAACCAGCCCTCTTCCCTGACCCTCCCATAGGTGGGTCCCCAGAGTATGTCCAACCCCCTAACTTAGTATAAGTATGGGTCCCCAGTCCTTAGGACTTTAGATTACCCTGGACGAAACTCTGACACCGAATCCTGGACCTTCGATGCTCTACTTGAAGATTAGAGGACTGAAGAATCTCCCTTGGGGTCAAGGAGTGACTCCCCTGCTTGGCAGGCACCTAAGAAGCAATTGTCTGGTCTGCATCGCTGAAGCTCCCGCTAGACGCCGAAGTCTTTGCAATACCAGAGGTAGATTTCCAGACTTCCCCGAGGCTGCCCTGAGACCCCAGCAAAGCTGAGGCACATAGCTGTTGTGGGTAACGTGGAACCGTGACCCCTGGACACCAAGAACTTTTGTAAGTGCATCCTCTTCCTGGTCTTCCATGAAGTTGTGCTTTGGGCTCCAAGTAGCCCCCGCCTCCAGCACCGACTGCATCGAAGATCACTGGCCTCCACTCCACGAGTGTCCTGTGAGCCAGCTCTAAGTGCATCCACTTGAGGCTCCTTTGCGGTCACTAGTCCATTGGCTACTGGGCCCTCCCGAAGGCAACTCTTCTTCTGCTTGGGTTTCCTGGTTGCTCCAGACATGCCCTGACTTACCCTTGCTGGGTGAGTCCTCCAGACCTTGCTGGTCTGCATCAACGTCCTTTCTTTGTTTCCACGTGACTTGATGTTGCCAAGGCTTGTTGGGTCCAATCCGGTCGCCGACACTGCAGCAATCGATAAAGTTTGTGGGTCAGCTCGAATCCAGCTCCTGGTTGTCGTCGACCCCTCCTGGACCTCGTGGCTGAAGAGTCAAGATGACTGTCAACCTACCTGAAGCACCCGACATCGGTGGGCGTCTGCTCATCGCCTTCCTGGTCACTGGCTAGTGACCCAGACTCTGTCCCCTCTGCTTTCAGGTCCTTCAGATCTTCGATCCACTCTTGTATCCACCCGGACACTTTCGACTTGGTCACCAGCAGCCTGTTGCAGCAGATCGCCATTGAAAACGATGACGAAACCCGACGCCAAAAGACCTATGCACCCGGCTTCCTGGGTGAGGTAACTTGAGTACTCCAGTGCTCCCGTGGGTATTGACTCTAGAACTGCCTAGTTCTAAAGGGGTTTGCTCCAAGTCCTCCTCTAAGTGTCCTTTCCTTTTAAAAATCCAACCGTGACTTTCCCCATAGAAGTCAACGATGGCTCACGGCTGTGTTCTCACACTGCACGCGTCCCCCGTGGGTCCCCTGTGTCACTACCTTGGGTGGTTCCTTGGGGTCCCAGCACTTCTACAGGCTCTAGGCCTTGTGTCTAGCTCAGTAGTGGTTCTTATACCACTTTATTGGTATATGGTTTGGTACGCCCCTAGGGCTCAAACGTGTATTTGTGCTATTACTGTTGATATTTGACTTGTAAACTATGTACTTCGAACTCTAGCCTCATAAAGAGACTAGAGGGGTGTGTTTAAGACTAAATACATATATTTTATATATATACCTGGTGTGGTCCTCTTTCATTTGGTCACTCAAGAGATTAGACTGGTAAAACAAGCTGCTTTACATTCCTTCAAGACTTAGCCTGAAGGCTGCTCTCCATAGCTACCACTAGGATAGCTTTCAATAAAGGTTGTCTTTAACCTATCTCCAATAAGGGGTTGTTTGGACTGGTGCAAGGTGCCCACTATAATTAGTGGACATCATATACCAGGCCAACTTCTCACACAGAAAGAACCAAGAGATGTGTAGAAAGAGGCAAGAGGGGTGCAGAAAGAGGCAAGAGAAGTGCAGAAAGAAGCAACAGGTGCAGAAAGAGGCAAGAGATGTGCAGAAAGAGTGAACAGGGGTACAGAAAGAGGCAAAAGAGGTGCAGAAAGAGGGAAGAGAGGTGTAGAAACAGGCAAGAGAGGTGCAGAAAGAGGGAAGAGGGGTGCAGAAACAAGCAAGAGTGGTTTGCACACCATTAGTACCAATTTAACACCCACATTTAGTAATAAGTAACAGGTGACCATTCCAGGTTTGCAATGGGCCTCCCACCACGCTGTAACACTTGTCGCTGCATTTTTGGAAACGTTTGAGCCGTTTGAGCTAGAAACAAGGTTTTTTTGTTCAAATCTGCAGATTATGCAGCACATGATGGATTATGTGGCAAATGCAGAAAAGGTCTATTTATGCAAAAATCGGTGCAGCCTAACAGTCACATAATTCCAGTGGCCCTGCTCATACTTCCGACTAGGTCCAGAAGTGCTCCTCAGTGGTTCCTTCTTTTTTTGTCTCATTGAGTTTATACTTTACCTTCTATGGAAACGAGGAAGACCAAACCTAAGGTTACCACTCCAAAACACAGACTACCATACCACATAATTACTCTCCATAACGCATAATCCCACTCTACATAATTCCTATACCCTAAATACCGCATACTCTCTATCCACATAATTTCACTGCAGAACATACCACATAATTCCACTACACACAAAGTACATCCACTCCAAAAACATTAGTAACAACTTTTACATTTACAACGCCAATAGCCCTAACTTTCGCAAATGCGAGACCTATTACATTGCAAATACTTCTCTAACTAATAGTCACATTTACAGAGCGGTGGAGAAAGGAGGCTGGGCCTCCGACCAGCGCTCAGGAATTCCACTGCATGGCACATACAGGAGGTACCAGGAGGGCTTCTTGGCTCCCAAAGTACCTCAGCAGTAGGTGGACTTCATCCCCCAACCAGTAGTGAGCCAGGAGGTGCATTTGCAGAGTGGTGGAGAAAGGGGGCGTGGCCTCCGAAGACCTCTTAGCAATCCCACTGTGTTGGACTTACTGGAGTTAACAGGAGGGGTAGTTGGCCCCCAAGGACATCCTTGGGTGCCAACTACCCCTCCTGTTACCTCCAGTAAGTCCATACAGGAGGATTGCTAAGTTCTCATTGCAGGCCATGCCCCCTTTTACCACCACTTTGCAAACACTCTCCCTGGCATGCTCTTGGATGGGGATTGAAGTCCCTTTCACTGCTGGGGGTCCTTAGCGGCCAACTAGCCTACCTGTTACCTCCAGTAAGCCCCACACAGTGGGATTACTGAGGTGGACACAGGCCATGCCCCCTTTCTCCACCACTCTGCAAACACGCCTCCTGGCACACTCTTGGTTGGGGGATGAAGTCCCCATGCCTCCTGAGGGTCCCTGGGGGCCAACTAGCCCTCCTGTTATCTCTAGTAAGCCCCACACAGCTGGATTGTTGAGAGTGGTCAGAGGCCACGCCCCTTTACACCACTCTGCAAACTCGCCTCCTGGTGCCCTGCTGCTTGGGGGATGAAGTCCACTTTAGTCCTGAGGTCCTCAAGACACCAGAGGACCTCATCGCCCTACCAGCAGTGGGGCAAGAGGTAACTTTGCAGAGTGGTGTGAAAAGGGGCTGTATGGCCCCCCTTTCCTTAAACCTTTTGGGCCCCGGGGACCCCATCCCTCAGGGCCTGAGCCATTGTTGTTTTTTTTTAAATTGAAAAGGGGTGCACGAGGACCCCCTCCCGAGGCCGATTATGGCCCGGGGACCCCATCCCCCGGGCTAGGCCTTTTTAAAAAAAAATATCTTTAAAGGGGGGCGAGCGGCCCCCTCCCCAGGCAGATTTTGGCCCCAGGGACACCAGCCCCCGGGGCCCAGCCTTTTAAACTTTTTTTAATCATTTCTTTAAAAGAGGGGGGCTGCATGGCCCCCCTTCCCTGGGCCAGTTTTGGCCCAGAGGACCCTATCCTCCGTGGCCTGCCCTTTTAAAAAAAAAAAAAAAAAAAAATTGGAGGGGGGCCACGTGGCCCCCTTCTGAGGCCTTTGTAGCCCTGGGGACCCCATCTCCCAGGGTATGGCCAATGCTTTTTAATTTTGGGGGGCCTGTGAGGCCCCCCCGCCCGAAATCATTTAATGCCCTGGAGGTGGGGGTCCCCGGGGCAGCGTGGGGGGGCAGGAGCACCCACATGCATTTTTAACAAAAAGCCCCAGGGAGGTGGAGGTCCCCAGGGCTGCGGGGGCCGCGTGCACCCCACACATTATTAATGAAGTCCAGGGTGGTGGTGATCCCCCGCTACATAATTACATATTGCCCCCACGCTTCATTTTTGAAAAACGTACATGAATCCCACCGAAATTAAAGTTAAAATGCATTTTTTGGCCCTGGGGATCCTTGTTGGACCCTCTGACCTGGCCTAGGGGGTCAGGGTGTTTGTACCCTGCCCCCTTTTCTTGTTTTTTAAAATGTTTTTTCACCTTTTTTCCTGTGACTCTGTTCAACCGAGTCACAAGATGGCTGCCAACACTTCCTGGTTTGAAGTGTTGGCAGCCAATCATAGTCAAGCTCATGCTCGGGAGGGTTCGCGGATCCACCGTGGTCACCAGATACTAATATTTTTTTATGTATGTATTTCTCAGAAACTACGGAACGGATTTACACCATTTAAAAAAAGGTTAGTTTCTGAACCAAGAGCTACCTTTTGCCAAATTTGGTTTTAATTCCGTTCAGCAGTTCGGGTTGTAGCTTTGTCTAAAGATTCCTATGGAAATTAACATGGAGAAATCGCGTTTAGGAACCCTCTTTTTTCTCAGCCCCTGCTTAATGAATCATCCCGAAACTTTCAAGACAGGAGCTGACCTGAGCAGGGCATTAGTTTTGAAAATTTCGCAAAGATGCATCAAACGGCGCCAAAGATATTGGCAAATCAAAAAAACGCTTTTCCTATGGAAACTAGGTCCTAACTATAACTACCTACTGGCGACTGCCAGTAGGTAATATATATATATCTATATATCTATATATATATATATATATATATATATATATATATATATATCTATATATCTATATATCTATATATCTATATATCTATATATCTATATATCTATATATCTATATATCTATATATATACACTGCTCAGGGGTTACGCGTCAGGAGAGAAGCACTCAAGCAGCGGTGAAAAAGCATCAAGCCTTTATTAGGTATGGTCACAGTTCAGCCTGCTGATCCATTAGAGACAGCCACTCCGTCGTTTCCTGACACGTTTCGTTGCTTCACTTCCTCAAAGGCTGGCAGAAATGGTGCGTGCATGATCCGACCTATGCTCCCATTAAAATATACAATTGCCCGCCCTCAAATGGGCGGCTCGTATGAGACAGGGCATTGTGGGAGATGCAGTCCCGGTAGTTAATAATCCGCTAATGGATGCACTGATTCCTGTCAAAAGTCATTTAAAGCCCGTCAATGGGCCTCAGTAGGCGGGCTGTGTCCTAAATCCTTCACTGTTGCTCCACAACAAAGGCTCAGTGAATACCAAGCCTAGTGGCTCCTGCTGATCGTAGGGAGGTGCATTCTCGGCAGCTGGGTTGCTGCCTATAGATACTGCTCAGGGGTTACCCGTCCGGAGAGAAGCACTCAAGCAGCAGTGAAAAAGCATCAAGCCTTTATTAGGTATGGTCACAGTTCAGCCTGCTGATCCATTAGAGACAGCCACTCCGTCGTTTCCTGGCGCGTTTCGTTGCTTCACTTCCTCAAAGGCTGACGGAAATGGTGAAGCAACGAAACGCGTAAGGAAATGACGGAGTGGCTGTCTCTAATGGATCAGCAGGCTGAACTGTGACCATACCTAATAAAGGCTTGATGCTTTTTCACCGCTGCTTGAGTGCTTCTCTCCGGACGGGTAACCCCTGAGCAGTATATATATATATATATATTCACTGAAAAAACCATAGGTTTTAGGGACAGTTATAGTTAGTTGGACATTGCACTCGTACAAAACCCGTGAAATTCCCCTGTTATAGTTAGTTCAGCTAACTATAACTCGCGCCCCCGCAATGCACTGCTGATGACGTCACATATTACATCACTCATGACATGGTCAGTGACATCACTGATGACATCACTGATGACATCACTGATGACATCATCCAGTGACTGTGTTTCTGTAAAGTTTAAATATGTTTAATATATATAGGGAAAGGCGTATTGAAGAATGAGTGGGTGTATAAGTGTCTGAATGGATGATTTAGTACGTGAGTGACTGACTCTACAAGTGAGTGATTAAACGTATCTTACTGAATGCATGGGTTAGTGACTAAACTGTGTGAATGTCTGTATCCGTCTGTTTGTTGGTGTGTAAGTGGATGCATGGATTTGCGAATAGCTACATGAGTGTCTATATGGGTTATTGATTGGTTCTCTGAGTATCTGTATGGCTGCCTGAGTGTTTGTGTGGGTGGGGTGTGTGTGACTCTATACATAGATGTGTGAGTGGGTGATTCACTGGGTGCATGATTTCAAGAGTGCATCTGTGATGGACTGCTTGGGTGGGTGAGTGTGTGTATGGGTGTGTTAGTGAGTGAATGTATATCTCAGTGGTACATGTGCGAGTAGCTACATATGTAAAAGGCAGTATATATGTGTGTTAGAGTATTTAAATGGCTATAAGTGAGAGTGTGTTATTGTGAGAGCGGCTGTATGGATGCGTGTGTGCTTGTATCAGTTATTGTATAAGAGCGTAAGAATGTGCTAGTATTTGTATGAGTAAGTGAGCTGGTGTGTGTATAACTGTATAGGTGAGTAAATGGGTGTGTGATTAATTTTTTGCATGACTGACTAGGTGTGTGAGTACCTCTATGGATGAGTGGCGGTGTGTGAGTATTTATATAGGTGTATGAGTGCATATGATAGTCCTGTACTGAGTGACTGTAAGTATGAGTGACTGTACAGGTGAGTGAGTGGATGTGTGTGTAGACCTAAGAATCAGTGAGTGGGTATGTAGTTTTTGGTGTTGGAGTATCTATGGTTTTGAGAATGGCAGTCTGTAATTTAGAGTGGGTGTATCAAAAGTTATATTAGTGTGTGAGAAGATGCATGAAATTATCACATGGATGATGTCATCAGTGATGTCATTTGAAATGTCATCAGTGATGTCATCAGTGATGTCACTGACCATGTCATGAGTGATGTAATATGTCTCGTCATCAGCAGTGCATTGCGGGCGGGAGTTATAGTTAGCTGAACTAACTATAACAGGGGAATTTCACGGGTTTTGTACGAGTGCAATGTCCAACTAACTATAACTGTCCCTAAAACCTATGGTTTTTTCAGTGAATTTCAAAGGTTTTTTAAATGCTAATTTCTAACTATAACTTGTCTGAAACCTATGGTTTTTTCAGTGAATTTCAAAGGTTTTTTAAATGCTAATTTCTAACTATAACGTGCCTGAAACCTATGGTTTTTTCAGTGAATTTCAAAGGTTTTTTAAATGCTAATTTCTAACTATAACGTGCCTGAAACCTATGGTTTTTTCAGTGAATTTCAAAGGTTTTTTAAAATGCTAATTTCTAACTATAACGTGCTTGAAACCTATGATTTTTTCAGTGAATTTCAAAGGTTTTTTAAATGCTAGTTTCTAACTATGCCAACAGAGGTAGGACATGTGAAGAAAGAAGAAAAACGCACAGAAAGAAGCAAAAGATGTGCAGAAAGAACCAACAGAGGAGCAGAAAGAGGCCTTGTTGCAAAATCATCCTGTGCCCACAACTTTTTCAGACGGGTACTGGTGGTAACTGACTCTGACTAACCAGAGCCAGTGCGCGTTTGCACAGTGGTGAAGGGAGGGGGTCTGAGGTGACATGTGTGCAAACGCGCTCCGTGGCGCGTTTTAAGTTGCGGGATTAAGTCCCCTTGAATCCTGAGGGTCCCTGGGGCCCAACTAGCCCCCAGGTACCTACAGTTAGGACCACAGAGCTGAGTTGCAGAGAGGCGTTCCGAGGCCACGCACCTTTTTCACCTCTCTGCAACGCAACTCTGTTGTGCTTACTGAAGGTACCTGGTGGGCTAGTTGGCCCCCAGGATTCAAAGGGAATTAACTCCCCAACTTAAAACGCACCACAGGGCGTGTTTGCGCACATGTCACCTGAGGCCCCGCCCCTCCTTTCACCACTGTGCAAACGCGCCCCGTGGCGCGTTTTAAGTTGGGGGATTAGGTCACCTTGAATCCTGAGAGTCCCTGGGGGCCAACTAGCCCACCAGGTACTTCCAGTAAGCACCACAGGCCTACGTTGCAACGCCTGTAACAAATTGTGCAGTGGTGTTTGTGTAGTGTAGGGGGTCATGCTGGGGGTAGATTTAGGGTTTAGGGTAGTGCAGTGGTGTTTGGGTAGTGTAGGGAGTCGTGCTGGGGGAGTGTTTTAGGGTTTAGGGTAGTACAGTGGTGTTTGGGTAGTGTAGGGGGTCGTGCTGGGGTTAGTGTTTTAGGGTTTTAGGGTTTAGGGTAGTGCAGTGGTGTTTGGGTAGTGTAGGGGATACTGCTGGGGGTAGTGTTTTAGGGTTTAGGGTAGTGCAATGGTGTTTGGGTAGTGTAGGGGGTACTGCTGGGGGTAGTGTTTAGGGTTTAGGGTAGTGCAGTGGTGTTTGGGTAGCGTAGGGGTACTGCTGGGGGTAGTGTTTTATGGTTTAGGGTAGTGCAGTGGTGTTTGGGTAGTGTAGGGGTTCATGCTGGGGGTAGTTTTTTAGGGTTTAGGGTAGTGCAGTGGTGTTTGTGTAGTGTAGGAGGTCGTGTTTTAGGGTTTAGGGTAGTGCAGTGGTCTTTGGGTAGTGTAGGGGGTTGTGCGGGGGTAGTGTTTTAGGGATTAGGGTAGTGCATTGGTATTTGGGTAGTGTAGGGGGTCATGCAGGGGTAGTGT
This sequence comes from Calotriton arnoldi, assembly GCA_963921515.1. Taxonomy (NCBI): domain Eukaryota; kingdom Metazoa; phylum Chordata; class Amphibia; order Caudata; family Salamandridae; genus Calotriton; species Calotriton arnoldi. The sequence continues at coordinate 2,776 of CAWUFW010012388.1, read as the reverse complement.
TTTAGGGTTTAGGGCAGTGCAGTGGTGTTTAGGTAGTGTAGGGGGTCGTGCTGGGGGAGTGTTTTAGGGTTTAGGGCAGTGCAGTGGTGTTCGGGTAGTGTAGGGGGTCGTGCTGGGGGAGTGTTTTAGGGTTTAGGGCAGTGCAGTCGTGTTCGGGTAGTGTAGGGGTCGTGCTGGGGGAGTATTTTAGGGTTTAGGGTAGTGCAGTGGTGTTCGGGCAGTGTAGGGGGTCGTGCAGGGGTGGTGTTTCAGGGTTTAGGGCAGTGGTGTTCGGGCAGTGTAGGGGGTCATGCTGGGGGTGGTGTTTCAGGGTTTGGGGCAGTGCAGTGGTGTTCGAGCAGTAAAGGGGGTCATGCTGGGGGTGGTTCAGGGTTTAGGGCAGTGCAGTGGTGTTCAAGCAGTGTAGGGGGTCGTACTGGGGGGTGGTGTTTCAGGGTTTAGGGCAGTGCAGTGGTGTTTGGGCAGTGTAGGGGGTCGTGCAGGGGGTGGTGTTTCAGGGTTTAGGGCAGTGCAGTGGTGTTCGGGCAGTGTAGGGGGCGGTGCAGGGGGTGGTGTTTCAGGGTTTAGGGCAGTACAGTGGTGTTCGGGCAGTGTAGGGGGTCTTGCTGGGGCTGGTGTTTCAGGGTTTAGGGCAGTGCAGTGGTGTTCGGGCAGTGTAGGGGGCGGTGCAGGGGTGGTGTTTCAGGGTTTAGGGCAGTGCAGTGGTGTTCGGGCAGTGTAGGGGGTCGTGCAGGGGGTGGTGTTTCAGGGTTTAGGGCAGTGCAGTGGTGTTCGGGCAGTGTAGGGGCGGTGCAGGGGGTGGTGTTTCAGGGTTTAGGGCAGTACAGTGGTGTTCGGGCATTGTAGGGGGTGGTGCTGGGGCTGGTGTTTCATGGTTTAGGGCAGTGCAGTGGTGTTCAGGCAGTGTAGGGGGTCGTGCTGGGGCTGGTGTTTCAGGGTTTAGGGTAGTGCAGTGGTGTTCGGGCAGTGTAGGGGGTCGTGCTGGGGCTGGTGTTTCAGGGTTTAGGGCAGTGCAGTGGTGTTCGGGCAGTGTAGGGGGTCATGCTGGGGCTGGTGTTTCAGGGTTTAGGGCAGTGCAGTGGTGTTCGGGCAGTGTAGGGGGTCTTGCTGGGGCTGGTGTTTCAGAGTCTAGGGCAATGCAGTGGTGTTCGGGCAGTGTAGGGGTCTTGCTGGGGCTGGTGTTTCAGGGTTTAGGGCAGTGCAGTCGTGTTCGGGCAGTGTAGGGGGTCGTGCTGGGGGTGGTGTTTCAGGGTTTAGGGCAGTGTAGTGGTGTTCGGGCAGTGTAGGGGGTCGTGCTGGGGCTAGTGTTTCAGGGTTTAGGGCAGAGCAATGGTGCTCAGGCAGTGTAGGGGTTGTGCTGGGGGTGATGTTTCAGGGTTTAGGCCAGTACAGTGGTGTTAGGGCAGTGTAGGGGGTCGTGCTGGGGGTGGTGTTTCAGGGTTTAGGGCAGTGCAGTGGTGTTCCGGCAGTGTAGGGGGTCGTGCAGGGGGTGGTGTTTCAGGGTTTAGTGCAGTGGTGTTCGGGCAGTGTAGGGGTCGTGCTGGGGTGGTGTTTCAGGGTTTAGGGCAGTGCAGTGGTGTTCGGGCAGTGTAGGGTGTCGTGCTGAGGGGTGGTGTTTCAGGGTTTAGGGCAGTGCAGTAGTGTTTGGGCAGTGTAGGGGGTCGTGCAGGGGGTGGTGTTTCAGGGTTTAGGACAGTGCAGTGGTGTTCAGCCAGTGTAGGTAGTCTTGCTGGGGGTGGTGTTTCAGGGTTTAGGGCAGTGCAGTAGTTTTCGGGCAGTGTAGGCGGTCGTGCTGGGGCTGGTGTTTCAGGGTTAAGGGCAGTGCAGTGGTGTTCGGGCAGTGTACGGGGTTGTGCTGGGGCTGGTGTTTCAGGGTTTAGGGCAGTGCAGTGGTGTGCGGGCAGTGTACGGGGTTGTGCTGAGGCTGGTGTTTCAGGGTTTAGGGCAGTGCAGTGGTGTTCGGGCAGTGTAGGGGGTCGTGCTGGGGGTGGTGTTTCAGGGTTTAGGGCAGTGCAGTGGTGTTCGGGCAGTGTAGGGGGTCGTGCTGGGGCTGGTGTTTCAGGGTTTAGGGCAGTGCAGTGGTGTTCGGGCAGTGTAGGGGGTCGTGCTGGGGCTGGTGCTTCAGGGTTTTGGGCAGAGCAGTGGTGTTCGGGCAGTGTAGGGGGTCGTGCTGGGGGTGGTGTTTCAGGGTTTAGGGCAGTGCAGTGGTGTTCGGGCAGTGTAGGGGGTCTTGCTGGGGGTGGTGTTTCAGGGTTTAGGGCAGTGCAGTGGTGTTTGGGCAGTGTAGGGGGTCTTGCTGGGGGTGGTGTTTCAGGGTTTAGGGCAGTGGTGTTCGGGCAGTGTAGGGGGTCTTGCTGGGGGTGATGTTTCAGGGTTTAGGGCAGTGCAGTGGTGTTCGGGCAGTGTAGGGGTCTTGCTGGGGGTAGAGTTTCCGGGTTTAGGTCGGTGCAGTGGTGTTCGTGCAGTGTAAGGTCGTGTTGGGGGTGGTTTTTCAGGGTTTAGGGCAGTGCAGTAGTGTTCGGGCAGTGTAGGGGGTCGTGCAGGGGGTGGTGTTTCAGGGTTTAGGGCAGTGCAGTGGTGTTCTGGCAGTGTAGGGGGTCATGCTGGGGGTGGGGTTTCAGGGTTTAGGGCAGTACAGTGGTGTTCGGGCAGTGTAGGGGGTCGTGCAGGGGGTGGTGTTTCAGGGTTTAGGGCAGTGCAGTGGTGTTCGGGCAGTGTAGGGGGTCGTGCTGGGGCTGGTGTTTCAGGGTTTAGGGCAGTGCAGTGGTGTTCGGGC